>LPNX010625832.1:157536-348438 GCA_001517045.1 Pseudotsuga menziesii | reverse complement strand
TACTACTGTTCTGTTTTTCCTTTCTACTACCCCATTCTGCTGAGGTGTTTCAGTCACAGAGAAGTGTCTCTTTATCCCGTTCACATCACAAAATTTTTTTAATTCATTTGACATGTACTCTCCTCCATTATCAGATCTCAGGCACTTTATTTTCTTGTCACATTCATTTTCAACAAATTCTTTAACGTTTGAAAACAGTCAAAAGCTTCAGATTTCTTTTTCAATAAGTAAAGCCAAGTCATTCTAGTGTAATCATCCACAAATAATAAGAAATATTTTTCTCCTTTCATCCCTTTTGTTCTCATGGGCCCACAAATATCAATATGCACTATTTCAAGTGGTTTAGTTGTGGAGTATTCTTTTGTTTTAAATCTGACTCTTGTTTGTTTCCCATGTTGGCATTGCTTGCACACTGAACCTGAGAGATTCTTTAAAGATGGTAAATCTATTACAGCTTCATTCTTACTCATATTGATCAGATTATCAAAATTGATGTGACCTAGTCTCTTGTGCCACAACCAGCTTTCATTCTCATTACTAAGACAACATTCATTCTTTTTCTCATCTAGAATATAGACATTGCTTGAACTTCTTGTGGCTGTACCTATTAGTTTATTTGTTTTCACATCTCTGATTTGACATCCATTTGAATCAAATATCATGTAGCGTCCCTTATCACATGTTTGACTAACACTCAGCAAGTTGTGTTCCATGTCTTCTATCAACAGGACATTTTCAGCCAAGTTTTTCTTACTGTTTAAACATGCAGTCCCTCTTCCAATTTTTCTAGTTGTCTGATCATTCCCAAATGTGATAGACCCCTCTTTTCCTTTGTCTAGTTTGATAAACAAATGTTTACTTCTTGTCATATGTTTGGAGCATCCACTGTCTATTATCCATTTGATTTTATGTTCAGCTTGTAGGGCTACGTTACAATTTTCAGCCTTCAGATTTTCAGTCTTCCTTTTCCAGATTTGAGTTTGTTGATGAGTATAGATGGGTTTACTAACTTTCTGAAAGTTGGTAGGGAAATTTCTTGAAATATGGCCAAAATTTTGACACTTATAACATTCTGTTTCATGGTTTAAAATATCAAATCTGTTATGAGTATTACTATTTCTGTTTTGACTTGTCACATCCAATCTTTTTCCATATCCATGTCTAGACTTCTCATAACCATTATACTCATGTATTTTTCTTGAAAATTTAGTACAAAACGCAGCCTTGTGTCAATAATTGTAACAAAAAAAACAATAGCCATTAAACTTATTCTGATACCCGTCATGTGTCCTTTTCTGAACAATTGGTCTTGATTTTTCTTCCTATTTCTCAACCACTGAATTCTCATCAGCTCCTTTCTCATTCTTCTTTTCCGTACCTATTTCTTTCAAACTTGAACTAGAACCATCATTGATCACTGCTGCCTTATAACCAAGTCCAAATTTATCATTTACAGATCTCTGACTTTCTATTATCTGATTTAGAATTGATGAACTGTGATTCATGTTACTTTCCTGTACCTTCTTCCTTAATAGGACAACTTTTGATTTCAGGTTTTCAATCTCTTTATCCTTTACCATAATTAATTTGTTTAGAGATTCTTCAGTGATTCTAGCTTCTTCCAGTTTTAGTTTTAATTCAATCATCATTGCTTCAGTGCTTTCAAATGAATCATTTGATTTTTTCAACTCATCCTCAAGTTCTTTAACATTTCTCTTAAGATGTCTACATTCTTTTCTTTCTCTTCTTAAATCACATAGAGCACTTACCAATTCTGCTTCCAAATCCACTTCACCGTCTTCTTCCTCTTCAGACTGGTCTTTTTGATTTTCAAAATCCATAAAGAGATTCTCATCTGACTGATCATCACTTTCATCGGAATCAGATATATCACTTTCTTCTTTAGTAAATAAACTCTTCTTCTTGAAAGTACGTCTATTGAAAGACTTCTTGTATTTATTTTTGTATTGCTTTGGATTTTTACTGCTTTCTTCCTCATTGTCAGAGTTCTTACTATATGGACATTTGGAAGCAAAGTGGCCTACTCTACCACATCCAAAACATTTCAAAGGAAGCTTACCTTTGTACCTACCTGTACCCTTTCTTAAGCTCTTGACAAAATTTGCTTCTTCTTCATCTTCTTCTGATTTTTCAGAATGGTTCACTTCTTCTTCTCCTTCTTTGCTGCTTTGAATGCTGCTTCTTTCCTGGAAGAAGTCTCACCAGAAATTATCATTTCATATGCAGTCAGTATTCCACTAAGTGTATCCATATCTAAGGTATCTAAATCTGCTCTTTCTTCTAATGCAGAAACCTTAGGATTAAATCTAGCAGGAAGAGATCTAAGAACCTTTTGTACAATAGCTTCATCTTTAATCTTTTGTCCTAGACCTCTCATGGTATTGGCAACTTCATCTATTCTAAGGAAATAAGTGGCTATATCTTCAGATTCTTCCATTTTCAAACTTTCAAATTGAGATCTATATGTTTGTAATTTGGCATTTTTAACTTTAACATCCCCTTCATAGACGGTTTTCAGTTTGTCCCAAATTTCTTTTGCTGAGGAATAGTTCATTACTTTAACAAATTCTAAAGCTGCTAGGCCTCCTAGAATACCATACATAGCCTTTGAATTACTCTCATAGAATCTTCTACTTATAGGATCTGTTGGAATAGTTGCTGGAACATTATATGTATTTAAACAAGCTTTCCATACATCAACTCCTTGAGACTATAGAAACAGTTTCATTCTTATACTCCAAAAGGCATAATTATGTCCATCAAATAGAGGTAGTCCTTGTTTGGCAAATTCTGATTTCTTGTCCATTATTTAGGATCTAGATTCCAGTGGTTAAACTGATTTGAAGCAACCTGCTCTGATACCAATTATTGGACGGATTAAAGTAACTGAGAGGGGGGGGGGTGAATCAGTTACATACCAAAGTGCATCTTTTTAAAGGATGTTTCAGATTTATTATGGACATATGTTTAAACCATTCAACATATAGCAGCAAATTAAATAACAGTCAACATTCAATCACATCAACGAACACAAGACACAATGTTTTTATGAGGAAACAATAAAAAATCTTCTTCTTAAGAATGAAAGGTAAGCTCCAAATCCTCTTTACATTCTTTTATTTTGCCTGAGCTTCAACCCAGACGAGGCTGTTACCTCTGGAAGCTCCAACTTCCAATTATACAAGCACCAACTTGTTTCTATTTTCTGGCAACAACCAGAGGGATGTTGCAACACCCCAGAGAACTCTGTTCTCCCTTGCTCCACCCTACCACCCTGATTTTTTCTTTGAATTACAGAATGAATCAAACCCTTACAACCCCTCACTGTCTATGACTAGGCTTTATAAATCAGCATTTACATTATGATTATGAATTAGACAGTATTGCAGATATTCATAACAGATGTTATAATTCTATCTCTGTACATTTTTCTCTGTTTATCATCAAGACTAAGCACATACAGAACTCACTGAGACTGTCACTGTATCATTCATATATTCTTTCTCATTCGGACTCTTCATACTCTGCAACCATTAATCTTTATTCATCATCGTATCCAGCTCTTCAATCCCTTTCTGCAATGTGCTCAATCTCTTATATTCGAAATTACCTTACTAAATTGCACACACTTTTTCTGCTTGCTACTATATATATATATATATATTTCAGTCGATTCCCATTCTCTCCGTTCATTATAGAAACGGTTACGGACTCTTCATGTACCATCTAATTGCAAATGAGAAACAGTTAATAGGTCTCGAATGCTAATCTGTACAAAACGATTCACATTCCACGAATATCATAGATTCTCAAAAGTCTCTAACAAAAAAAAAACTTTAAGTCCTTCGAATACCCATTTTGTCTGACTCTTCGCATTCCACGAATAATCATTCTCTAATTCTCTGATCCCATTGGCTTATCATCGAATCAATACTTTACTAGACTCTTCATGTTCCACTGTTTCCAGTTCAAAGGACCCTGGGTTCGGCTCTGAATATGGATATTTCCTCTGCTCTGGGGTTTTACCTTTCACAATGGAGTTCCACTCTCCCTTACTCTAAATCACTTCATTCTAGACACTGGTCTGCAATGCCATGTCACGCTGGGTTTTAAATGTTTAAATCGGAGGTTTATTGGCTTAATCTCCCACCGTTGCGGAAAGACAATCGGCTTCAGTCTCAATATTCTTCTCCGATGCATTTGCCTTAGTCAACTAATTGTTTGGTTTCGCGTCGGAACATTTTTTTCTTTCATTCTCCGCCGTTGCGGGTCCTCAACGAGCTAACCATTCGCCATATATGTTTTGTTTGCCGCGGAGCCTGTAGTCTTTCCGTCTTCCACCGTTGTGGCTGTGAATAGGAATATTCTTCTGTAGTCTTTTATTCTTCCACTCGTCGATATGTTTGTTTGTCATGGAGCCCATAGTATTTCTGTCTTCCGCCGTTGCAGATGAGAAAGTCACTATCCTTCCGCCGTTTAGTTGTTTCTCCTTCGATGAAGAGTTTGCCCATTGTCACCGTGGAGCCCGTAGTCTTTCCGGCTTCTGCTGTTGCAGATGAGAAAGACACTATCATTCCGCTGTTGCGGATGAGAAAGTCACTATCCTTCTGCCGTTTAGTCGTTTCTCCTCCGATGAAGAGTTTTCCCATTGTCGCCGCGGAGCCCGTAGTCTTTCCGGCTTCTGATGTTGTGGATGAGAAAGACATTATCCTTCCGCCTGCTCTATTTCAGATTCTGTGTAGTGTGATCAACCTATTCTTTTAAAGCTCTATTTTATATGTGAATCGCTGTATAGATGTAACACTGTGTTTCAATGGGACTTCGTATGTTAAGCTCCATGGTATAGAATAACGCTGAGTTTCAATATAATGTTGTATCCATGTGTTTCGATGTGTAATATTTGACTATGTATGCTGTTGATATATAACATGATAACTCTATGCTAATAACATATGTAAGATTTGTAACATTTGATCTTTTTCATCCTTCTGTTCCATTTATTTGAATGTATAACACAATCCTCTGTTGTAGTGAACTGTGTAATCATCCTTTTCAATATGCGGGTATTCTGTGCAACATTTAGAGCTGTGAAATTATTCTCATCCTGCTGTGGCTTTGCCTGTGAGTGAAACATTCAAAGTTTGGCATATGGCAACATTCAGACTGTGTAACAAAACCGTCTAACACATCTATTGTACATAGGTGAGGTTGCCGCTGCGTGAATCGCCAGTAGAAGCACATGAAGGTGTGGCCCAGTGTGGTGATTGAGGAATTGATGAATGTAAGACGAAGCAGCCTGGATATGTGTATTATTTTGTGCATTGAAGAAGCCCGTGACTTGAAGAGAAAGAATATTACTGTTGGTTGGACATATTAGAGTATCGAAGGTTGAATTGCAACGTCTAAGCTGTACATAAGGTGAAGATCTGTTGTGAGGTACATGAGTCAATCATTGAGTGTGTTTTGCTAAGGAAGGAGGAAATCGTTGATGTAAATCTGTCGTCTGAAACCGCTTGTTGTTGCATTGAATCTTGGTAAATATTTTTTAATGTAGTTTTTAATGATACTTTCTTATGAAAGCATCTTTGAAGATGAAGAGGAAGAGGATTACTTCATCCAAGTTCTGGTAAATGATGAAGGCGACAAAGAGATCTGGTTGGAATCAAATTCACCTTTGTATGATAATCCTGCAGCTAATGAAATAAATGACAAAAGTGCAGAAAAAAAGTGTTGATGAGGTGATCATTGCTAAGGATGAGTCCACATTGCACCTCTGACTAAGAAGGTGAGAATATCAGGCTCTTATCTGTATAATATTGAAAAGAAACTAGATAAATATGGATTTGGACAAGTTTATGTGGATCGTCGTGATTCTGGTTCCATTGATTAGACTATTGGCCTTGGTGCCATAGAGGTTGCTTTAAAATTTGAGCACAAAACAAGTAAAGGTTGTAACTATGGCCTTCCTTTTGAATGGGTCATTTATGCCGCTCTGGGAGGTAGTAATGGTGTTCCCTGTGTGTATTACAAGGGGCACAAGGGTTGTCAAGATGATTACTGTGTTATGGCTATGGATATGTTAGGCCCTAGTTTATGGAATACTTGGAACTCTATTGTGCAAGCGATGTCTACAGGGATGGTGGCATGCATTGTCGTAGAATTTATTTACATTCTGGATGAGATGCATGCTAAAGGTTATGTTTGCTGGTATCCACATATTATAACAATAATCACAGACGGTGTTCAAACAATAATCAGAGACGGTGTTCAAATGGTAAGCCAGAAGTCATGAAGGTTTACAATTCCAATGAATTAGATGTATCATTTTAATGTGGCAGATTCCAGGCTCGCACAACATATTAAAATAAAATATAAAAAAATGAAGATGGTCTATTCATAAGTAGTATACTTATGTAGCGTTTCACAGTGTGCATATATAGGCAACCTGGAATATCTATTGTTTTATTGAGTTTGTAAATTTGAAATAATTTCTCCATTAAGGAGGAATGAGATAATGACGAAATGATAGGTTGCATTATAGAGATTGGGTTGTTTGTAGGAGATAGGTTTGAGATTCATGAATGTAGGATCTAAGATCTTGGTTTGTTGAATATTGTTTCACTATATATTGTAATCATTTTTCTTTAGATAATTGAATTGGTTTTTACCATTCCTTTGTGAGCAAGCCTATGTGCTCTACCTTGTCTGCCTCTCCAATTCTATTTGTTTTATCTTAATATTTGATATACCAAAATTGGTTTCAGTAGACATGTTAACAATCATCATCATTAACCCTAATTATGATGCTTTCTTCTTTATGACTAGAACTTTACTTTGTAGCATTTTTATTCTTTCATAGAAAATTGAACTCTAGTATTACATCCACTGATCATCATCCTCAACCTCAACTATAATGCTTTCTTCTTTATACAAAAAAATTTACTTTGTGAAATTTGTATTTTTCTATGAAAGGCCACTCTAGTATTGAACCTATAAATAGACTACAATAAAATGTAATATTGCAAATCAGCATAGCATTATTTATTATATTTTACTTAACATTTAATAACAACAATGTTTTTTTTGTGTGTGATCTCAATAAAATGTAATATTGTAAATCAACATAACAATATTTATTACTTTTTACTTATACATTGAGAACTCTATGGACAAGTCATGATATACAACATACTAATTACTATCACTTATCTTTTTCTTTTGAAGAGATGGACATTTCCCAAAAGTAATATGGGTGATTCCATGGAGCATAATACTCTACCTCATGAGTCCCAAAGCGTAGTACTTTTCTTCACTATTTCTATAAGAATTATAGCACTTCTTCACTATTTCTACAAGAATTATAACACTTCATAAGACCATTTTAGGTTTTCATTTATACTATAAATTTACACCACATCATGATGCACATTATGTATGTGAAACCCAATAGCTTCATTGAAACAAGAGCCATGTGGTGGCAATGTCTTCGACATTGCCATGACCATTTCCACCAGGTTATGACTAGTTTTGAACAAGAGATTTTTATCATAGAAACAATTATTAAAGAAGTTGATTTATTATTTTTATTTATAACATTTTTATAATAATAAAAATATTTTATAAAAAAAATTATTATATTGTTTTATATTTAAAAAAAACAATAATTTATTCTATCTCATACAACCACTCATCCATATACCCATCCATACTACCTAACCTTAATATCCTACATAATCACTAACTTTTATATCCCTTAACTCATAATAACTAACGCTTATAAACATTGGAACCGCTAACCACTATAACCTCTAACACTTCAACTTTAGAACAGTTCAACTTTATCAACCTTAATTTGTATTCCATATAGATTGAAATTATGTATCCTTTAAAATATAGGTAGCTACTTATAACCACTAAACCCTATAAGGCATTACACTAATAAACTTTAGAAATTGTAATATATAAAATACCTAAACCCTTTAACCTAAAATTCCTATGATCTTTAACTTGAATAATGCTTAAACTATTAACCATTATAATTCTTATAACCCATAATCCCTAATCCATATAACACCTAAACTTCATAATTACAGCCACAATAACCTTGTATAGTAAAACCCTATTATCCCTCACACATATCTATTACAACTTTTTCCCTTTAAATTATAAGTACTATACCCATAAACCCTTTAACATTATTAATGTTAAACATGAATAAATCACAACACATAACACATATTTAATACCTCCACCATAAAACCCTAATCCTTATGAACCTTAACTTTAATCCCATATAGGCCAAAGGGATTAGGGTTAAGGGGTTAAGGGCTTAGGGGTGGTTAAGGGATATGGGTTATGGGTTAGGGTTTGAGGGGTTACTAGGTGAAGATTTTAGGGGTAAAGGGGGTTAGAGTTAGCTATAATCCTTAACATTTAAACCCTATTAAGAATTAACCTAACCATTATAACACATGACATTTAAATCCCATAATTAACACTTAATAATACCCCATATCTTAACCCATAATATTTAAATCCTAAAATGTCTAGACCTTAATACCAATAAAACAAAAAACCCCTATAACTTTCTTTAACACCAATAACACAAAACCACTATAACCCCTATCACTTAACCCATGAAATAATTGACCTATATATCTCATCAGATATTTTCCCTAAACTATATAACTTGTCACACCTAATTCATATACCTTATAACGTCTAGCTTGAATTACCTTATAACCCTTATCATCTCTAAACCCTAAGACTTCTAACCTAGATAACCTCAACTATATCCTAAATGATAACCCCTAACACATTTTTCCATATAACCTTTAAAATATAACTTTTATAAGATGTTAACCATATAACTGATATAATGGTGATGACAATGTGTTTTAATGTCCTTTATACTAAATTTATGTCTAGGTTCGACACAAAGAAAGAAAGAAAAAGGATATCACTACAAGGAAATATATGTAACTCTTAGTTCATAATCACTATAATATGTAATATTTGAAAACATTACTTTAAGTCCCTATAATTCCTAACTCTTAACCCCTAATCACTATCCTGCTTCTCTAAGTATAAACTCCTATAAGCTTTAAACCTTATGCAAGCCTTACAACCCCTAACTCTTATGACTCTTACAACACCTCAGACCTTATACTTATTTTGTATCCCTTATAAATTATAATCCCTACAAACCCTAAGCCCTTAAAAGTAATACCTTACTTTTAACATTTATACCCACTAAGTGACATAACCCCAGCCCATATAACCCGTAAACTATATATCCAACCATAAATCCTTATTAACTACATTAAAAAAGTCCCCTCTAAACCCAAATCCTTAAACCATATAAAACTTAACCCATCTAACCAATGACAATTACAAACTCACAACATTATCACCTTTCACTCCCAACCCAATTATTTTTCCCCAAAAATGTGGATTGCTACAACATCAAATAAGTGATTTTGGTTCGACATAAAAACTATAGTATTGGCATTACTTTAATGTTTGGTATACTTCGAATAGGTGTGAATACTATGGTTTTTACATCAAATAAACGTCGCTTAAGTGACATTTGTTGATACATAACATATTAATTCCCTTAGATTTTTCGACCATTCGAATTAAATTCAACGTTAAAAGTTGTATTTTTCATCAAACTCCAATTAAAACATCAAATTTTGACCCATATGTAGTAGTGTTGGTGTTTAGCAAAGATCCCCAACCTATGCAACTCAAGGATGTGCAAAGTCTACCCTGAGATATAAACTTAGTACTCAAAATATGTTTAGGTTACTTAGAAACTATTTTATTCTTGATCTCTTATAAGGGTTTAGTGGTAGTTTTCAACTTTCCCTAAATAAGGGCCTTTTAACTATGGTTCAAGAAGAGTTTTCAACCACCCCTAAATGTTCCTATGGGGTGTGGGGTGGGGATTTGAACCACGCCAAAATGTTCTTTAAAAGTTAGTTCAAACACCACCCCACCATCCTGCAACACAAAGGAACCTTTGGGGAAATTTTTAAACCACCCTAAAAGGTACGTTTGGAAAAAAGTTTCAAACTTCTTGCAAAAGTGATCCACACCCCACTCGAAACAAAGGAAATTTTGGGGGTGGTTCATTTTTTTTCTTAAACCATTGTTAAAAGGAAAAGACAGCTAACTCAAGGGGTTGACCCTAAGTCCTCTTACATGAAGCTCAAAGCACTTAATCATTTGAGCTAACCTACAACAATATTGAAATATATTATACATATATTTATATAATAGAATAATTGACATTTAAAAAAATATGAATTGTCAAAGCAATGATCAAAGATTGATAAATAAACTATAAAATGTTTTCTCCCATGATAAATATGAATATTAGTTATCATTCAAAAATTAATTAATATAACTATTATTTGACTTATTTATTGGATATACTTGAGAATTGTTATTTCATTTTTAACAAGAACATGCATGACTTATATTTATAAATAAGGTATTGGAACTTCATGCATTTGAAGGGGTACAAAGTGTTCAAAATTAATACAAAATTGCTCTACAAATGTTGTCCAAAAACATTATAGTTTTCCTTTAAGAACATCGATTGTATGCAAAAATATGGATACAAATTAAATTGGTTATGGAAACCATTAATCCACTATCTTAGCCAATGACTAGTCTCACTTCTCCTCTCCATTTCAATCTGTGTCTACTATTTTTTAATTCCCCCTCACCCCCTTAATATATATTTATCCAAATTTATTTTCGACTATCTAATCACCCCCATTTGTTTTCTACTTTTATCATTTTCTAGCACTTATCTCCATTCTCTTATTATTCATGATAATCCAAAAACAATCATTACTATTTTTATGCATGATAAATTTAATCTCTAAATGACTTTATCTTACTAAAGCTTTTCCTATCTAAATGTTACTTTTCTCTCTTTTATTATTTTCTTTTCTTTAACAATTCTTAACATCCAATTTTCTCTCTTTCTTTTTACTCCTCTTTGAATTTCCCCTTTCACTATAATGGTTTACAACCTTAATGATTCTATTACTCAAATCTATATAATCATAACACTCTTTTTAACATCACTGAGCTTTTCTTTATCCCCTGAAGATGAGTGGAGAGTCCACTCGAAATGTTGGGACAAAGTTAAACTCCAAAAACTATTACACAACAAAGACTTAACCTTGGAAACCCCAATGAGAAAACTAGCCTTGAATGGCGATGTTTAATGTTTATTTTCAACAATTGCATAGTTACAATGTAGTTTTGCCACTATTTGAGTCTTTTAATCATTTGCATAGAAATTATTTTCCTATTCCTCCTCTTCCACTCTACTCAAAGCACTTTTATGACTCAAATCGATATAATAATAGACAACAATGGGGTGAATGGAAGTCCAAGCATCCTTCTCCTTTCATTTCTTGTTCGCCAACATTTTTCTTTCTTATTTTGTCTTTTTTATCAATCGTTTTTTTTCCTTTTCTTTCGTTTAATTTCTTAATTATTTCATTGTCCCTTTTTTCAATCATTTTTCTTTCTTATTTTGCCTTTTTTCTCAATAGCTTTTTTAGCTTTTCTTTCATTTAATTTCTTAATGATTTCATTGTCCTTTTTCTCAGTCCTTGATGTTTCTTGATTATGTGTGTATCGAATTTCATCCATTATTTCTTTTCTATTGAATCCATTTCAGATAATGACAACATATATAAAATTATCTACATTGTTTTACACATGTGATAGCTTCTTCAAATAAATATGAGCAGAAACTGCTAGGTATTAGAGACATGTTACCAAATGATCTCTAGAAACAAGCATTCCATTCTTGTTTACTATTTGGCCTTGGTGTGGTTGAGATCCCTCTCATCAAACTAAGTATTTCTAGTTTTTACTTTGTTTTTCTTAATCATTTTTTAATAGTATCTATGTAAAGCCACTTGAAAGTCAAAATACACATAAATACCATTAAATAGTTTTTTACTTTGTTTTTCTTAATCATTTTTTTAATAGGATCTATGTAAAGCCACTTGAAAGTCAAAATACACATAAATACGATTAATTTTTTATTAAGTACAAAAGAGGTAGTTTTCTTGAGCAATTACTGTTGTTCCCGATAATTACACAAGACAACTTATTAATAATCAAACATAGATGTATTTTATCAATACAAAATAATCCCTCCACACTATATAAAGTGCAAAACACATGGGTTCCCTATTAGGTTGTAAACTTGACCTTCCAACTTGGACTCAATTTATGGAATACCCACTAGGGTTGGAATTTGTATTCATTTGCCCGTCATACAAATTGTTTTTGACCTTTTTGATTCTTACACTACCCCTCCAAAAACGTTTTGCCTAAAATTTTGGTCTTCAACAATGAACTTTTTGATGAGAATTAACCTTTCGATATTGAAGTTTTAATTAATAATTTACCCTTCCATGACAAATTTTTAAGCTTAAAACTACTCATTAACAGTTGTTTGCAACTGGTGCAAAAAAATACCTAAAAACTTAAAAACCCAATTCTCAATCTTTTACTTGTATGACTTAGTGGGATAAAGTAGGTAATGCACCTTATATGAAATTGTTCTCAATTACAGGACTTCAATGCAAAAGCTTCATACCTGGACTATAACTAAGGAAAATGAACTAGTCAAGTTATTTGATCATTTTTGAGATTATAGTTATTTATTGGTAGTATTCTCATACCTTGCCATCATGTTGCAAAGAAGGCCATCAATTGAGCCTATATACCTTTACCACTAACATAATTATTACATTTTGGATGAAATCTCCTACCATTCACAATGCTAACTTAAAACAACAAAAGAACTAAGGTTTTCATAAGCTGATAAAGGAAAGTTAAGAGGCACAAAGAGTTGTACCTCTATTCTCTTCATTTTGATTTTATTTTTTTATTACTTTCCCAGGCTTGTATTTTGATTTCTTCACATTTATACCTACAAAAGGAGAGATGTAGGTTAGTTACAACCAAAATAGGTATGCCACACATAATCAATAATATTATTAGAAGAATCAATATATATCTTGTTGAAGGTAATATACAAGTCATCGATATACATAAATATAGACAATATGCATTAGAAAAGGGACTTGAAAATCCAAAGATAAAGACAAGCTAACAAAAAAATTTTACAAGAGAATTACCTAGCCATGTATGTTTTTTGCTTTGTCTCCTTCCATTTTGCAACCCAAGCGTCTAGGACATTCACTTTAGCATGTTCCATATCATCAGTCTTGAGCGATTTAGAAGCATCTTTCTCTTCTTATTCTTGACTAGCTCATGCCATGATATTTGACTTCCCCAATTGCGCACCTATAGCCAAAATTTCCCTTCTACTGTTCTCATATACTTGTTTCTTTGATAATTCATGACGGTCTTTCAGATTCAATTGATAATTTTTTGCTGCCTCAATATTTCTAAACTCATAAGACATTATCATAAACTCAAAATGTTGTTCATATCGACAAAATAGTTGTGAATAAACCCACAATCATTGTATTTCCTTGGACCTAGTACAAGCAATGCTCTTTCTATAATAACACACACATGCTCAGTCTAGTATTAAGTTTCCATAACAAGCTTTATCGAGTAGTATATTAATTATTGTGCTACAATGGATATAAAAATAAACTACTATGAACCTAAGAAAAAATCTGCATTATTTTAAATGATGTTGAATACTTAGAAACTTAATTTCCAAGTTTTGAAAAAAAATTAAAATTTAACATGGTTATCCAATTCTAATTAGAAATTCTATTGGGAAATTCTTAGTTTACAACTTGGTACAATACATAGAATAATAAAGTATCATGAACCTATTCAAAATTGATGCAAGATTAAAAGAAAAACTTATATATTTCTTGTAATGACAGAGGTTCAGAATCTACTTTAATATAAAGAACCTCTATTTCAATTCCACAATTGGTTTAATACCAATACATTCTGGACCCACATTGCATTCAAAATACTCTGAGCGTATGGAACATTTCACAAAATTCAAACCGATTTAATCATTACAAGAATTATTCATATCTAAAGACAAATCTACAATTGTTTTAGATTGCATACACATTCAATCACTCATTCATTTGGAAAAGAACCCATACATACTTTTGGATTGGATCTACACATATTTTGATAATTGCAGGTAGCTTTTGGTACATAACAAATTTTGGTACATAATAGATTTTAGTACATAACATGAACTTTTCTTTTATAATAGTGTTTCCCACCATTTACTATTGCCATTTAATTCTTTAAAGGTAATTGAAATTTCTAGTTTGTCCAAAAAAATGATGGCATTTAAAGATAACTAGATCCCTAAAATAGCGATGAGGGATAATGCTTTAAAAGAATTTGTGGCTGGATTATTGTACCAATAGTTGAAACCTTTTTCAGTTGTGTTTCCAAATCGGATCTCCCCTAGTCCCATACGTCATTTCCATCTCCTTCCAACTCAGCAAAGTAAAAGCACAGTGCATAATTAGATGGCAATTTTACTCTTTATGATCGATAGATAGTATGATTTATTAAGTATTTAATAGTCTCCAAATTTGAAGCATCAAACCCTAATACATATAAATCATAATTTGGAGAAAAAACAACACCTACAGGAATGTGTGATTTAATATACTCTCAAATGATTTTATATGAATATGAGATTTTATAATTTCCGATCTCATCACAAGAAGTAAGCAATAGATCTCCAAAATAACATGTATCCTAATGTTGGAAAAGTCAATAAGAAAATATCATTTCCCAGAAATATCATCAATTAATAATGAACTCAAAGTTGCAGAATAGAGTAAAAATATTTAGAAATTCTTCAACTTCACTGCTTTCATGATTTTCCTATTTATACATACAGAAATCACATATAAATGTGCTACACGATACTAGTGATTCTCGTGTTAATGAGGAAACAAGAACCTTCTTGGTTTTATTTGAAACATTTTTTTTCAAATAGAAAAGGCAAAGTACATAAATGGCTTTAACAAACCATCATTACTTCTATCCTAGCATTCTATGACCATTTTTGTCATAAAGAAGAAGAGAATCACATTTAAATTAACAACTCTAAATTATGACTAGGTGTTATTCCTAGTGTCAAATATGTCTATATACTAAAAAAAATGGTTGTAAAATCTGCAATTCCAATCCATGGAATGCTAAGAAAAACCTATTTGAGTGCAATACATGTAGCAAAATTTCTGTGTAATTTCCATCTACTAAAAAAAATTATAAACTTCGATTTTGCGCTCCCACATAAATAATTGAAGGAGAAGTACACTTCATATTTTAACTAAATTTTTCCAAATTTAAAATAAGTACCCAAAATTAAAACATATAAGCCGTGAACTTGCAACATTATATTAATATAGTTTTAAGTACCCAAAATCACAACATATAAGCTGTGAACTTGCAACATTATATTAATATAGTTTTAAGTACCCAAAATCACAACATATAATCCATGAACTTGCAGCATTATATTAATATCTTAAAATAAGTATCCAAAATCACAAAATAGATGCCATGAACTTGTATCAATATGTTAATATCTTAACAAAAAAATGATAATACATGTCAATCTGTTCAGATCAAAGAGTTTGAAATAAGAACATAGATAAGGCATGCAAAATCATTAATACATGTCGATACCATTTCATGGGATAACTTTGATTTTCTTGATATTCCACATTTCAAGAAAGGAATCCCTTCTCACTAAGTGTTGGAACACTAGAACAATATTTTCTTGTTGAGTGTTGTAACAAACGGAAACCATATGTCTTTGAAATAATGCCGAGGATATAATAAATTATGCTGAAATGATAGACATCCATGTAACTAATAGCACCTGTATTCCACATTGCATAAGTCTAAAAATAAAATTAGTGTTTCATATATTATAAGCATACACAATTGAAATTGTAATGTAAGACAACAAAAATAAAAAATAAAATTACATGTGTATAAAATCTATACAAAAAAAATATAAAAATAGACATAAATTTTGATAACTCTCACATGTCATAAAGTCTTCTTTCCTTTGCATTATGCCAAATATCATAAACGTGTACCCAATCCACCGTTGATATATGAGGACCTATTAATGATATACACATTAATGCATCAAGTGTAGCAATTGACAATCTTGTTCTATTTATATCTTTAATCATATTTTGCTTAGAGAAGCCTCCTTCACTTGCAACGGTGCTTGCCGGTATTACAAGCATTGCATGCCATAATTTTAAAATATGTGGATATCTAGAATGCCAATCTTTTGTTTGAGAAAATACTTTCCATGCATCTTTCATTGGAAGTCTTTCTCCATTTAAATAAAGCACATCAATAAATTCATACAACTCTCTTTTACAAGTAGCAATGTCAAACAGTGGTACATTTTCACTTTCATTGCAGGTTTTATGTTGCAAATGTGAAAAGATTCTCTCAAGCCAATGCTTTGCATTAGTTTCTCTCACGTAGAGATCTGGTGGATAATGGAAAGGACTAAATAACCTCATTGCATTAAAGAGATGAAGGTCTATAAATCTTGAATTAAATCTCTCAACCAATGCTTGGACATAATTCCTTGTAAGTTGTATGCAACTTTCAAGGGAGCAATTGATGCAAGTTTCCATTGGTTGTGGCATTTTCTCATCTTGTGTTGGAATATATAGCAAGTCATGTCTATGGGCAGTCTCCTCTTTTTCAATATTTTTGATAAATCCGTCTTTTGAATCTTCTAAGAATTTAGTAAGATGCACT
This sequence comes from Pseudotsuga menziesii, assembly GCA_001517045.1. Lineage (NCBI taxonomy): Eukaryota > Viridiplantae > Streptophyta > Pinopsida > Pinales > Pinaceae > Pseudotsuga > Pseudotsuga menziesii. The sequence continues at coordinate 331,608 of LPNX010625832.1, read as the reverse complement.
TCACCTTATGCAAAAGAATCTGACCTACAAAAGTATCTTTGAAGAGTATTTAATGTATGATCAATGGCTATTCTAAGTGGTGTGACATCCACATTATCTTCTTGGAATCTTTTCTTTATATTATTCAACTCCATCAAAACATCAGCAAGCATATTTAAACAAAACTGAACCGAGAAAATTCGTACCTTATGATACCAAGATTTCTTTCTTTCTTTCTTCCATAAGCTCAAAATGGCAGGCATTAATGTAACAAGTATTTCAACTACTTGACCTCTAGATAGCCATCTGATACCATGGATTTGAATAACTTGTAAGGATTCAAAATTCCATTATCTCTAGTAAGGAAATCAGTTCATTATTTCTCTTTGTTGGATTTCCAACACATGAGTACACTTTATTTGCTATTTTCTCAACATACAAAAATTCGGGTATCTTCTTTGAAGCATCTGATGCTGCAAGTTCATCGCGGTGTGCAATACAATGAATACCAATCAGACTTGGTAGATCATTTTTTAGCAATGTTTTAAATCCATTTTCACATCCAACCATTGACAAAGCACCTTCAGTGGAAACTGCAATTAGTTTTTCATTTTTCAGATTCCTTGTTTCCTTTAGATTTGTGACTGTATCATAGATTGTCTTTTCCTTACCATTAGGAACACTAATAATTTTCATGAATTGTGATATTGGAGACCCCAAACCTTTTGAGTCTAGATATGTTGAATGCACAACAAGTTGTTGTTCCAAACCGTGGTATGTGCTGTCATCTAACATTATAGAGAAAAATGGTGTTTCAAACATATTTCTAACTTGCACCTCTTCAAGGTAATCTGATAAACATTGAACAAATCCACTAGTAACCTTTCTATTTATATAAGAAGAGTACTTCACTTTAGAAGACATGTTAGGTGTTTTCAAATGCATTTGAAGATGACATAGATCTTCATAAGTAGCAATTGAAATATCCTTTTTTACAATAGAATATGCTAGCTTCATAGTGGTTATGACTCTTTCCTTGTTGGAATCATTTATAGTCACTATGTGTTCTGGAATGGTCTTTGCCAACCTTTCAGTTTCATACAATTTTTTTTGAGCTGATGTTTGATGAGTAGAAGATTTTGAATGATTTATAATAACATCATATTGAGTTGTATTGCATCCATTTATGACACCCCATGGACCTTGAGCCTTGTAATTCTCACAAAATATGCACTACATACGAGTTTTTCCATCAACAACATTGATACTATACACCCAAGGGTATTTTATTTTCCACTCTTCCTGAAATTCACGTTTTGAGGAGGTCTCCCTTCTCCTCGGACTACTAGATCCACCTGTTAGATTTTTATCATTTAAGCTAGCATTATATTAGGATCTTTAACTGAGAGAATAACAAGCACAACAATCAAACATAAGAGACAATGAACACAATGTTTTTCCTCAGGGAAACCATAAATGGAGAAAACCTCGCAACTTCCTCAAAGATAGAATCAGTACCAAAAGTAAAACCCCAAAACAGTAAGATGATCTCCCAACAGCAGTAGCCTCTTTCTTTTTAGCCCCAACAACTTCTTCTTCCTCAGCTATGCGCTACAACTGAGTGTGAGTGAGTGTGTGATAAATAGAGAGGCTCACTCTCTATTTATACTAATTCCTAACTTGACAATAAGTCACTAGGGCCGACTTCTCTAGGAGAGTCTAATAACCCGAGGGCCCCACAACTGCGAGAACTTTAACCCTTAATCAATAGTAGGGTTACCCACAATGACTTGTTTACATTATTGAATTTCCCGATAGGAACATCGGGACATGACATGACTCAAATACATTACAGACACATCTCGTAATAAACATCGGGGTACAATACATAAGATATACAGATGAATACATTCTGAAGTTACAAATACATCAACACTCCCTCTTAACTAGGAAGGTATTCTCTTGACGCAATTTGTCATCATTGGTCTTCTTCTCTGTATCAACTGGATCATCATCAAGTTCTCGTCATATTCATCTTCAAGTCATATTCATCTTCAAGTCATCTTCATCTTCAAGTTATATTCATCTTCAAGTCATCTTCATCATTGGATCTGTATCATCACTCGATCTGGATCATCACTGGAACATCATCACTGGATCTAGATCATCACTCGATCTGAATCATTACCGAAACATCATCACTCAATCTGGATCATCACTGCTGGATCATCATCACTAGATCATCATCACGAGTGCGATCTCATGATTCTTCTCGTCACAGGAATTTCTATAGAGCCAACCCTTTTTCATGTTGGTTGTAGACCTAGCCTCCATGTAGGTCTTCTTCCATGCTTATATCTGACCCTAAGTCAGAATGGCCTGCCCAACACTTACATCTGACCATGAGAGGAACACATCCAACACCATGTCAGAAAGGCACGCCCAGCACTCTCATATGACTATGGGAGGAACGCATCCAAGAACCATGTCAGAAAGGCCTAGCACTTACATTCATGACATGATAGGACACACCTACTATCATCTGTGAAAAGGAACAGCACTCACAACCACCAGCATGATAGGACACACCTACTATCATATGTGTAAAGGATCAGCACTTACATCCACCAGCATGGTAGGACACACATACTACCATCTGTGGAAAGACACAGTAGTCACATCCACCAGCATGGTAGGACACACCTACTACCATCTGTGGAAAGCCACAACACATAAAATCACCAGCATGGTAGGACACACCTACTACCATCTGTGAAAAGGCACAACACTCACATCCACCAGCATGATAGGACACACCTACTATCACCTATGGAAAGGCTCTGCACTTACATCTGATCATGTGGGAACCAATCCCATAGTCACATCATAATGGCTCCCGGCCCTAGGCTGAGGATTCCTGGTAACTGACTAGGTGCCTTCATTCTCCCAGAGAATGGCATCAGCCCTTATATATGATCAAGTGGGAACACATCCCTCAATCACATCAGAATGGCCCTGCACTTATATCTAATCATGTGAGAACACATCCCATAGTCATATCAGAATGGCCCTCAGCCCCAAATTGAGTATTCTTGGTAACTGACCAGGTGCCTCCATTCAGAGAATGGCATTCAGCACTTATATATGATCATGTAGGAACCAATCCTACAGTCACATCAGAATGGCTTAGAACTCATATCTGAAATGGAAGGAACCAATCCTCTCACCATGACAAAATGGCTCAACCCTTACATCTGACCATGGAAGGAACCAATCCTCTCACCATGTCAGAATGGCTCATGGACTCATCACTTCCCTTTGGAGGGAACCTCGATCTGGAGAACACCAAGCTTATCCCTGAAGTATTCAAACTTCACTTTGGCCAATGGCTTTGTGAACACATCAGCTATCTGTTTGTCCGTCGCAACATACTAGAGCTTCACTGCTCCTTTCTGCACCATATCCCTGATATAGTGATATTTAATCTCGATATGCTTTGACTTGTCATGGAACATCGGTTTCTCTTATAACTTCACACAACTGTGGTTGTCGCAATATATACATGTAGCATCCAACTAGAGATCAAATAAATCAGACAGTAGCTTCCTCAATCATACTGCCTCACAACTAGCTGAACGAGCTGCGACATACTCGGCTTCAGCTGTACTCAGTGCCATGCAAGACTGTTTCTTGCTAAACCAAGAGATCACACCTGATCCCATACTGAAGCAGCAACCTGAAGTGCTCTTCCTGTCGATGACACTGCTTGCCCAATCTAAATCAACATAACCTTCCAGGTTAATCTTTTGATTCACCTCATACTTGAGCCCATAATCAACTATACCCCTCAGGTAGCTCAGTATATGCTTTGCAGCAATCAAGTGAACATGTCTTGGATCTATCAGGAATTGGCTCAAGGTGTTCACAGCAAAGCAAATATTTGGTCTCGTGTTCGTCAAGTACATCAGGGACCCAATCATTTGACGATACATCGTAGCATCAACCGACTATAATAAAGCATCGCTCAATAGCTTCAGGTTCGATGCCATAGGTGTGGTCATGGCCTTGCAATCCATCATCCCAAACCTCTTCAGGGTCTCTACCGTATACTTCCCTTGTCCCAAGGAAATTTCATCTACATTCTGCCACACCTCCATGCCTAGAAAATAGTGCATCATACCCAAGTCCTTCATTTCTAACTCGACAGCAAGCTTCCTCTTTGTATCAAAAATCAACCCATCCATACCTGTTACAAACAGATTATCTACATACAGTAGGAGTATCATTGGGTTACCATATTCAACCTTGTAGTAAAGGTTGGAATTTGCTTTACTCTTGGTAAATCCCAAACTGGATAAAAAGATGTCAATTATGTCATACCATGTCCTGGATGCTTGTTTCAAACTATACAGGGCTTTCTTCAATTTACACACATGAGTCTCCCTGTCACGTGTCTCAAAACTGAGTGGCTGCTCCACATACACTTCCTCTTCTACTACACCATTCAAGAAGGTAGTCTTGGCATCCATCTGGTGTATATTCCATTTCATCACTGCATCCAGAGCAAGTACTAATCTGATGGAAGTGTATCTGGCTACAGGTGCAAAAGTTTCTTCATAATCTATTCCTTCTTTCTGGGAGAAGCCATGAGCCACAAATCTTGCTTTATATTTATCTATTCTACCATCTGCAGCATGCTTGATCTTGTAGATCCATTTGGAAGTTACAATAGACTTCCCTTTTGGTCTTGGGACAACATCCCAAACATCATTCTTCATGATCGATTGATACTCTTCGATCATAGCATCCTTCCATTCTTTCCTTTCTGTCGCTTCTTCATAGTTGGAAGGTTCTTTATCGATGAAGTCACATAATAAGGATACATAACCAGAGCAGGACCTGGTTATTTTTCTTTCTCTATGATTTTCTTCTGGAGCCCCATATCTTTATGCCCCTTGGATAGCTTCTCGTACCCAAGCAGGTTTCCTCCTGTGGGGATTATTCTCCTAAGGTGGATCTACAAGTTCTTGAGGTTCTTCTAATTCTCGATCTTCTTCATGAATTTCTTCGTTCATGTTTGTGTCATGAATTCTGGGTACTTCTGTTTCTTCAAGTTCTTCAGCAGGTATCTTTCTGGATTTGTTGTAAGCTGAGTCTTCATCAAATGTTACATCCCTACTGATATCGTTCTTCTTGAATCCTAGGAAGTATATTCTATAAGCCTTCGAGCTTTCATAGTATCCCACAAATATACCCTTCTTTCCTGAAGGATCTAACTTTGTCATCTTTTCTTTCGGAATGTGTATGTACACTAGACAGCCGAATATTTTGAGATGGATTACTTTTGGTTTCTTGATGGAAAAGACTTCTTTAGGTGTCTTGTTCTCAAGTACTCTGTGTGGAGTACTGTTCTGTACAGACACCGCTGTTCTGGCAGTTTTTTCCCATAGATGCATGGGAAGATCTTGATCATGAAGCATATCCCTTGCAACTTCCATGATCGTTCTATTCTTCCTTTCTGCAACCCCATTCTGTTGTGGATTACATGGAGTAGTTAACTCCCTCTTAATCCATGAATCTTTGCATAATGATTTGAATTCATTTGATGTGAATTATCCACCATTATCTAATCGAAAGGTTTTGATCTTATTTTCTGTGTGGTTCTCTATCAAGGCTTTGAATTCCTTGAACTTGCTAAATACCTCATCTTTGTTCTTCATGAAGTATATTTATGTCTTCCTAGAAAATTCATCAATAAAAGAAACATAGTATACATACCCGCTTAATGAAGTTGATGATATTGGACCGCATACATCAGAGTGAATGATTTTCAAGATTCCTTTTTCCTTGCTCTCGCTACTTGGAAATGTCTTCTTTGTGTTCTTTCCTTTCGCACATCCTTTGCAGACTCCATCATGTTTTGCTTGAATTTATGGAAGACCTTCAACAACTTTGCTTGCAAGTGGTAGTGCTCTTTAATGCACATGTGCAAGCCTTCTATGCCAAAGTTCATTTGGCTCTACTGTATCATGGACCAAGGCTTGTTTTGGATGGCCCTTCAATTTGTATAGATCTCCCTCTTGTTCTCGAATTACTACTGCATCATCAATAGTATTTCCCTTTGGCCACATGAGAAATTGGCCATCTACAAATGCAACCCTCATGCCTTTTGCATCTAATGCAGATATGGAGAGGAGGTTCTTCTTTAGTCCTAGTACAAACAATACATCCTTCGTTGTCATAGACTTTCCAGAGTCTAGTTTATGGGAGGATTCCCCACTACCTTTTATTGGATATTGGTAGTCATCTCCAAGTTTCACCTTGTGTGGTGATTCATGTTCTGATAGTTTCACAAACGATTCTTTGAATCATGTCATATGTTTGGAAGCCCCACTATCTATAAGCCAATCATTGCTTCCATGTGTAATGTTTCCCATGAGAGCAGAAATCAAAACATATTCTTCATCACTTTCTTGTCTGATTCTCTTTGTGGAAGGTTCATCATCCTCTGCAGCATGAGCATGATGTCTTCTCTTGTTTCCCTTCTTCTTGTGAAAGACATTTTTGTTTCTAGGACATTCTCTAGCATAGTGTCATTTCTCATCACATGTATAACATCTGATTATAGACAAATCTTTTCTAGTGTTATCTTTGTGAAAGTGCTTACCTTTGTGGTGATGAGAACTTCTTTTGGTTTTCTTGGAGTGTACCGTGAGAGCTTGATCTTCACTTCCCATATTTTCTTCTCAAGATGATATTCGAGCTTCTTCTTGAGAGCATTCTTCCCATAGTCTGTTGAACTTGACTAGCTTCTTTCTAGCACAGATTCCTTGAATAAAGGAGTCCCATGATCTAGGGAGACCATTCAAGGTGGTCATTATAATCTCTACATTCTCAACTTCTTCATCCGCTGCTTCAAGTTGTTCTTTGATCTAGGAGACCCTTGTGAATTATGATTGTATGGTCTCTCCATTCTGGATCTTCACATTCTTCAACTAGTTCCTCAAGGTCATCTTCCGGTTTATGTTATTTCCTTCAAACAGTTTGGTCAGGGCATCAAACATAGCTTTAGGTGTATTTAGGGAGGACACCTGTGGTATGAGGTGATCCTTGATTGAATCAGCAATAATCCTCTTAACCATGACCAACTTATTTTTGTGTAAGGCCTTAGTCTCATCTCCCTTTGGAACTGGAACTTCCTCATTGATATAGGATTCCAACTCATTTTCTTCCAGGACCAGGGAGATCCTATACTTCCAGGCTCGGAAGTTATCAGCTCCCTCAAGCTTTTCATCAATATTTGTATGATGAGACATCTCAACTGAGAACCTCAAATGGAAATACAAAAGATTTAGATCTTACCAGGTTAAGATGTTGAATTTGGATATGGAGCTGAAATTCTGCAGAGCTAGTTCAGGAGAAGATTAGGGTTTGATTTTTTCGGAGTGTTGCCCAACCAAAAACTTTGATCTTGATCTCTAAACTTCGATTTTGAGGAGGATATCAATCCAGACCTGGGCTCACTCAAAAATTCCACTTCTGTGGAAAGCCCTAATTTCCAGCGGTAGTGTTGGGTCAAAAACTGAAAATGCTCAGAATCAGATTCTGCTTCGACAGAAAGATGCGCCCTAGAGAGGAGAGTCAGACCAACCTTCTTTTTGCTAAAAATCTGTGGAGAGAGATCCAAAAAATAGGAAGCCCTAGTTTCCGCAACTGCACAGTGTCTTTTTCTCAGGTTAACTCTGATACCATGTTAGATTTTTATCATTTAAGCTAGCATTATATTAGGATCTTTAACTGAGAGAATAACAAGCACATCAATCAAACACAAGAGACAATGAACACAATGTTTTTCCTCAGGGAAACCATAAATGGAGAAAACCCCGCAACTTACTTAAAGATAGAATCAACACCAAAAGTAAAAACCCAAAACAGTAAGATGATACCCCGACAGCAGTAGCCTCTTTCTTTCTAGCCCCAATAACTTCTTCTTCCTTAGCTATGCACTACAACTGAGTGTGAGTGACTATGTGATAAATAGAGAGGCTCACTCTCTATTTATACTAATTCTCAACTTGACAATAACTCACTAGGGCCGACTTCTCTAGGAGAGTCTAATAACCCTAGGGCCCCACAACTGCGAGGACTTTAACCCTTGATCAATAGGAGGGTTACCGGCAATGACTTGACATGACTTGTTTACATTATTGAATCTCCTGATAGGAACATCGGGGCATGGCATGACTCAAATACATTACAGACACATCCTGGAATAAACATCAGGGTACAATACATAAGATATATGGATGAATACAATCCAAAGTTACAAATACATCAACACCACCTTCCTTGTCATGACCAAGAATTCTAAAATCATTAAGAATCTCTTTTTCCATGTCTTCATGAGGCTCATCATTCAAGTAAGGGATATGTGAAATATTTTCAACATTGGAAGGCCTCGACATTACATAATATCCATAAAATTTGTCCAAAGTTGATTGGTATTTTTTTTAGGAGGCATTTCTATTCAAATAATTTACCTATACACAAAACAATAACAATAAAAAATATTTGAAACTAAAACAAGTGCAATGTATTAAATCAATAAAAAGGATTATTTGAAAAACAAAAACAATAATCCTTTTGACATACTATTAAATCTCAAATCACAAGATATAATGTATAAATGGAATAATCAACTCTCAAGAAGAAAATTAAAATATTTTTTAAAAATGCTCTTTGCAAAATGAAAATGTTGATAGTTCTCAACTTTCAGCACCAAGACCAATTTTCCAAAGACTTTAGTTAGACTATGCACTTGCTGCTATCAATGCTAAATGTGAAAAATCTGAAATAACAGAGATGATGGGATTCACGGACTTTTTAGAGAAGTCATTTTTTAATACCCACAAAGATATACGTGTGGAGTTGTGAGACAATCATGTTGTTTTGTTGTGATCTTAAGTCATAAACAAAGAAGATCACCATATTCCAAAACAAATATAAATGGTTCAACTATGTATATCCAAAACCCCTCTAAATAGTGCATTTGTATGATTGGTCTCCCATATTGCAAGATGATGTTACTAGATTAACTAAGTCATTGGAGGAGGAAAAAGGAAATGGAAAGTCTGCGGAACAACTACATTATGCTCATAATTATTGTTTGCTTGAACATTGCACTAAGACACATCATGAAACACGTGACATCCCTCTTTTAAAACAACTTCCAATGTTGAATGATCCTCAAATTCACTTATACCAAAATCTTAAGGGGTGAACCAATGATATCACTCATTCTCCTTAATTATATTAATAGAATTATTTCTTTTTAATATTAAATATTTTGGAACCATATTTTTCTAAATAAATTTACTCAATTAAAACCACATAGCATTTATAATGTAATTCAAAAAATATTACAGCATGCCACTCATTATTCTTGAGCACATTGGGAAGGACTGACCCATCAGTTGATTGTGGAGACCTTGTTGTCCATAGGAATTACCTAAATGCATTTAAAAACTAATGTAATACTACTGAAACATATATGATCTCTTTTAGATGGTTTCAACAAATGCTCATTTCTATCTATAATGCACAATATATTCATATATTTGCAATGTGCAAGAACTGGTTAATTGGGTTTGGGTTGATGTTACAATGCACCATATATCCATATATATACAAAGTGAAAGATCTGGTTTAGGTGGGTTTTGAGTTGATGTTCATTTTCAATTTAGAATGCACATATATCCATATATTTGCAAGGAGAAAAAACCGGTTCAGAAGGGTTTGAGTTGATTTTCATTTTCAATGTGTACAATACACCATATCCAAAAACACGCACTTTAATAAAAATACTCAAAGGATAAAGCATATAGTGTTAATCATTCAATGACATGGAATAAAAATAAACCAGTTCTGAGTCAAAATGCCCTTGCATGGAGGCTGGAGCTAGTAAGAGGAGTTTTACTCTCCAAATCCGTGGGTTCTAGGTTGTATGACCAAAGTGGTCATCAAGTTTCCTAATTCGCATAAGATTAAGATTATTCCCAAACCTAGATGAAGAATTACATTAAAATATGTCCAACATGGAATTAAGAAAGGAAGAATGGGAAGTGGGTATTATGCTAAATTTAATGAAAACCATAATGGGTCTTCCTTATGATACTGGGGATTTCCATATTCAGAAACCCAAGGTTTCCAACTTGAAAATGGGGATTTCGATAATTCTATGGAGGAATTTACCTGAAAATCCACGAAGTGGTAGGTGTTAAGAGTTTCAATCATGTTTCAGATAGAAATTGGGAGGGTAGTTTCTGCTTCTTGTGTTAGAGTTCATAAATCACTAAATGGAACATATAACCAACATGTACCCACTACCCATCTAGATCTTGGTCTGATATGTGGTTGAGAAAGGGTTTTTTATTTTATAATTTTTTTTATGGAATTCATCAATTGAAGATGCATTTCCATGTCCAAAAGCTCAAGGTATCGAAGTTGAGAATCTGGGGATCACAATATTCCTATCCAGGATAGTGTAATCCCTAAAGCGATAGGCCTTAGGGGTTTCGATCCTGTTTTGGCCAAAAATTGGGAGGGTGGTTTCTGCTTCTTGTAGTTAGTATATGGAACTTATAATTAGCATCAAGCCATTTAACTCTTCATCTGATATGTGGTTGAGAAAGGGTTTTAATGGAATTCATCAATCGAAGATGCATTTCCATTCTCAAAAGCTCAAGGTTTCAAATTTGAGACATGCGTTACAGGGTAATTAGGTGTCATAGACTACAATATCATTCCAATAGTTCTAAAACTATCTATTGAAAATTGAGCTGAGATGGAATTAAATTAGGATTACTACTTAGTACTTACAAGTTACACCTACAAGGCTATATATTGGAGAAATTAATACTTACCAGCGGAGCTTCGATCCTTGGAGTAGATCACCTTGAAGTTAAAAATGGAAACTACAACTTGCACTCGATGGTAGTGGCAATGGAGTTTGGCAGTGTTCCTGAATCTTGCAGCTTGCAAGTTGGTGACTCGGTGGTACAGGGAACTGGAAGGAGTTTGGCAGTTTTCCTAAATCCTGCAACTTGCAATTTTGTGGTACAGGGAATTAGAAGGAGGCACCACAATAGTGTTCTTCTTCTAGATTTGGCTCTTTGACTTAGAGGTCCTCGTCCCAAGCTCCAGTCTATTACCAAATTGTAATATACAAATTACCAATATAATGGTCTAGACTCTAGACTCCTTATTCACAAAGTGTCGAAGACGCATGCAGTGTGGTAGATGGAGATGGCAGAAGGACTTAATTCCTTCATGGTAGATGGAGATGGAAGAAGGATTTAATTCCTTCATTAACCCTTGGGCCTTGGCGTGGCTGCGTTGACACTACCAACTGGTGACTCTGTGAGTCATGACTCGTGACTCTGCGGACCGTGACTTGTGACTCCTATCCTTGATAATATGATATATATAATACAGCCTTTCCTGCCATTTATATCTGGCAAGAGCTATCCATTGAGCTACAAAGTCTTAAAGACTCTGTCAGCCCATGGATCCATCGACCATCCATCCATGAGCTCCGGTGACTCACGAATCGCGATGTACCTACAAACGCAAAACTTAAATGAATGAATGGAGACTTGTCCTGTCTCCTTGTGATGTCCCAGTTGACCGTCTCTAGATTCCAAGCTCTCGCCATAGAAATTGAAATGACAGTTTGGATGGACAGCTAAGACGCAAGAAATAAACGGTAATTTAAAATTACCCGTTGGAATCTGGATGGACAACAACAAATCGTTTATTTATCTCACCTAAACCTTTCAAGTTCCAAGTCTTCCATACTGCAGGCAAGGCTTCCCAAATGCGAGAAACTGATTTCTCATCAATTTTGGAAGGAGGATTTCATAAGTTACTTCTTGCAAGATAAAATGGATGGAGAGCGGACTGAAATTGACTGTGAAATAGTAAATGGCAGTGGCATAATTGTTCCAAAGGGGAGAAAGTTGCAATGGTTGGTGGTTAGCATTTGTTTTATGGCTTGGTTCGTGGGATACTGGACTGGGGATCAACTTTTGAGCCCATTTTACTTCCAACGGTGAAGATATATCCGATTGGTAGGATCGTTCATGTTATGCGTAGCGTCAACTATACCATTTCTTCCAGTACTACTTGACTCACAAAACAATTCAGCATGGTAGATAATTTTCTTTGCAACCTTATTTCTTGACATATTTATTTTTATATGTAATATTCAGTATGCTCGCGGAGCCTTTCGTTTATTACATCTTTCTTTTTCTACTTCTACCATAATCTTTATGCTCTGTTATAAACCAGCTGCCCTAAAGATACTCGCAATGTTATTGGCACTCTGGGAATTCATTTCATATGCCACCTGTAATTTCTTTACTGGGTAACCCAACCATTGTAATTTCTCTTCAAAAGGTTTTTCAATCAAAACGCTATGCCGTGTGGTCTATACATCATCTGTTTACAAATTTGTGTAGAGACATTGTATAAACATTATTTCAAATTTATGAAATATTGTATTGAGGGGTTTAAGCTTTTTTGTTTGATTGAATGAACAATTTTGGGTTCTCCAGATTTAGTTGAAAGACATGGTATACAAATCCTTCTAATTTTATGAAATATTGCGTTGAGTAGTTTTAAGTCTGTTTGTTTACATTTCTTTAGGTATCGTAGGTAGTAATAACTTGTTTTTATTTTTTCATAATTCTTTGTTTATTATGCACTGATTTGTTCGATTTGTTTTATGGTTCTCATTTTGTTATGCTTTAGTTAAGGGGTGGTTAAAGAAAAGAGTAACAATTTGTTTTTTTTCATATTTCTTTGTTTATGCAGAAACTTTTAGATATAAATGTAAGCAGTTATCATAACAATATGAAAACAATTACAAGCTAAGTTGTATTCAACATAAGTCCGCTAAATTCATTCTAATACAATTGCATACTAAAATCATAATAAACCTTCTATGTCCACAGTACACTACGAGTATGGACCTCAAATAGACAACAACCTTTGTGAAATGAATTACAACTGATAAATTTGATAGTTCCAACAGATTTGAAACTTCATAGATATTAGAACTTTTTGAAATGGTTGAAACTTTCATAAATGGATTAGAATAGTTTGATCAAATTTGTTAAGTCCATAGGTATTTATATATTATCGAAAATTTTGGACTTCATTGATTAGATCAACGAGATTAACTAGAGTGTAACAAGTTTATAGTTCTATTCATTTTATGGTCCTCCTATATTGTTATGCTTTAAGCACTGGTTAAAGAAAGGGGTAACAATATAATTCACTAAAATTTTATACTTCATATCAATTTATTTATTTTTTGTCTCTCTCTTTCTCTTTCTCTCTCTCTCACACACACTCACACATATATATATAATTAAATAGAATTGGTTTATGGTTATATTAATTAGTTTAATGTTTAGCATTTCTTTAACAGTGAACCATCTCCACAAAATTAAGTGGCTAGTTACACCTATGGATGTTCATTTGCCACTTTACTTGTTTTTGTGCTAGTATTTCTAACCTTTATATTTATTATAATTTTATCAAATTTAAATTTCTAACCTTAATATTTTTTTCTTATTTAAAAATGTATTTTTTTTTTAATAGAGATTATTTAAAAATGTATTATTACTTTTTTTTAATAGAGATAAAATTATTTATTGCGCCCAGAGGCACTCTACAACCCAGTATGGGAGAGATCTTGTAACCTTATGTAACGTTACTAACAAAATAATAAAAAATAATATGGGGGAGATGTTGTAATGTTCCTACCTAAGAAAAACAAAAAAAAACAAAAAATTAATTATTTGCAAAAAAGATGTTGTAATGTTCCTACCTAACAAAATAATAAAATATAAAAAAAATGAATTATCCCCAAAAAAATGTTGGCCTTGCACATGGTTTTAAAACCATGTGAAATGCCTCCTAAACAACTCATGGTTTAGTGTACATGGTTTAGAGGGCCTTGCACATGGTTTTAAAACCATGTACAAGGTCTCCTAAACAACCCATGGTTTTATTGTACATGGTTTAGGAGGGCCTTGCAAATGGTGTTAATACCATGTGCAAGGCCTCCTAAACAAGCCATGGTTTTAGGAGGTCCTTGCACATGGTTTTAAGACCATGTATGGGGGAGATGTTGTAATGTTCATTCCTAACAAAATAAAAAATAATAAAAAATATTATATGTCGGTCATAATTAATATTAAACATTAATAATAAAAATATTATATGTCGACCTTAGATAAAAATATTATATGTCGACCTTAGATAAAAATATGTGTCTTTTGGTTTGAATCAAATCAATGGCTCTATATAGGACACACAAAAGATGATAGCTCCTTGAGTGCAATTCTTAAGAAGAGGTTTGCACCTAGAGAGATTTGATCCATCTCGACGCTTCATAGAGCCTAGGATTTGGATCTATGTTGGTTAATAACAATTATATTAACAACATCAATGTTCACATAAGACTTATATCCAAGACATTATTGTGGTTGCTATTAATTACTCCTAATATGTACATCTAAAATTAAATTAAAAAAAAAATATCTCATACTAATTTAAAATTTCTTTATTTTCTATTGTACACTTCAAAAATATAATTTCTACTTTATTTTGCACATATAAAAGCACATTTTATGGTGATTAAGATTCAAACCATTGATGAAACCATGGATAGAAGGTCGTTAGCATGTGTAGAAACCCTAGATAAGTATGAAGTTAATGGAGAATGAGTGGACCTTGGACTTGAACTAGATTATATGGATAATCATGTGAAGTACTATAGATTAATCCAGGATGTCCCAGTAATGATTGCTTTAATTGTTTTTATCTTTTTTCAAATTACGGGGCCTCATATAGGGCTCACACATGGAGTTAAAAAGTGGGCTTGAAGTGTGCTTCAATATTGATTCCATGTAATCATGACTACTTTGTCACGGACTTGGATGCAACTGAATCTTGGGCAAGGCTTGTGTGACCAAATGTACTAAATTGACACACATCAATAGAATTTGATGGCTTTTGACATATGGTTACTTGATTAACACCTCAGATTACTTCACTAACACTTTAGATTAATGGTTAATGTGATTAACATGTGCTTAATTTGACGACTTCTGATTAATTTATACATTTCAATTCGATTTGATTTTGACAATCAATGATGTTGTACACCATGTTTTGCACCGGGTTTAAATTCATGTGCGTGAAAGGGCATATCAAGCGCCCATTACATCAGCCAATATGGGCCTTGAGCACACTCCACTTATTTCCATGTGCAAAGTTTAGTAGCATTCCTAGTGTTAGCACTCAGAATTACACCCAAGGTTACGAAGAGTGAATCCCAAGGTAACAATAGAACCACTTTAGGAAAGGAGAGTTTGCTTCTTCCTTTCCAGAGAGGGATCTCTCATTGTATATTTATCAAGTCCAGATTTCAAGATAAAACAAATTTAGGCCGAGTTCATGGTTGAAACAGGGCAAGCACAATTGGGCTATGGGGTCACAAATTATAGAGGAGTTACAGAACAGTTTGTAGGTGAATATCCATTGAGGCAAGGTAGCACTCAATTACAGTCAAATAGTTGTTTTTCTAGTTATAAAGAGAGAATAAAAATAGTCCATCAACACAGAACATCTAAGGATGAATTTTGCATCAATTTTGGAGGGAAATATTTTGGTGGATACCTAAAAACCATAGCCAGAGAATACGAGATGAATTCTGAACCATTATACACTTATTCTAGGCATGAAGAACACATAATATAAAGATTAATAAGAAGACATGCACATGAGAAATAAATAACAGACTATAACTACGACATACACAGGAATCTCTGTGGCAACAAGCCCACATTCGCCTTTGTCACTTTATTAAAGGAAGATCACAATTTTCATAGACCTGAACCTCACAGGTTCCAACTCTGTTTCCCTCTATACAGAGCATATTTATAGTATCTTAGGTCCCCGAGACCAACCTCGAAAGGGGGCCAAAAATAGTTACAACAATGATGCTATATCTTAACAAAATCATGATCAGGTAGATCTGCCATGATTATAAACTAAACAAACAAGCACACGGGCACACACATGATGGATTAATTGAGGAGTTTTGACAGCAGGGATGCTGAAAACGACCGGTTCGACTGGGGTGCATTTACGGAAGGAATAAATCCGCATATATGGAATCTCTCTCCTGTAAATGCGCATTTTTGCCTTCCGTATATGAGCATATATGGAAGATAACTTTCGTATTATTGCATTTTTCTTTCCGTAAATGCGCATTTACGGAAGGAAGAAATGCGCATATACAGAAGAGAGCTTCTGTATATGCACATTTTTTCTTTCTTAAATGCATATACAGAAGGAAAATTGTGCATATACGGAAGCTCTCTTTTGTATATGCGCATTTATGGAAGGCAAAAACTATATGCGCATTTTTCTTTCCGTATATGTGCATTTACGTAAGGCAAAATGCGCATATATGGAAGAGATCTTCTGTAAATGCCTATTTCTTCCTTTTGTAAATGCGCATATACAGAAGGAAAAATGCGGTTATACGGAAGCTCACTACCGTATATGCACATTTTGGCTTTCATAAATGTGCATATACGGAATCTCACTTCTGTATGTGCACATATTGCTTCCGTATATGCGCATTTTGGCTTTCGTAAATGTGCATATACAGAATATCACTTTTATATATGCACATATTGGCTTCCGTAAATGCACATATATGGAAGGAAAAATGCACATATACGGGAGAGAGATTCCGTATATGCACATTTTGTCTTCTGTATATGCGCATATACAGAAGGAAAAATGCGCATATCCTTTTGTAAATGCACATCTTTCCTTTTGTATATGCACATTTATAGAAGAGAGCTTCTGTAAATACATATTTTCACCTTCTATAAATGCACATATATAGAAGGAAAAATGCGCATATACGGAAGCTCGTTTTGTAAATGCGCATGTATAGAAGGCAAGATGCACATATACGGAATCTCTCTTCCATATATGCACATTTTGGCTTCCGTAAATGTGCATATACTGAAGGAAAAATGCGCATATACTAAAGAGAGCTTCCGTAAATGCACATTTATTCCTTTTGTAAACGCGCATTTACAGAAGGCAAAATATGCATTTACGAAAGGAAAAATGCGCACAGTAGTTCTGTCTTTAAAATGAAAGTGAGGAGATCTATTTATATGATCTCACACTCACTTTTTACAAAATATCCAGGCCTACATGCCTTAAATAAGTCAATTTGAAATTATAAAATGTCAACTAAAAATTAAAAGAAAATAATAATAAAATATAGCCTAAGGTAGGCTTAAGGTATCCTACCTGGGGCATTTGTACCCCCAAGCGCCAAAACATGCTCAAAGAAGCGAATCACTCTAAACAAAAGGCTGGAGTGAACTGGAGGGAGGGTGTTATGCCCCATCTAACCCCTAGAATGCTATAAAATCCCTCAACTCCCTCCTCAAAGCATAAAAATGACATGGCATGGAGGATGTATTGCTCTGAGGAGATAAGGCCAGGGAGAGCAGGAACCCACTGACTAAAGGGCCAAGAGGGTGTCCTAAGTGGCTGAGAAGGGAGACGGATGTCTGACAGCTAAATCAAATGCCACTAGAGCACATAAACATGATATAGAGCCATGTGACCCAATGATAAACCCTTAAGGGCTCTAGACACCAACCCCGAGGTTAAAACCCCCAATAAAGGGAAATCAACAGTGCCATTAATCCATAATACCCCTGAAGGATGACCAAAGGGCCCAACCATGACCACCATTATTAAATTGATCACATAGATATGTGGACAAACACACAACTCACATGATAGATCACACAATTTACTCAGTTATTGAAGAATGAAACAGTGCAAAAATGGCTTGCAGCTGTGAATGATTTTCATTAATCAAAGAGTAATTAGATAGATAATTACAATGAAGTACAATGGCTTTAATATCCACAAGCAATTCGAATCCACATGAGGAAGTTCGAATTGATTAGACTCTACTTGACTGTAGGTAACCAAGACCTTGTCTAAATCACTATCAGAGGACTCAATAGTTAACTGACCTTGTCTAAACCATAACCGAAGTTCATCGGAGCTCTAAAACATAACTCAAGTGTTACATTCAGTGTTGACTAAGGTTAACTGACAGTGGTAGGTGAGAAATGCACCCCACATGTGTTCAGTCAAGTAAACCTAGCGCTAACTGAATGTAGAGGACTAGAACTGAATGTAACTGACTCCTAACTTAGCTTGACTAGTCATTAACTGAAGTGAACTGACCTTGGTTGGTTTCGACACTCCCAGTGGCTTCCTAAATTGTAGGGATTGGTCTAGGAGGCTCCTAAACTGATGCAATCAAGTGCAATCAGTGGCAGTGAGCCTCAATTAGTGTTCCCCACACTTTAGTAACTAAAACATGTGCCCCAATTAGGTCAAGTGGACTCAATGGTGTTAATGACTATAAATAGACTGGATGGACTCCTGATTTAGACATGACTCCCAATTTAGACATATGACCAAATTTGGACAAGGGAGGATTAATAATCCTAACAACCATTGCTCGATAACACCCTTCCTGATCGAAAAAATTGGCCCTCTCTCCCTAAGGTACACCTAAAGGTGAGTTGGGTACAGGTGCAGCGTAATACATTCTAAACAACAATTCGACCTTTTCAAACATCAAAATCATTGAATTATGTCCCCTCATCTTTCATCTCAATCATATGGCAATGACGCCATGGAATTCATAACTAATATTGCCTCTCCTACAACCAATGGCTACAGTAAATCATTGAATTATGTCCCCCCATCTTTCATCTCAATCATATGGAAATGATTCCATGGAATTCATAACTAATATTTCCTCTCCTATAACCAATGGCTAGATTCCAATGCCCAATCAGACACCCAACTCGATTAGGAACATATAGGGAACCCAACTCAATTAGGAAGATCCTTCTTCTTTTGATGAGTATAGGTCGACCTCTCTATGAAATTATATTACACAAATATTACAAAGCTCATTGCAAGAAGGGTAAAATGTGTGTTGTCTAGGTCAATTTCTAGTGAACAGTTCAATTATTTAGATGGTAGACAAATCCATGAAGCAATTGGCATTATGCTAGAGGGGTTCCATTCAATCAAGAAAAGGTATCAAAGTCTATGGTGGTTAAGGTGTACTTGTCCAAGTTATATGAAATAGTTGGTTACCTTTGTTTGTATTTGATGTTAATATACATGGGGTTCAATGTTCCCTTTGTGACTTGGGTACCAAACTATGTTACTTTTGGTGTTTTAAATAATGTTTTTGCTTTAGATTTTTGCATGCCTAAAAGGGGGATTTGATGAAGATGTCCCCTATCTTCGATTTTTATTTGGATGGTAGTTAAAGCTCTTAGCATGTCCTTATTGGAGGCTAAAAGAGTAGGTTTTTTTAAAGGAATAAGGATTCAATGAAGAATTTTGTAATTGAAATAAATCCTCTTTATGAAAGATATATGAATGCCACATAGATTCTCATAATAAAACCTACACACTAATTGCATTCACAACAATAATATGTGTTGAACATTTGAGATAATTTTATTTTAATCTCTTTTATATTTTCATTGTATTGGTTTGAGATCTCAAATGACCAACCCATTTAATTTAACTTCTTAATAATAGTGCAAAGGAATGTCTAACATTATGATGTGACTAAGTACAATATGTATGTCAAAAAAAATTCATTAAAGATAAATTGCGATATATTGTTTTGTAAATGAGACCACAGTATACACTATTTACATGTCAACATAAAAAGTAAGGTCAAGATTAACATTAACAAAATACAATTAACACAACTCAATCAAAATAGCACAAAACTTGTAAGCATGAACTTTGTAAAAACTTTTATACATATGTCAAGGAGCTATATGTAATTAAAATTCATTGAATCTAGAGATTTAAAATGTATTTCTAAATATATATTTTGTAAAAACTTTTATACATATGTCGAGGAGCTATATGTAATTAAAATTCATTGAATCTAGAGATTTAAAATGTATTTCTAAATATATATTTTGTATATCCTATACATCGATATAGAGCATTGAATGAAATCTAATATGTAGTGGAATGATATGCCTTATATGTGATATTACAATGGCAAACATTTGCTTTAGCTTGTTTTTCCAAGCTAAATAGGCTCAATGAGTAAATTATTATGAATTTATATTATATTTTTTAATTAAAAACAAATGGATTCATTTGTAATTATTTCAATTTCTTTTAATTAAAATTAAATCATTCTATAAATTCACCGAACTTTGGTGAAAACATATTTACAGCTAGCGCACAAAACTATCTAACAAATTATAATTATATACTTAATCTTCTACCTTTATATGTACATACTAGCATATTTATCATGCTCGCTGTCATAAATTAGAAAGTAAACACTTAAATGAGTTGAATCACAAGCATAAGAGCCTCAGAGAGGACAATCTCTTTGTATAATTATTTATGTGAAGCTCTAATATTTATAACAGTCAATTTTTCACAAACATGGGATTGGCCAAAAACTGTGAATTTTTGTGATGGAAATGGCAGCCCAAATAATGGGAATATTTCTGATCGTCTATTTTTTATTTTGCAATCTGGACAGTTTGTGTAATGCAACCAACAACGACAGTTTGTCTGATCGTCTGTTTTTTATGTTTAATGACGATCCATCATCTATTATTACAAGCTATGTCATAAGTGATATCAAATATTTTCCCTGATTCAATGGACTATGGCCACCTCCACATTATCACTCCTGTCATCATTCATTTCTGGTTGTGCATCCAAACAAAGAAAGAAAGTAAAAAGAGAAAATGCAGCAAATTTAAGAAATTATGTGTATACAAGTGTAAGATAGGAATATTAATAATTTGAATACGATGTAAAGAACAAACACAAGTGCAATTAAGTATCCATAATAACAAAAAGATACAACAATGGAGATATGATCAAGATTTGTGAATATGCACAGCAAAAAGATACAACAATGGAGATCTCCTCAAGATTGAGGAATCTGCCCACATAATAGCTAACACTAGAAAACTCTTAGTTTTTCAATCCATCTCGTCCCTCATTGGCTAAACAATTATGATGCCATTTTGGTTGGCTTCCTTAATTTCATTCTTTTGTGGTACCTAAAGAAGTTCATGTGATTCTGCATTCATCACTTCACAAGTTTCCCATTCACATGATCCCGTAGATCTATATCAATTCACAAGATTCCCACTCTCAATGCAATGGCAATGCCAACAAAAACTTTGGATCCAGGGACTTGTTACTCCGTAGCCCACCTTGTTTTTACACAAAACACATCAAAAATTTATTTTCTTTCTTTCTCCACTTTAATCAGGTTTTAAGGTCCCATAGGGGTTTCCTAGTATTTCCATTTTGATATTTTTGTTTTAAGATAGGGTTTGTTTAATATTGAGATATTGATTCGTAACAAATTATGTTTTGAACATCTATTATGTCTCATTAATGAAGCATGTAAAACACCTCCTAGAGATATAAATGAAGGATATGAATGCAATTAATGTATTCAACTTCTCAAAGAATCATTTAACATATGGCATACCTTATGTGTATTAAACAATTGAATATTAATGAAATGAGTAATGATGAATCAAATTATTTATTAGGTACCGGATGCGGGTGCTAGCATGCCCCATCGACAATGTAGATTTCCTCGATCTAGGAGACGGTCGTGTGGCACCACGCATGTGGGGGCCATTAATTCCCCTCCTCAGCCTCCTAGCACTTCAATGTGGGAGGGTGAGGACGTCCATTCTTGAGCATGTCTGTTGAAATATTGTAACTTCGAAGAATATTCTATATGTATTTTACTGATGTAACCCAAGGCAGATGTCTTATTCCTCCAATGGGATGTTACTATTGTATTTGGTCATCATAG
Source organism: Pseudotsuga menziesii (assembly GCA_001517045.1). Taxonomy (NCBI): domain Eukaryota; kingdom Viridiplantae; phylum Streptophyta; class Pinopsida; order Pinales; family Pinaceae; genus Pseudotsuga; species Pseudotsuga menziesii. The sequence continues at coordinate 309,584 of LPNX010625832.1, read as the reverse complement.
AGTCATGAGGTATAAGATCCATTATAAGTCGGGTCAATATTACCCTCTTGAATAAACTATAATATTGTTTTGTGTCTTCCTAGGTGAAGTTGGCCGAGTAAGTTTGTTGGGGCCGACTTGTTAGGGTTAAATTCAAGTGACAGAAAGAGAATAAAATTTGGATCGTGTGAGCTTTGAGATGGTATAGAAGAATTGGTTTAAGCAACTAGGCATGGATGAGGGAGGGACTATTTGGTGGCTCTCTGTCATGCTAGGTAGTTTTTGGCTCAAGGTTTCATCCTCAGCTCTGCTCAGTTGGTTCTCCTTGCAGCTCAAAGGCCTCATTATGTTCTACTATGTCGAGTGTTGTTCAAGGATTCTACCTTATGACACAAGGGTATGGGTTCATCAACATACAAATATTTAACTTGCATACATATAGCATTCTAGAGATGTTTGTGAGAGAAATAGGGAAGAAAGAACATGTACCTTATTTATGAAGGTTGGTCCTAGCTTTAGTCTTCACTCCAAATGCTCCATAAACTTCAAGGTCCTTAACACTTGAAAAAGAGATTGATATCTAACACACAAGTCTTAATTGTTATATAAAGATGAATGAAATATTACAGTTGCATATAAAGATAGATGACAATGAATTTCATAAATCATAACAAATAAGAACATCAACACACAATGTGGAAGAACATCACTCTTTATTCATAAGCAAGGATTTATACAACCTCTATCTTAGACAAGCCCTCCTATGCTCACCAAGAACTGAGTTCTCTTGCTTTAATCTCCAAGGTATTTCCTCCAGCATAGCGTTGCTCTTCTTACTTCCTTTTTCTATCCCCTACCCCTCCCCTCTATTTATACTTGGTGATCAGGGGGAGTTACGAAGGTTAGGATGGTTAGCGAGGTTGGGGACGTTATGATTTCGAACCCAACTGTCTCTGACTAATCATGTTTTATTTTTTTTAATTTTGTCTTAATGTAACTGCGGGTGCATATACTGGCAAGTCATGAATGGATCGCGACTCATGTGAAAGAAACCAGTGAATACATATTGTGATCATCTAACCATGGGTTTCATAACATGCTACCTGCGAATGACTCGCAACTTGCAATGATAAGAGTCGTGGTTGCAAGACAAACTCATTAAAAAACATGGGAAAGACTAAAGGAAGTAATGTGGATTAAGGATCATTCTCATCTATAGATTTTGGGAAACTTCTATCCATAAGTTCCTTTTGTGTACCAATGTGCTCAATGTCAGTACTCGAACGGATAAGTGTCGTTTCACCATATAACATATGCCCACTAATGTATAAGGTCAGACAGGAAGTGATGGCCGAAATACATTACAAATATTGTATCTTCGAGAAACTCAAATATCAAATTTACAGAGAGGTACCTAAAACAGACAGATCAAAGTCATGTACAAAATCATTACTAAGGATTCCATGTTCAATAGAGTGGAACACTAGCTCCTTTACAATATCAGATTACATCATATAGTACGGGCAACAAGGACACGTATCTTTTACAATGGTGGATCAAAGATACAATAGTACAATGATGAGTCTTCAAAAGCTGGAAAAAGTGTCATAAAGCACAGCACAATATTGTGCAATTTAAGTTATACATATTGTAACCTAAGTTCTTCATCCAAAACCATAAAAACAAGTATGATTCCTGACATGTGAATATATGAGCTAAAGTCGAACATGGAAGGAATCCATCAGAGTGTCAGTGATTGAGTGATGCTAACAAATGATGTAAATGAATCCATCAATATGAGTAATGGATCCTAAGGTACCATCTTCAGAACCCTAGGTATTCTTATTCAGGAGGTACTGATCGAAAGTCGTAGTGCAAGGAGGAAGGAAATTAATCCTTCAACAGATCACAAGAGTAATTGGAAGACTGGATGAGAGAAGGTAGACACAACGTACTCTCAGGAATGAAAATGATAGGAATCAGGATGACCAAATAGAGGTAAATATCCTTGAACAGTGAGCACAACACAGAGATGACCCAAGGTAGATTTAGACTTTGAGATGGAACAACTAGAATTATCTATCATGTAGGAGACATGAACAGATTCCCCGTGTATAAAGGGAAAATGGAGAAGTAATAACTCAAAGTGATAGTTGAACCGGAAGTGAAAAACTGGAACAACCTTCAAGGTAGTTTACAAATGTCATGAGTTTACATGCCATCATATATACACTAAGGCAGACATTTTTCAGCCATTCAAGGCAGTGGCATGATGGATGTCATTTATATGAGAGTCGGTTTGACTGCATATCAATACTTGGTGACTCCAACAACTAATATATCTTTAATTGTACTTTGGATTTAATGACGAGCCATCATCTATTATTACAAGCTATGTCATAAGTGATATCAAATATTTTCCCTGATTCAATGGACTATGGCCACCTCCACATTATCACTCCTGTCATCATTCATGTCTGGTTGTGCATCCAAACAAACAAACAAAGTAAAAAGAGAAAATGCAGCAAATTTAAGAAATTATGTATATACAAGTGTAAGATAGGAATATTAATAATTTGAATACGATGTAAAGAACAAACACAAGTGCAACCAAGTATCCATAATAACAAAAAGATACAACAATGGAGATATGCTCAAGATTTGTGAATATGCACAGCAAAAAGATACAACAATGGAGATCTCTTCAAGATTGAGGAATCTGCGCACATAATAGCTAACACTAGAGAACTCTTATTTTTTCAATCCATCTCGTCCCTCATTGGCTAAACAATTATGATGTCATTTTGGTTGGATTCCTTAATTTCATTAGTTTGTGCTCCCTAAAGAAGTTCATGTGATTCTGCATTCATCACATCACAAGTTTCCCATTCACATGATCCCGTAGATCTATATCAATTCACAAGATTCCCACTCTCAATGCAATGGCAATGCCAACAAAAACTAGTCATCATGCATTGTCATCAATTCACAAGTTTTGACTCTCAATGCAATGCAGTGGCCCCGCCAACAAAAACTAGTCATCATCCCTTAGATCTAGGGACTTGTTACTCCACAGCCCACCTTGTTTTTACACAAAACACATCAAAAATTTATTTTCTTTATTTCTCCACTTTAATCAGGTTTTAAAGTCCCATAGGGGTTTCCTAGTATTTCCATTTTGATATTTTTGTTTAAGCTAGGGTTTGTTTAATATTGAGATATTGATTCGTAACCAATTATGTTTTGAACATCTATTATGTCTAATTAATGAAGCATGTAAAACACATCCTAGAGATATAAATGAAGGATATGAATGGAATTAATGTATTCAACTTCTCAAAGAGTCATTTAACATATGGCATACCTTATGTGTATTAAACAATTGAATATTAATGAAATGAGTAATGATGAATCAAATTATTTATTAGGTACCGGATGCGGGTGCCAGCATGCCCCATCGACAACTTAGAGTGCCTCGATCTGGGAGACAGTCGTGTGGCGCCACGCATGTGGGGGGCATTAATTCCCATCCTCGGCTGTAATACCCCCAGTTTTGACCCTGGATGCATTAAAAGGTACATGATGTATATTGTGTAATTAATCATGGTGAGGAGCTAAAGGCAAAAGCCCCACCATCGATTTCGCTGTGTTATGTTTCGGCAATAGGGATCATTGTTGATGGTATATCATGCTATCCAGCACATTATATCTTTGGCATCATGTAAATACGCACATCAATTTAATTAAACCTACATCCAGCTACGACGTTGCAACGTTAAATGAAAAGGGCATGATTCCCAAGGGTAGGGGGGGGTGGGGGGGAATTGCTAAACCTGGACCCATGGGGAAAATCCACGTGTTGTCGCTCTCTTTTTGTCTCCTTAAACCACCACCTTAGTTTTCTGTTGTTAGGAGGGAGAGCAATTGGTTGGCAGGAAAACCATCACCACGCTCACGCCTGCACCCACTCTCCACGACGTGCCTTCTGGGTAACAGATGGTCTGTCCACTATGTAGATCATGAGTCTGTTCATCTCCTCTCATGCAGGCTAAGTTAAAAGGGGTTCCACATTCCATTGGTGGGGTTCTTTTCTACCTCACTGATTGTTGGTTTGCAAGCACGCTAGCTCTTCCTCTACCCCACGAATTTGATGGTTGCGGCTTGATTCTTTACTCGAATTCACGCAGAGTTTTGTGTTTTTTTTCCCATCTTTATCAGACATGGCACTGTCCTGTTATTTCCATCGTTGAAATTGTGGCCTTAATGGCATCCATAGTTCTAGGGGTTGCGTTTTGTCTCTCACGCAGATATTGGAAATCTGGTATTTTCCATTCCCAGTCTGTGTGATCTTTCCCAGCGATTGCAGTGGGATTTATGTGCTATGGGTTCGTAGTTGTATTGGGCTGTTGTTTGCCATGATTTGCTTGAATTTATTTTTTTCCCTTTTTACGGTGGTATCGGTTCAGGATTGTTGTGAGTACCTGTGTTCTACTCGACTGAGTTTCCCCCTGTCCATGATGGAAGTTCGGTTTCTTTTCTATTGCGGACTGTGGAATGTTGCCATCGTTTCATTGTGAGTTGTGGCTGTTGATTTACCCTGGTTTTGGGTTGCTTCTTGGTTTCTGAGGTTATTGGGATTGTTGCTGAGTTGTTTTGGCCATGCTAGGGCCAAGAACAACTCTGAAGTGTTGTTTGACCTGAACTGTGTTTCACCTTTTGGTTTGGGGTTGTCACCCTGTTGTCTTCATCTTCTTCACAAAGATGTGAATTGTTTGTTTTCCTACAGTATGCAGTGGTTGGTCTTCGGACTATTGAGAGTAGGATTAGAGGCTGGGTATGCTTGAGAAAACTGGTGTTTGAGGTCACCAGCTTAGCATTTAACCTTCCCTAGCTCCTTGATAGCCTGATAAACCCTATTGTGTGGGCTTGGCTGATTGGTGTACCTTGGCTATGTGTAAGCCTGCTTTGACCCATATTCCTTGAGGAATCATGCCCAGCTCGAGGGTGGCAGTGTTGCTGAGAGATTGATGAGCACGCTGGCTTATGGTTGGGTGGAACGTTGTTGTGATGTAGCTGGTTGAGGGACTAGTTCTTGTTAGATGAGTATTCTTGCCTATTTCGTATCTGCATTTATATTTAATGATTGATGAATTTGATGAACATGTGGCACGCTTGAATGAATGTATGTTTGCTTCCGCTATGTATATGAAGGATTATGCATCTTAGTATGTATTATGTTTAAGCTTTTTATTTCAACATTATATGCCTGTTCATGTTCATGGGGCTATTTGCCCGTATGTTTGGTGTTAGTAGCATCCTCTTCATCGGTCAAAGGGTCAGGGATGTTACAGTGTGGTATCAGAGCTAAAGGTTGCAGCATGGGCCTGAATGGGCCATGAAAGGTCAAATAGTAGAGGCAGGTTTCCTTATGCCTAGCAGCAATCAGAAAATTGAAGACAAGAAAATTCACAAAATTTTCTAAGTTCCAAAACTATCATCCCATCAGAGCACTTAGTGGGAAGGCCACCCGACGGATAGTTGTTCCAACGGCCAATGCGACAAAAGACTGCGGAGGAAAATTTCAGAAAATTTTTAAGTGTTTGGCCGTCGGCACATCTGAACACTTAGACGGATGGATCGCCAATGCTTAGCCGATTGATTGCTGCCATTGTGGATGACTAGACCACTATGTCTCCAATGGGTAGAGCCTCCGACCCCCGATGGCGCAGAATTTCTGAAAATTCTTCTAAGTGTTGATTTCGTCGACCATCAGAGCATGTTAGTTGATGATGTCGCTGATGGACATTGGTAGGAGTTAGTTGAATGGGTTGCCGCCGTTGCGGCTGTCGTGGGGACTAAAATGTCGATGTAGCAGTGCTAGTGGTTCCGACTGCCGATAGAAGAAGAAAGTTTTGAAATTTTGTTTAAGTGTTGAAATCATCGGCAAAGATTAATTGATCGAGCACCCGTCGTTGCGGATAGCTAGACCACTATGCTTCCGATGCATAGAGCTTGCGACCAACAATGCCGGGGAATTTTGGAAAATTTGACAAAGTAACAGGACCGTTGGCGATCGGTAATGATTAGTTGATTGCATCGCCGACGCACAGCTGATCGTGTTGCCGATGCGGCGAAAGTTGGCGACTACAGTGGAAGGAATAAGTGGAACAAAGCGCCGCCATTGCGGATAGCTAGAGCACTATCCTCTCGACGGATAGAGCCTGCGACCACCGAAACTGTAGAGGAAGATGTTCCAACAACCGATGCAGTAATGAAGGTTCAAAAAAATTTCTAAGGCCCGAAATCATCAGCCATCGGAAGAAGATAGTGATTCGTGCACCCGCCGTTGCAGAAGCCGAGAGTACTAGTCTTTCGACGGGATAAGATCCAACTACCGATGTCGATCAGGCTATGCTTAAGTTCGTCGATGCACTAGTCCTCTCAGTCACCGATGTCGAGGTGTTTAGGGAACAGTAGCTCCGGCCGGCGGCGATGGATAGAGGAAGTTTTTCGTCGATAGATAAGAAACAGATTGGCGGAGAATAAAGGATAGTTGAGCCGATGAAAGTTCGGAAAGGAAGACAAAAATTTCAAAAATATTTCTAAGGCATGGAATCATCAGCCATCGGTGATGGTTAGTTGACCACATCACCGATGATCAGATGATGCGGTCACCAATGAGCTGCGACAGGTAAATTTTGTTGAATGTCCGCCGTTGTGGAGATCAAAAAGACTAACCACCTGAAGACAAGGGCCTCCAAGCATCGATGCCATAGCTTCTAGGGGTTTTGATCATCGATATAATTACGGCTGTAGAAGACTTAAGGAGATCATTGGCTGTCGTTGCAGAAAAATTGATGACTAACCGTCCGATGTGTAGGGAACCCGACCACCGATGCAGCGATTAGCCTAGGCTATTGCCAATGAAATTTGGAGCGATAGTCTACTAAGGATCCGATATGGCAAACAGAATTAAATAATAGGTCATCAACGAAGCTTGGAACAGAAGACGGTTACGAACCCGATACCGCAGACAAAAATAGATCAACAGGTCACCAATAAGACGCAGACTAATAGACTCGATCGGAGGAAAATTTTGAAGAAGGCATCAGAAATCTATTAATAATCGGATCGTCAATCGGAAGCTCAGCCGATTCACCTGTGGAAACAGTAGAAAGATAATTTTTCGCCTTTGCGACTGTTCAAATGAATTTGCACCTAATGAACAGTTGATTTGCTCATCGATACAGAGCGGGAGTTTAGTCAATTTTCCATCGAAATGCCGAAGAGGAATAATGGAACAGTCCGTCGATGAGCGGCGAGGGAATTAGGTGATTTGATCGCCAAAACATCAAAAATATTTAAGCGTTTATGAGTTCGTCGTTGCGGCTGTGAATCGGACTATGAGTATTCAAAATCTAGAAAAAGTGTCATAGAGCATAGCACAATATTGTGCAACTTAGGTTATAGATATTGTAACCTAAGTTCTTCGTCCAAAACCATATAAACAAGTACGATTCCTGACATGTGAATATATGAGCTAAAGTTGAACATGGAAGGAATCCATCAGAGTGTCAGTGATTGAGTGATGCTGACAAATGATGCAAATGAATCCATCAATATGAGTAATGGATCCTAAGGTACCATATTCAGAACCCTATGTCTTCTTACTCAGGAGGTACTAATTGAAAGTCATAGTGCAAGGAGGAAGGAAATGATTCCTTCAACAAATCACAAGAGTAATTGGAAGACTGGATGAGAGAAGGTAGACACAATGTACTCTCAGGAATGAAAATGATAGGAATCGAGATGACCAAATAGAGGTAAATATCCTTGAACAGTGAGAACGACACAGAGATGACCCAAGGTAGCTTTAGACTTTCAGATGGAACAGCTAGAATTATCTATCATGTAGGAGACATGAACATATTCCTCGTGTATAAAGGGAAAATGGAGAAGTAATAACTCAAAGTGATAGTTGAACCGGAAGTGAAAAACTGGAACAACCTTCAAGTTAGTTTACAAATGTCATGAGTTTACATGCCATCATATATACACTAAGGCAGTAATTTTTCATCCATTCAAGGCAGTGGCATGATGGATGTCATTTATATGAGTGTCGGTTTGACTGCATATCAATACTTGGTGACTCCAAACTCTAATATATCTTTAATTGTACTTTGGATTTAATGACGAGCCATCATCTATTATTACAAGCTATGTCATAAGTGATATCAAATATTTTCCCTGATTCAATGGACTATGGCCACCTCCACATTATCACTCCTGTCATCATTCATTTCTGGTTGTGTATCCAAACAAACAAAGAAAGTAAAAAGAGAAAATGCGGCAAATTTAAGAAATTATGTATATACAAGTGTAAGATAGGAATATTAATAATTTGAATACGATGTAAAGAACAAACAAAAGTGCAACCAAGTATCCATAATAACAAAAAGATACAACAATGGAGATATGATCAAGATTTGTGAATATGCACAGCAAAAAGATACAACAATGGAGATCTCTTCAAGATTGAGGAATCTGCGCACATAATAGCTAACACTAGAAAACTCTTAGTTTTTCAATCTATCTCGTCCCTCATTGGCTAAACAATTATGATGCCATTTTGGTTGGCTTCCTTAATTTCATTATTTTGTGGTACCTAAAGAATTTCATGTGATTCTACATTCATCACTTCAGAAGTTTCCCATTCACATGATCCCGTAGATCTATATCAATTCACAAGATTCCCACTCTCAATGCCAACAAAAACTAGTCATCATGCATTGTCATCAATTCACAATTTTTGACTCTCAATGCAATGCAGTGGCCCTGCCAACAAAAACTAGTCATCATCCCTTAGATCCAGGGACTTGTTACTCCACAGCCCACCTTGTTTTTGCACAAAACACATCAAAAATTTATTTTCTTTATTTCTCCACTTTAATCAGGTTTTAAGGTCCCATAGGGGTTTCCTAGTATTTCCATTTTGATATTTTTGTTTAAGCTAGGGTTTATTTAATATTGAGATATTGATTCGTAACCAATTATGTTTTGAACATCTATTATGTCTCATTAATGAAGCATGTAAAACACATCCTAGAGATATAAATGAAGGATATGAATGGAATTAATGTATTCAACTTCTCAAAGAGTCATTTAACATATGGCATACCTTATGTGTATTAAACAATTGCATATAAATGAAATGAGTAATGATGAATCAAATTATTTATTAGGCACTGGATGCGGGTGCCAGCATGCCCCATCGACAACGTAGAGTGCCTCGATCTGGGAGACAGTCGTGTGGCGCCACGCATGTGGGGGCCATTAATTCCCCTCCTCTGCTGTAATACTCAAGTTTTGACCCCGAATGCATTAAAAGGTACACGATGTATATTTTGTAATTAATCATGGTGAGGAGCTAAAGGAAAAATCCCCACCATCGATTCGGATGTGTTATGTTTCGGCAATAGGGATCGTTGCCGATGGTATATTGTGCTATCCGGCACATTATAGCTTTCGCATCATGTAAATACGCACATCAATCTAATTAAACCTACAGTCAGCTATGATGGTGCAACATTAAATGAAAAGGGAATGATTCCCAAGGATAAAGGGGGGGAATTGCTAAACCTAGACCCATGGGGAAAAGCCACGTGTCGCCACTCTCTTTTTGTCTCCTTAAACCACCACCTTAGTTTTCTATTGTTAGGAGGGAGAGCGACTGGCTGGCAGGAAAACCACCACCACGCTCACGCCTGCACCCACTCTCCACGATGTGCCTTCTGGGTAATGGATGGTCTGCCCACTATGTAGATTGTGAGTCTGTTCATCTCCTCTCACGCGGGCTTAGTTAAAAGGGGTTCCACATTCCATTGTTGGGGTTCTTTTCTACCTCACCGATTGTTAGTTTGCGAGCACGCTAGCTCTTCCTCTGCCCCACAAATTTGATGGTTGCGGCTTGATTCTTTACTCAAATTCACACAGAGTTTTGTGTTTTTTTTCCCATATTTATCAGACATGGTACTGTCTTGTTATTTCCATCGTTGAAATTCTGGCCATAATGTCATCCATAGTTCTGGGGGTTGCGTTTTGTCTCTCACGCAAAGATTGGAAATCTGGTATTTTCCATTCTCGGTCTGTGTGAGCTTTCCCAGCAATTGCAGTGGGATTTATGTGATGTGGGTTCATAGTTGTATTGGGCTGCTGTTTGCCATGATTTGCTTGACTATATTTTTTCCCCTTTTTATGGTGGTATCGGTTGAGGATTGTTGTGAGTACCTGTGTTCTGCTCGACTGAGTTTCCCCCTGTCCATGCAGGAAGTTCGGTTTCTTTTCTATTGCGGACTATGGAATGTTGCCATCATTTCATTATGAGTTGTGGCTGTTGATTTACCCTAGTTTTGGGTTGCTTTTTGGTTGCTGAGGTTATTGGGATTGTTGCTAAGTTTTTTTGGCCACACTAGGGCCAAGAACAACTCTGAAGCATTGTTTGACCTGAACTGTGTTTCACCTTTTGGTTTGGGGTTGTCACCCTGTTGTCTTCATCTTCTTCACAGAGCTGTGAACTGTTTGTTTTCCTACGGTATGCAGTGGTTGGTCTTCGGGCTGTTGAGAGTAGGATTAGAGGATGGGTATGCTTGAGAAAACTGGTGTTTGAGGTCACCAGCTTAGCATTTATCCTTCCCTATCTCCTTGATGGCCTGATAAACCATACTGTGTGGGATTGGCTGATTGGTGTACCTTGGCTATGTGTAAGCCTGCTTTGACCCTTATTCCTTGAGGAATCATGCCCAACTTGGGGGTGGCAGTGTTGGTGAGAGATTGATGAGCACACTGGCCTATGGTTGGGTGGAACGTTGCAGCGACGTAGCTGGTTGCGGGATGAGTTATTGTCAGATGAGTATTCTTGCCTATTTCATATCTGCATTTATATTTAATGATTAATGAATTTGATGAACATGTGGCACGCTTGAATGAATGTATGTTTGCTTCCGCTATGTATATGAAGGATTATGCATTTTAGTATGTATTATGTTTAAGCTTGTTATTTCAACATTATATGCATGTTCATGTTCATGGGGCTATTTGTCCGTATGTTTGGTGTTAGTAGCATCCTCTTCGCCAGTCAGAGGGTCGGGGACGTTACAGTGTGGTATTAGAGCTAAAGGTTGTAGCATGGGCCTGAATGAGCCATGAAAGGTTAGATAGTAGTGGCAGGTTGCCTTCTGCCCAACAGCAATCAGAAAATTGAAGACAAGAAAATTCACAAAATTTTCTAAGTTCCAGAACTATCATCCCATCAGAGCACTTAGTGGGAAGGCCACCCGACGGATAGTTCATCCAACGGTCGATGCGACGGGAGACTATGGAGGAAAATTTCAGAAATTTTTTTGAGTGTTTGGTTGTTGGTACATCGGGACACTTAGATGGATGGATTGTCGATGCTTAGCCGATTAACCTCCATCGTTGCGGATGACTAGACCACTATGTCTCCGATGGGTAGAGCCTCCGACCCCCGATGGCGCAGAATTTCTGAAAATTCTTCTAAGTGTTGACTTCGTCGGCCATCGAGCATGTTAGTTGATGATGTCACTGATGGACATCGAGAGGAGTTAGTTTAATGGGTTGTCGCTGTTGCAGTTGCCATGGGGACTAAAATGTCGATGCAGCAGTGCTAGTGGTTCTTACCGCCAACAGAAGAAGAAAGTTTCAAAATTTTGTTTAAGTGTTGAAATCATCGGCAGAGATTAATTGATCGAGCACCCGCCGTTGCAGATGGCTAGACCACTATGCTTCCGACGCATAAAGCCTGTGACTGATGACACTGGGGAATTTTGGAAAATTTGACGAAGTAATAGGACCGTCGACGATCGGCGATTATTAGTTGATCGCATCATCAACGCATAGCTGGTCGTGTTGCCGATGTGGCGAAAGTTGGTGAATACAACGGAAGGAATTAGTGGAACAAAGCGCCGTCGTTGTGGATAGCTAGAGGACTACCCCCTCGATGGATAGAGCCTACGACCGTTGACGTCGTAGAGGAAGATGTTCCGACAGCTGACGCAGTAATGAAGGTTCAAAAAATTTTCTAAGGCCTGAAATCATCGGCCATCGAAAGAATATAGTGATTCGTCCACCCGCCATTATGGAAGCCGAGAGTACTAGTCTTCTGACGGGATAAGATCTGACTATCGATGTTGATTAGGCTATGCTTCAGTTCATCGATGCACTAGTCCTCTCAGTCGCCGATGCTGGGGTGTTTAGGGAATAGTAGCTCCTACCAGCGGCGATGGATAGAGGAAGTTTTTTGCCGACAAATAAGAAACAGATCGACAGAGAATAAAGGATAGTTGAGCCGATGAAAGTTTAGAAAGGAAGAGAAAAATTTTGAAAATTTTTCTAAGGCATGGAATCATCAGCCATCGGCATTGGTTAGTTGATCACATCGTCGATGATTAGATGATGTGGTCATCGATGAGCTACAATAGGTAAAGTTTGTTGAACGCCCGTCGTTGCGGAGATCGAAAAGAGTAACCACCCGACAAGGAGGGCCTCCGAGCGTCGATGTCGTAGCTTCTAGGGGTTCCGATCGCCAATAGACTTACGGCTGCAAAAGACTTAAGGAGATCGTTGGCCGCCATTGCAGAAAACTTGACGACTAACTGGCCGATGTGTAGGGCACCCAACTTCCGACACAGCAGTTAGCCTAGGCTATCGCCGATGAAATTCAGAGAGATAGTCTACTAAGGATTCGATATGGAAAACGAAATTAAACAACAGGTCACCGAAGAAGCTCGAAACAATAGACGGTTACGGACCCGATACCGTGGACAAAAATAGATCAACAAGTCACTGATAAGATGTGGGATAATAGACCCGATCGGAGGAAAATTTCGAAGAAGGCATCGAAAATCTGTTAATAGTCGGATTGTCAATCGGAAGCTCAGCCGGTTCGCCCGCGGAAACAGTAGAAAGATCATTTTCCACCATTGCGGCTGTTCAAATGACTATGCACCCGATGAACAGTTGATTTGCTCGCCGATGCAGAGTGGGAGTTTAGTCATTTTGCCGCCAAAATGCCGAAGAGGAATAATGGAACAGTCCACCGATAAGCGGCGAGGGAATTAGGCGATTTGATCACCAAAACGTCGAAAAGATTTAAGCGTTTATGAGTCCGCTTTGCGGCTGTGAGTCAGACTATCATTCCGATGCTTAGTGTTCCAGTTGCCGATGCTTAGTGGTATCAGTTTTTGACCCCCGATGAGTTGTTTAACCATGGAATCAACAGACTATTTACCGCCCACCATTGCAGAAGTATAAACAGCTAGCCACCCGACGCTCAGAGTTTCCGACCGCCGATGCACAGTCCTTGGCATCGCCGATGAGCACGGGGAAAATTAGAGTTTTGGCCGACGTAATGTCTAAAACTTAGTTGGAAAGAGACCCGATGGGAAGAAAGAAAAAATTGGGGTTTCAAGTGGATTTTTCAAGCAGTTTTCAACTGTTTCAAGTGGGATTTTTCAAGCATTTTTCAACTGTCAGTGGATTACAGGGCTGGAAAGGAAGAAAATTCCAGGGAACAAGGGAGAGTCACCAGAATCTGAGTTTGGAGCAGCAAAGTGCTAGTGATTGCTTGAAAATCAATGTGTTGTTGTCAATATGGACAAATACAGAAATTGCATGCCTAGAGGTAGCAAGACCATGAAGTCAAACCAGTTGTTGTGTGGAAGAGGAGTTCCATGCAAGGATGTGGGACTTGAAAAGGGAAGTTTCCTTAAACCCTATCTTTCTGATTATAACTACATTTCATAAGTTCTATACATGAAATGTATGAGGATATGCTTTGCATGCATAGGACATTGAGGATTATACATTTATAATGAACCACTAATGATAGTTATTACATTAGCGTTGGCATTAGTGGAAGGACCAATGACAACATGGACATGACTGAATATGTTGCTGATGCTGACAAATGTGGCTAGCAACTCTATGGAGAAAGGGGTAAGGCAACGAGTCCAGGATCAAAAGTTGGTGAGCAACTTCTGCAATATCCTGCAAAGGACCGACTAAACTGGTAATGTCAAGGGTGTAAGTAGGACCCATGAAGGTAAGAGTTTAACTATGACAAATTCCATGGAGTGGTAAAGGTAAGAAACCTCATACCATGTGGATATTTGAATGTTATACTACATTCATATAGAAATGTGTCATGCCTGTATACGTTGATTGAACTTAGTATCCCAAGGAAAGTAAGTACTGATGATATTGATTATAGTAATGCATCCTATATGAAGTAGTCATGGTTAGGCCATGTATGGTATGTTAAATGCATAGTATTCCTAAATCAATGTAAGGTAGCATTGAATGGATATGCATTAAAAGATTTTATGAATCTTGTAGCCATGCATTGAATGGATGCATATGAAGGGTGTGAGTGACTGATTGCATAAGTATAGGTGCAAATGTTGTGATGCATTGCATGAATGCATTGAGATAAGTGCATGTGATATTATGAATAACTAATGGCAGAAATGATTAATTGATGACAATTCAGGAACCATTTCAAAGGTTGTTATGAATGCAGGATAGTAAGTGCATGAAGAGGGTAGTACATGCAAAATGCAAAATTGGACACATAATTTGATGCAAAACATGGTGCAAAATTGGGTGCAAGACTCGATGAAAACAAAGGAGCAAAATAAGACGCAACATTGGATGCAAAATTGAGCGTCAAACTGGGTGCAAACAAGGATGTAACAAATGACACAAAAAAAGATGCAATACAAGATGCAAAATTGGGCGTAACAAAAGATGCAAAAAATTGGGTGCAAAAATGGACGCAAAAATGGATGTTAAAAAGGACGGAAAAAAAGATGCAATAGATGGCGTTTTATGAAATTGTACAATAGCACCAGGTTTAGCGCCAGATTGTTCACCAAAATTGAGAAAAAATTACACTAAAATCCGGCGCTAAATCCAGTTTTTGTTGTAGTGAGTCATGATCAATTGGCTGCCAGAAATGTTCTATGAAAGAGCAAGGTGGTACGAATGATACGCTTGTGAAGTAAGGAGTATCTAAACATTTAATTTAAATTACATGAATGATGTGACTGTACCCTGTAATTTAAAGTATGATAATGATCGCGTGAAGTAAATGAGTTTTGGTAATATTGATGTGATTAACAACTGGAAATGTTTGAGATAAAACAGATGAGAATAAACTAAACATGTCAATCTATTCAATGTTTGAATATAGGTATCACTAGGAGCGAGGACTATGAGAGCATCCTAGGGGTACATGTGGACATGTGACTGTCCTGAAGAGCTCGGAATGAACGGTAATGAAAAAGGTGCTAGTAATACTGTGAAGGTCCTAGCAGCCGAGACAAACCATGTGGGGAGGCTCCATGGTTAAGAGGTCTAAAATAGATCGGAGACACTAAGTGTCATGACCAATAGGGATTGGTCCAGCATTCACGGTGAAGTGAAAGAGGATGAGAACACGAAAAGCCACAGCGGTGGTGTGGGTTCCAGGATGGAACAAAACAAAGAGGGGATAAACTCTTGCTGCTCTCTCTTGCCTTTTTATTATATATATGTTTATGCATTGTGAAAACAAAAGGTTGTTGAATACATGTATGATCGAAAATACAATGTGTGAATTTGCTTAAAGTAAATTGTGGATGCTGGAATGGTTAATTCCCTGCCCAAGAATGGACATGAATGAGCTCTTGTGCCAGTTGGGAAGGCATGAAAAATATGAAAGTCTCCTTGATGAGGCTTGGACTGTCATGCCAATTGGGCAATTAAATGACTGATATTAATGCCTATATTATGCTTGGTCTAACAGGATTTCAATTATGCATTTCACAGGTGAGAAAGGTGAAATCCAGTGGTGCACATTGATCATGGCAGCAGACCAAAAGTTGTTGGACTTGGCTGGAAGTCTCCTTCAAACGATTTCCAGGACCCAAGAGAATCTTTGAGAGATGCTCAAGATACAGAAAAGGCAGAATGAAATGAACCACCAGATTTTGCAAGACTCTATTGGTTTGCAAAGGGAGGTGAAAATCCTTCTGGGAGCAATTGACAAAGGAAAGGAAGGTGGATAAATGAGGGGACATTCATCCAAGCGATCTGTTAAGAAATAGTCCAAGCATGAAGACTCAAAAGAAATTGAGCAGGTAAAGATGAAGCAGCCAGTGAAATGCAGCTAGGAATGCAGAGGACATCATTTATGCCGGTACTGTCTAACGAGGGAACATAAAGAGGGCAGCAACCACAAAGTTCCTAGGCTTCGGGATAATCCTAGAGCTAAGAAACAGCAGGAGAATTTATGGGAAGCCGAGGGGCTTGGTCCTGAACATTCCAAGTAGATAATTGAACATGGGATAGGTCTGCAAAATTTTGAAATTTTGATGTGCAAATTGTATATGTATTGGAACACCGAGGACGGTGTTATTCCAAGGGGGGGGGAATTGTAATACCCCCAGTTTTGACCCCGGATGCATTAAAAGGTACACGATGTATATCTTGTAATTAATCATGGTGAGGAGCTAAAGGAAAAAATCCCCACCATCGATTCAGTTGTGTTATGTTTCGACAATATGGATCATTGCCGATGGTATATTGTGCTATCTGGCACATTATAGGTTTGAAATCATGTAAATATGCACATCAATTTAATTAAACCTACATCCAACTACGACAGTGCAACGTTAAATGAAAAGGGCATGATTCCCAAGGGTAAGGGGGGGAATTGCTAAACTTGGACCCATGGGGAAAAGCCATGTGTCGCCACTCTCTTTTTGTCTCCTTAAATCACCACCTTAGTTTTATGTTGTTAGGAGGGACAACGATTGGCTGGCAGGAAAACCACCACCATGCTCACGCCTGCACCCACTCTCCACAACGTGCCTTCTGGGTAACAGATGGTCTACCCACTATGTATATCGCGAGTCTGTTAATCTCCTCTCACACGAGCTGAGTTAAAAGGGGTTCCATATTCCATTGTTGGGGTTCTTTTCTACCTCACCGATTGTTGGTTTGAGAGCACACTAGCTCTTCCTCTACCCCGCGAATTTGATGGCTGCGGCTTGATTCTTTACTCGGATTCACGTAGAGTTTTGTGTTTTTTTTCCCATCTTTATCAGATAGGGTACTATCCTGTTATTTCCATCATTGAAATTGTGGCCGTAATGGCATCCATAGTTCTAGGGGTTGCATTTTGTCTCTCACACAGAGATTGGAAATCTGGTATTTTCCATTCCCGGTCTGTGTGAGCTTTCACAGCGATTGCAGTGGGATCTATGGGTTCGTAGTTGTATTGGGCTGTTGTTTTCCACGATTTGCTTAACTGTATTTTTTTCCCTTTTTACGGTGGTATCGGTTGAGGATTGTTGTGAGTACCTGTGTTTTGCTCGACTGAGTTTCCCCCTATCCATGTAGAAGTTCGGTTTCTTTTCTATTACGGACCGTGGAATGTTTCCATCATTTCATTGTGAGTTGTGGCTATTGATTTACCCTAGTTTTAGGTTGCTTCTTGGTTGCTGAGGTTATTGGGATTGTTTCTGAGTTGTTTTGGCCATGCTAGGGCCAAGAAAAACTCTGAAGTGTTGTTTGACCTGAATTGTGTTTCACCTTTTGGTTTGGGGTTGTCACCCTATTGTCTTCATCTTCTTCGCAGAGCTGTGAACTGTTTGTTTTCCTACAATATGCAGTGGTTGGTATTAGGACTATTGAGAGTAGGATTAGAGGCTGGGTATGCTTGATAAAACTGGTGTTTGAGGTCACCAGCTTAGCATTTAGCCTTCCCTATCTCCTTGATAGCCTGATAAACCATACTATGTGGGCTTGGCTGATTGGTGTACCTTGGCTATGTGTAAGCCTGCTTTGACCCTTATTCCTTGAGGAATCATGCCCAACTCAGGGGTGGCAGTGTTGCTGAGATATTGATGAGCACGTTGGCCTATGGTTGGGTGGAACGTTGTAGCGATGCAGCTGGTTGCGGGACGAGTTCTTGTCAGATGAGTATTCTTGCCTATTTCATATCTGCATTTATATTTAATGATTGATGAATATGATGAACATGTGGCACACTTGAATGAAAGTATGTTTGCTTCCGCTATGTATATGAAGGATTATGCATCTTAGTATCTATTATGTTTAAGCTTTTTATTTCAACATTATATGCCTGTTCATGTTCATAGGGCTATTTGCCCGTATGTTTGGTGTTAGTATCATCCTCTTCACTGGTCAGAGGGTCGGGGACGTTACATCAGCCTCCCAGCACTTAAATGTGGGCAGGTGAGGATGTCCATTCTTGAGCATGTCTGTTGAAATATTGTAACTTCAAAGAATATTCTAAATGTATTTTACTGATGTAACCCAAGGGAGATGTCTTATTCCTCCAACGGGATGTTACTATTTTATTTGGTCATCATAGAGTCATGAGGTATAAGCTCCATTGTAAGTTATGTCAATATTACCCTCTTGAATATAATATAATATTGTTTTGTGTCTTCCTAGGTGAAGTCGGCCTAGTAAGTTTGTTGGGGCCGACTTGTTAGGGTAAAATTCAAGTGACAGAAAGAGTATAAATAGAGGAGTTATGTTCCTCATTTGAACACACACACTCACTTGTGTATAGCGCATAGGAGAGAGAGAGAGAGAGAGAGAGAGAGAGAGAGAGAGAGAGAGAGATCAACAAGGAGAAGTAGCACATGTTTTGTGGTTTTATCTTAGACATCTATATAGAGGAATTTTTGCTGGTTTTCTTCCCCTGGAGAGTTTCCTAGGATAAATTTGTGTCTATCTTGTGATTGTGTTTCTTTCAATGATTTTGCATATGTTATTGATGTGAAATTGGATTAAACACTAATGATATCTAGATAAGCATATGAAATCTTAACATTATCAAGATCCAAGCTTGTTCCATCAACATTGACTCTGGTTTTTTATGGTAGCAGATTTGGATCGTGTGAGCTTTGAGATGGTACAGAAGAATTGGTTTAAGCGACTAGGCATGGATGAGGGAGGGACTATCTGGTGGCTCTCTATCATGCTAGGTAGTTTTTGGCTCGAGGTTTCCTCCTCGGTTCTGCTTATTTGGTTCTCCTTGCAGCTCAAAGGCCTCATTATGTTCTACTATGTCGAGTGTTGTTCAAGTATTCTACCTTATGACACAAGGGTATGGGTTCATCAACATACAAATATTTAACTTGCATACATATAGCATTCTAGATATGTTTGTGAGAGAAATAGGGAAGAAAGCACATGTACCTTATTTATGAAGGTTGGTCCTAGCTTTAGTCTTCACTCCAAATGCTCCAGAAACTTCAAGGTCCTTAACACTTGCAAAAGAGATTGATATCTAACACACAAATCTTAATTGTTATATAAAGATGAATGAAATATTACATTTTCATATAAAGATAGATGACAATGAATTTCATAAATCATAACCAATAAGAACATCAACACACAATGTGGAAGAACATCACTCTTTATTCATAAGCAAGGATTTATACAACCTCTATCTTAGACAAGCCCTCCTCTGCTCACCAAGAACTGAGTTCTCTTGCTTCAATCTCCAAGGTATTTCCTCCAGCATAACGTTGCTCTTATTACTTCCTTTTTCTATCCTCTACCCCTCCCCTCTATTTATACTTGGTGATCAAGGGGAGTTACGAATGTTAGGATGGTTAGGGAGGTTGGGGACGTTATGATTTCGAACCCAACTATCTCTGACTAATCATGTTTTTTTTTTTTTGTCTTAATGTAACTGCGGGTGCATATACTGGCAGGTCGCGAATGGATCGCGACTCATGTGAAAGAAACTCATGAATACATATTGTGATCATCTAACCGCTGGTTTCATAACACGATACCCGCGAATGACTCGCAACTTGCAATGATAAGAGTCATGGTTGCAAGACAAACTCATTAAAAAACATGGGAAAGACTAAAGGAAGTAATGTTGATTAAGGATCATTCTCATCTATAGCTTTTGGGAAACTTCTATCCATAAGTTCCTTTTTTGTACCGATGTGCTCAACGTCAGTACTCGGATGGATAAGTTTCATTTCACCATATAACATATGCCCACTAATGTATGAGGTCAGACATGAAGTGATGGCCAAAATACATTACAAATATTGTGTCTTCGAGAAACTCAGTTATCAAGTTTGCAGAGAGGTACCTAAAAGAGACAGATCAAATTCATGTACAAAATCATTACTGAGGATGCCATGTTCAATAGAGTGGGACACTAGATCCTTTACAATATTAGATTACATCATATAGTACGGGAAACAAGGACACATATGTTTTACAATGGTGGATCAAAGACACAATAGTGCAATGATGAGTCTTCAAAAGATGGAAAAAATGTCATAGAGCACAGCACAATATTGCGCAACTTAGGTTATAGATATTGTAACCTAAGGTCTTCATCCAAAACCATATAAACTAGTATGATTCATGACATGTGAATATATGAGCTAAAGTCGAACATGGAAGGAATCAATCAGAGTGTCAGTGACTGAGTGATGTTGACAAATGATGCAAATGAATCCATCAATATGAGTAATGGATCCTAGGGTACCATCTTCAGAACCATAGGTCTTCTTATTCAAGAGGTATTGATCGGAAGTCGTATTGTGAGGAGGAAGGAAATGAATCCTTCAACATATCACATGAGTAATTGGAATACTGGATGAGAGAAGGTAGACACAATGTACTCTCAGGAATGAAAATGATAGGAATCGGGATGACCAAATAGAGGTAAATATCCTTGAGCAATGAGCACAA
Organism: Pseudotsuga menziesii; assembly: GCA_001517045.1. NCBI lineage: Eukaryota > Viridiplantae > Streptophyta > Pinopsida > Pinales > Pinaceae > Pseudotsuga > Pseudotsuga menziesii. The sequence continues at coordinate 288,782 of LPNX010625832.1, read as the reverse complement.
CATAGAGATGACCCAAGGTAGCTTTAGACTTTCAAATGGGACACTAGACTTATTTGTCATGTAGGAGACATGAACAGATTACTCGTGTATAAAGGGAAAATGGAGGAGTAATAACTCAAAGTTATAGTTGAACTGGAAGTGAAAAACTAAGACATAAGTATCGGAAGGTTCAAAAAGTGCTTTGTTCAAGGATGACATGCTACCAATATACTTATAACCCAAAGAGTGAAATTCTTCCTTTTTTTTCTTGTTAAGCTTTGATGAGTTCAAGAAAGTCAACTCGAGTCCTTCTTCATTTTTTACAAGCTTGAAAAAAAGAGAGAATAATGCTTGATAGATCACTAATCTGTGCATTTTACGAGCCCGAAATACTAAATGCTCGCTAGTTATTTCATAGTTTTGAGAGTCTAAAAACTCCGAACAAGACTCTAGGGGTTGCTTTTTCGTAAATTTAGTCTTGCGAGTCCGAAAAAGTATAAAAAAATCCAAAGGAGAACTCTCTTAGCTTCCAAAGAACTAAGGTATACCTTTTTCGTACTTAGTCGGCAAGGTCCAAAAATGGGGTAAACTATCACCCAACCGACGCTCCTTCAAAATAAAGCACATAAACTTACTTTAACAAGTGTGAAGGAAGGAAAGATCACTCGGAAAGTTCCATTTATTTATGAGAATGGTACTGACATTAGTAAACTCGATGCTTTGTTCTAGGGTTTAGCAAGCATAACAAAGACATAAAGAACGCTCGAAATATTTTTCATGTTTAGGTCCAGAACACGAAAAAGAGAATACTAAGCTCGAATAGGTTCCTTTTCTGTAAGTTTAGTCCTCCAGGTATGGAACAGAGATAAACCTATGCCTGAAGATACTCTTCTATATTTCGAAGAAAATAGAGCATTCCTTTTTCGTAAGTAATCCACATGGTCCGAAAAAGGGTTAAACTATCACCGATGTGGATAATCATTCAATTACTTTAACGAGTCTGAAAGAACAAGTGACTCGAAAATCTAGTCAATTTTAAGGAGTCATTCCAGGGCTTAAAGATAACTCCATAAGGATGGGATCCTTATTTTCAAGGGTAGCTTGGTAAAAGATGCAAAATGAGGTTCATTTTGACAGAAAAACGACTACAAAGGCTCTCGCAACCTAACACAACTACGGCATGGGTACCAGAATGACAATAAAATGTTCCAACTAGGGTTACCCATGTAAAGGAGGCCCTAACCACAGAAGAACAACGATGTTTTCAAGGTAGAGAGTGGTCATATATCATAGTCCGTGGATGAAAAGAGATCCTAAGGTTCGACGAAGGATGAGGTATAAGTGCAAAATTATGCTGCGGGGACCAACTCCTACCTTGAATGAAAACTAAATCATATTTTGGATCATCCAGGACCTGTAACGTAATGTTAGGTAAGGACACATGGTATTAGTTCGATAACATAAAAAATGACTTTAAATATACAAAAATGGGTAAAACTTCCAAATTTTTACTATAAATAGTTAAAAATCAAATTAAAACATACCTTTTTTATTTTTTTTCCAAATTGAGACCATTTTACCTGTTTAATTTGATCGATTAGTGCGGGAAATCCGATGGACGGTTTTCAAATCCACGAAGTGTGGGTATTTCATCTCTCCTTCCCCTTCAATTTCATGTCTTCAATTTTTAATTTCCATGATTAATTTATGGGTTTTGGCCAGACCTAAAGGCACCACATTGCAACCACGGGTAACCTTCATTGGAACCACGAATAAGAATTATAATCGTGGGTTGACAGTAGTGCAACCCGTGAATGGATCGCGTTGTGCACACTGCACAGTCGCGGTTACTGCGCAAACGTGGTTTTTTTCAAAATCTAATGGTGAAATTATTTCTTGGCAAAGAAACCATGATTCTTGAATGGTAAGAGAGGGAACACGAGGATATGGATTACTTGGCTATGGCCGATCCCATGACATTAAATTCTTTGTGGAGGTGCGACTTACTAAATTTTTACCGCATGTCAAACATGTGTGCACAAGTCCATTTGCTTGAGACATTAGTGAGCTTGTGAGACCATGACCTAGGGATGTTTGAACTCCAAGGGGGTGCCTTGGAACTAACAACAAAAGACATATAGTTTATCACGGGTTTATCGCATTGTGGAGCACCTGTGAACATGGAAGGAATAGGTCGAGGAGGTAACCCTCTCAGTGTCCAAGACTATATCAACACTTATTACCTAAACGGGACTTAGAAATCAAGGACTCAAATATCAATTGGGAAGATCACTATATTTCTGCTGAAAGTTATAATGAGCACCGTTGTGAGAGTGGCGGGGTCATCCTCATTACATCTAGTTGCACGGACTCATATGCACATAGAAGTAGAGTGCTTGTGGGGAGTACTCTATGATTGGTATTCGAGACTGGTCCTGATCATGAAAAGATGAATCTATGATTGTAAGAGAGGACAAAAGCATAATTTCGGGTATGTGAGTATATTGGTATCATTCTTCTTTAAGAGGGTTCATGCCCTCAATCCCACCATTACACTACCACCATGACAACCCCGTGAGACTAGACTTATGCGATGGGGGAACATATTTATCCACCAAGACGGCGGAGGAGGAATTGAGAGTGGGTACGATGATGACTTCTACTCCTAGTGGAGCAGACAAGTTCCTACACTAGAGCAATTCCCTTATGCATGTTTGTATTTCATAGGTGATCCAAAGCTCATCCTCCCTCCTAAAGGGGCATGGGGAGACATGGGTATGACTTTTTACTTTTTTAAATATTTGATTTTTATGAAATTTTCTTCATATTATATATACATATGTACTTGAGTTTGACATGATTTTACTGGTATGCAGATATAGGGCCAGTCCGACCTGATGGACACCCTAGGACCTTTGTTCGATCAGTGGATATTGGAGGTTATGAATCTATGCTTCATGTGGTAGAGGGGAAGTTGGCCATGCTTACTCATGATGTCTCCACCTTCAAAATGGATAGGATACCAATAGCGATGCATCATCATGTTGTTGGGGTTCCTCCATCCTGGTTACATCCTCTTCGAAGGGTAACCCGGAAATTCCTTTGTTATCGGGAGGTTGTAAAGGAATCCTCAACAGAGGAGGTTGAGGAGCACCCCTAGATCTAGGAATATGATGGATTTCGATCCTTTTTTTATATTATGTATGTATTTATGACAGGATATTCGGATCAAACTTGATGTATTATGAACATATTATATATATATATACCTGGTTATCTACATGTGTTCCAAATGTGTCTGTGTAATTTAATTTTACAATGTATGTGACAAATCCCAATCTAGTATATAGTTCGCAAATGCATTAGTGATTGTATTTTGACTCCTTGAAATGTGAAGATATGCAATGTGATCAAAACTTCTTTCAAGCAACCTAATTCTTAAAAACTGAGGTAAGTAAGGTGTCTCACCTAGTAAATTCCATTAAGCTGAGAGACAACTAACTGGGAGTCAAGCCTAACTTCTAGGAGGGTGATAGCACACAAAATAGCATCCCATAGAAGCTCAAATACTGCACTATACTCAACTACATTATTAGTTGCAAGACCTAGGAATGCACCACCTGAGGCAACCAGTTGTCTTGTGGGTGCATAAATGACCCAGGAAACTAAAGCTAGATTGCAAGTGTGATGGTTGGCACCATCAGTGAACCCTACGAACCATTAATGTTGAAATACTAGACAATACTGAGAGGGAGGGTGAATCGGTATTCTAACTTTTCATAATTTAAAATCACTTTTATAATTTATTTATTAAATCAAATAATCAACAAGAACACACAGAGCACAAATTTATCATGGAAGCCCAATTGGGTAAACCACCAATACTTCCTATTACTGCAAAATTATTATTTACAAATATTTTTTCCTGCTACTATAGATAAGAATGGTGCTCCCATCCAGAACGTTAACTCACCTATTGGTTGAATCTGTGAAATCCATGAGGATCGTCAGATCTAGATTGACAGTGGACCCCAAATATCATAAGCCATATTTTATTGAAATTTCACACACATCAATATTTTATTAATCTACGCTAATTATCCCTACAAAATAACTAGAAGCCATTGATCTGCTTCCATGATCAACCTCGTTTGTTGATCTCGATCTCCTTCTTGGTGATTAGTTCTTGATTTCATAGCCCGACTAACCTTTTATCCTCTTCGCTCATTTATCATCGGAATATTCTTTAGCCGTTGATCTTATTCCACCTTTAATATCCACCGCATGATTTTCAAGCATACGAATCAAGATTATCAATTTATCTCATTCGCAACTCTAACTTGCGAAATTCAACCATAGTCATGGATTTGTTCTTACCATGATCTCAACCATTAATACCTAAAAAGACTTAGGCCTATAGGTTCATCATCGATCCTTACATTGATCGATCAATCAATCTCTATCCTCTCTCACTCTCATAATCCCTACATGCTGCAGGCATTTACTCTAACCCATAATTTAGGTGGGCATATTTCTGAAGCTACTTAGCCATTTTTGTTTGCTCTGGCACAAACCCCTGTTTTAGTAGACCTAGAACTTTCTTATCAGAAGTGATGAAATCAAACTGAAATCATGAGTAGGTAGCCACTATAACAAGTTATAGCCTGATACCATGGTGCAGTCATTTTAGTCAAGCCATGAATTATGGCGGGCATTCTCTTAGACCCTCTTAGACCAATTTTAACTATTTATTCCATACTTAGTCAATTTCTTGATTTTCACCAATTTGCCATATTTCTCTAGAATGATGTCATAATGCAACAATGATTTCAACTCCATGCCACATAATCATCTATGCCATGCAATACCATCATATATGCCATATCATCATTCATGCCATGTCAAGTCATCATATCTTCCATATCATCATCCATGCCATGTCATGTCATCATATCTTCCATATCATCATCCATGCCATGCCATCACTACCTTTGTCTTTCACTGAGTTTGTACTGCCATCATATCCTTGGTTATTCCTTTGTCATTTGTGAACACCTTTGACATCAATGAAAATTATATACTCAACAATCTCCCCCGTTGGCATTGATGGCAACATCTAAGCATTCTTCCCCTTTGACAACAATGACAAAGGATAACCTGTTATACCATTGTTGTACCTATTTTGATATAGGATTTCCTGTCTTTTTTTCTTTCTAACTACTCCCCCTGTCATCATATCTCCCCTTTGTTGACTATACTTGGTACTAACCAGTGTATTATCATTTATCTTAACATTACCTTTCTTGCAACAGGTTCTTGAATGATAGATTTATGGACTCCCCCTGTCACTATACTTCCTCTCCTTTGTCAACATTTTTGTGACAAAGTTTACACTCGATATTACACTGTTTTTTTTAACTGTATTATGTGACTCACTCTTCTTAAGAGGTATTCACATAATCCTTGGTCTAAGATAACTGCAAGATTTGCTACAATTTTGAGAGACAAATTTAGAAAGAACTTCCTTACACTGATAAATATATTTTTAAAATACCCATTGTTCCTTCACAATCTTCATTGTTAATTTTACTCATCTTGGCACTTTTCAATAGACTGATTTTTTATTTTTCATATCATACTTGAGTTTCCTTCCACTGTCAACAATTTTTATGTGTCATGACTTCAAATTCTAAGTGAACATAAAAAATTTATCTTCTATTTGATTGCAGACATCATGGTCTTCATGAATCACACATTTTGTTGTCCCCACGTTACTTCATAAGTTTTCCACTTTCTCTATGTCAACCATACACCAATATTATCATTTAACATTGATCATCTATTGTCTTTGATGAGGATAGCTTTCAGCATACTTCAACATTAGATAATAAATACCAATTGAATTTTTTGATACCAATTGGAATTTTCTAACTTTAACTCCCCCTGAGGATATGATCCCTCCTAATGTTATTTTTAGGGTTCTCTTTAAATCATGAGATCTATTTAGAAAAGAATCTCACAATCATCACTATATATTTCTTCATCATCTTCATCTTTATCTTCATTGGTGTATTCTTTTACATCTCCATCTTTCTTTCCCTCATAATTGATGTCATTCTCATTTATGGCATTATTATGCTCATCATCATCTTTGGAGACCTCACTGATGTTTGAAATTTGTGTTTCTTCTGAGTTCTTGTAATCTAATTTTTTCTTCCATATCTTCCCATGATATGTCTCGCTTACGTTTCCTTTATCATCTTCTGTGTTAGTGTCTTGTTTCCTTCTCAAACTTTGGTCATTTCCCTTGGTTCTGCAATTAGCAGCCTTGTGACCAAACTTATGACAACAATGACAGTATCCATAGAATTTCCCTTTATGTTTGAGGAATCTTTGATATTCTTGTTTCACAAATTCCATCTTCTTCCACTATTTATGAGCTTCTACTAAAACACTCTTGCTTATTTTACATTCTCTAGCCATATGTCCAAAGTTATTACTTTTGTAACACTCTAAGTCATATCTTTGAAGAGGTCCAAACCGGTTATGATTTCTTCCTTTTGGTTTACTAGACGTATCCTTCTTATATTCATAAACCTTTCCATAAGCTCTACATTTCAGGGATTTCTGACCAAACTTATTACAGGAGTAACAATGACCCAAAAAGATCTGTTGATATTTATTTGTCATTGGTCTTTTAGACACCTCATTAGTTCTATTTTTTTCATTAGAGGATGAGACATATTTCTTACTCTCTTCCCTTTTAACAATATTCTTTAGTGCATCATAATTTCTTTCATTTCCACCTTGGTTTGTGACAGATGAATATTCTAGATCCTTTACTTTGTCATATACTAGACCAGTTTTATCATTTGATGGTCTTTGGCTACCTAAGATATCATCTAAGATCCTTGAGTTGTTCTCAAACTTTGATTTGATATATTTTTCATCAACCCATTTTCTAAGTTAAATAATCTGTTTTTCAATTTTTTCAAAATCGTGGATTCTCTCCTTGAGGAGAACAACTAGATTCTCTTATGTCTTCTTGGCCTCTTGAAGTTGGTTCTTCAAGTCCATAATAATTTGATTTGTTTCTTCTTGGTACTTTGACAGTTTCTCTTTCAAAACTTTGTTTCTTTTCCTACACTTTTCAATTTCATCAACAGCAACCATGTATTGAGATTCTATCTCCACATCTAATTCCTCATCTGAATTTGAGGTTCCTATAGATAGGATTTATGCATCTTCACTTTCATCGTCACTATATTCTTTGGAATAGAAGTTCTTCTTATTTTTCTTAAACTTCTTCTTACCCATGATCTTATCCTTATGACGGCAATATTCTTCATGATCACTCTCCTCTTGTTTTGGGTAAGGACACTTATTGGGAAAATGTCCAATTCTTCCACAGTTAAAACATTTCAAGTGTATCTTTCCTTTGTATTTTCCAGTACCTTTCTCAAATTTACTGAAGAAAAGAGATTCTTCTTTATCTAGGTTCTCTAATTGGTTCTTGGATAGGGATTTAAATTTTTCCTCTTTTCTTGAGGATTCATTATGTCCCTTCCTCATCTCATATGCAATGAATATCCCATGTAGTTCATCTACTATCATGTCATCAAGGTCATCTTGTTCTTCTAGAGTGGACACTTTTGAGTCATACTTCATTGGAAATGTTCTTAGTACCTTGATCACCACTTCTCTTTCTTTTAATCTTCCTCCAAGACCTCTAATAACATTGACAACCTCATCTACTCTTAGAATATATTCCCCAATATTTTCTTCTTCTTTCATTTTAAGGCTCTCAAACTGCCCTTTATATGTCTAAAGCTTGGATTCCTTGAATTTAGATGCTCCTTCATAGATAATGTTTAACTTATCCCAGGCTTGTTTGGCAGTCTTGCATCGCATAAATTTTGTAAATACAGAGTTTGTCAACCCACTCATGATTGCAATTTAAGGCTTTGTCATTACCTTCATATTTCCCTAGTTCCACACTATCTATAGATGCTTGGGAATATATTTTATATTCCTTTTCATTTGCATCCAAAACCTTCCATCCAAGGGATATCAGATGTCACTTCATTCTCACACTCCAGTAAGCATAATTTTCTCATGTGAACAATGGAGGTATTTTGGTGGCTAAGCCTTCCTGTTGATTCATATTGGCTTTAAATAGGATCTACCTTCCAATGGTTAAACTGTGGTGAAGGAACCCGCTCTGATACCAATTGTTGAAATAATGGACAATAGTAAGAGGGGGGTGAATGAGTATTGTAACCTTTCACAATTTAAAACCACTTTTATAATTTACTTATTAAAACACATAATCAATAGGAACACATGGAAAACAAATTTATTATGGAATCCCAATTGCGTAAACCAAAAATACTTCCTATTACTACAAAATTGTTATTTACAAATAGTTTTTTCTAGTACTACAGACAAGGATGGTATTACACCCCATTTACCAGCAACTACTGGAAGGAGGTTATGACCCCCTGGTTTATCATCTTCTACTAAAAGGATGCTACAACGCCCTATTTACCAGCTACCACTAGAAGGATGCTACGACCCCCTACAGGCCTATTACCTGCCCTAGGGCCACCCTACCACCCTGATATGTTTTCAGTAATCTTCCATATTTCTTTACCCTTCAATCTCTATCACACCCACTGGTCTCTGCTTCTACTTTTATGATATCGACCACAGAGACAATTTATCTCACTCATCCCTATGTGTATAAATACCTTCACGCTTCCTGCGGACGCATCTCTTCACCATTGTGCCCTTTCATTCTTCAATCACACTTATTCATGAGAGCTTAATTCCTCATTCTAACACTGAGATGTAGAGTCATCTACCTCCATCGTGATTCTTCAAAACAATTGACACAATTTCCTGTTAATCAATTTACTGTTTAATATTCCAGTCATGACCTTCGACATTCTCCATCTCCGCAACCATCCTGAGCCATTGATTTTATATCGGGCTTCTTTCTGACCATATATATAAGATAGGATGCGGTATGCAGATTGTCAAACTATGACATTTCTCAAAATGTCTTTCCGCACTTAGCTTTCTGCCGCAACCATTATGCACCATTGATCTTCTTCAATCTTTTTGTGATCGTTGATCTCCCAGACTGCGGATCACCTAACTATGACATTTCTCAAATTTTCTTTCCACCTAAACTATTCCACAACATTGATATTTTACAGATGTCTCCTAACCGTCGATATTCTGGATCGTGGGTTGCGGAATGCAGGTTCTCAAAAACTCAAACGTTGCTTTCACAATTCTTCGCCTTCTGTTTTTCATACTAGTCTTTCTGCATCATCGATATTTTACGGATGTATTTTTTATCGTCAATCTTCTGGAATGCGGGATGCGGAATGCGGGTTCTCAAAAACTCAAACGTTGCTTTCGCAATTCTCCGCCTTCTGCTTTCCACACTAATTTTTCCACGCCGTTGATCTTTTACAGATTTATTTCTGACCATCGATCTTCCAGATCGCGAGATGTGGAATTCGGAACTATGACATTTTCCATAGTACGTGATTCTTCACCTTCCGCTTTCCATATTCCAGACTTCAGGTTGCGGAAACTCATATTATTCTAGACCTTGTTTTCTCGTCTTCTACTTTCTACCTTCCACTTTCCTTCTGAACCGTTGATTTCTTTTGCAGGTTCAATCCTGACCGTCGATATACGATATAATGTGGATTGTGAACCTTCACTTTTCTTTTGCAGAAATCATTCACTACTGTATATTTCCTCGATGATTAAATCCTAACTATTGATCTACGATCAAATGCAGATTTGTGGATCTTTACTTTTTTTGTGTTGAAATCATTCACCACCATAGATTTCCTCAAGATCAGATACTGTAATTTCTCTTGACTGATATGGACCGTCCATGTTGTCAGTAAACTATTTCTCAATGAAATTTCTCTCCTATCCAGAATGTTAACTCACCTTCTAGCTGAATCTGTGAAATCCATGAGGAACGTTAGAGCTAGATCAACAGTGGACCCCAAATATCATAACGAGAATTTAATTCAAATTTTGTGCACATCAGGATTTTATTAATCCACGTTAGTTCTCCCTACGAAATAAATGGTAGTCATTGATCTACTTCCATGATCAACCTTGTCCATTGATCTTGATATCCTTCTTGGTGATTAGTTCTTGATTTCGCAGCCCGACTCACCTTTTATCCTCCTCGCTCTTTTATCAGCGGAATGTTCTTCAGCCTTTGATCTTATTCCACCTTTATTATCCACCGCACGATCTTCAATCATATGAATGAGGATTATCAATTTATCTCATTCACAACTCTAACTTGTGAAATTCAACCACATTCGTGGATTTGTTCTTACCATGATCTCAACCATTAATACCTACATAGACTTAGGCCTACAGGTTCATCATCGATCCTTACATTGATCGATCAATCAATCTCCATCCTCTCTCACTCTCATAATCCCTACGTGCTATAGGAATTTAATCTAACCCATAATTTAGGGCGGGCATCTTTTTGAGGCTACTTAGCCATTTTTGCTTGCTCTGGCACAAACCCCTGTTTTGGAAGACCTAGAACTTTCTAATCAGAAGTGATGACATCAAACTGAAATCATGACTAGGTAGCCACTATAACAAGATATATCCTGGTACCATGGTGCATACATTTTAGTCAACACATGAATTATGGAGGGCATTCTCTTAGACCCTATTAGACTAGTTTTGACTATTTATTCCATACTTAATCAATTTCCTTATTTTCACCAATTTTCCATATTTCTCCATAATGATGTCATAATGCAACAATGATTTCAACTACATGCCAAATCATCATATATGCCATGCCATACCATCGTATGTACCATATCATCATCCATGCCATGTCATGTCATCATATCTTCCATATCATCATCCATTCCATGTCACCACTACCTTTGTCTTTCATTAAGTTTGTCATGCCATCATATCCTTGGTTATTCCTTTGTCATTCGTGAACACCTTTGACATCAATGACAACTGTATACTCAACAATTCCAAATACATATGAAACAAAAATACAACTACGTAAGAAACACTAACCAGTAACCATTATTGTACAAAAATATACAAGAAAAATCTCTTTGCTTAAGCATAATACTTTTTTAGGTAGAGCTTGTTTCAAGCCTCCAACAGCTTATTTCCATCGTAATCAATCAATTTGTATGCTCCCTTCTTTAAAAATTTAGACACAATGTACGGGCCCAACCATGTGGATTTAAATTTACCTTCGCCCAGGGGTTCCTTGTCTTGATCCAAGAGAAAAAAAAGTTCTCCTTCCAAGAAAACCCCAGGTTTTACAATTTTATCATACTTGTTCTTGAGCCATTTCTTATGTGTCTCGTTTGTTGTGAGTGCATCTATGCGCTGCTCATCTAAATGCTCTAAATGCAACAAATGTTCTTCAAGATTAGTAGTGTCAGGGAGAACATGGATGGCAATATTCAACGATGGTATTTCGCACTCAACCAGAGTAACTGTTTCCACCTCATGAGAGAGATAGAAAGGAGAGAATCCTATGGCAATCTTGGCATTGGCCTGGTATTCCCAAAGTGTTGGATACACCATGATGTGCAAATTTGACCTAATCGCGTTGATCGTGCACTTGAGAATGGTTTTCAAGGTCTTATTCACTGCCTCTACTTGTCCATTCGCCTGAGGGTATAAGGAAGATGAATGAACTTGCCTAAATCCTAGCACTGTGGTCAATTCAATCATCATGTTTTTTTGGAAGTGATTGCCACGGTTAGTGACAATCTGCTTCGGGATTCCAAACCTAGCAATAATCTGTTTGAAGATGAAATATGATGTCATCTCACCATCATCCTTATAGATAGGTATTTATTCTTCCCACTTCATTAAGTAGTATACAACGATAATGATATACTTGTTCCCCCCAGCAAACACTGGGTTTCACATCATGAAATCAACCCCCCACTTGGTGAAGGGCCCTACTGCGATGATGGAAAAGAGTGGAGTAGGGTGTGACCGCATTTTTTTGGTATAAATCTCACACGGATGAAAATGTTTCACAACTTCCACACAATATTTAAAGATGGTGGGGCATAAATAACTAGCATGTAGAATATTTTGGGACGTTGCTAACCCAGATGAATGACCCCTACACGCTCCACTATGGGAATCATGTAGGACATGATCAGCCTCCTCATGGATGAGGCATTGACACAAAATTGAGTCTACCCCTGTTATATATAGCATATCACTGATGATGAGGTAGTTCTTCACGTTCACTCTTAGTTTGTGTTGATATTCCCATGAGAATCTCGCAGGACACTTCAAATTATGGAGATAAATGAGGATATCTCTGTACTAGGGATCAGAATTCGAAATTAAGAAAATGTACTCATCTGGGAATGACTCATCTTCTGCCACCATCGTTTCTTCAGTCGAGAATTCTAAAATTAATTTCGCGAACACTAAGCACTTTTTGGACTTGGCAGACTGGAAATCCAAGTCAAACTCCTGCAGAATGACAATCCATTTGTTAAATTTCCCCTTGATTATTCGTCAGGATAAAAATATTGGAAAGGATTTACATCTGCAACCACCATGGTTTTCCTCAACAAGATATAGTGTCTCAATCTCTGGATGGAATAAACTACCACTAAAGCTAGCTTCTTAGTGTGATAGTACCTTAGTTAAGGACCTACTAATGCGTGACTAAGATAGTAGACAATGTGTTCCTAAAACTCATCATCTTCCTGAACCAATACCACTCCTATCATGGACTCATATGCAACCAGATATAGTATAAAATATCTTGTTTAGTCTGGTGTACGCAAGAGAGGAGTTGACAGAAGTGCCTTCATTAATGCCTCAAACGATTATTGTGCGGCTTCATCCCATAGGAATGGGGTGTCTTTCTTAATCAAGCACATCAAACAGTTTTTGATCTTGGCATAATTGACTATAAAATGTCGTAGAAAGTTGGACTTTCCCTGCACACTTTGTAGCTTCTTGATAGATCGAGGAGGGGGCATATTTACAATGGCCTCAACTTCTAATGGATCCACTCGTATACCTTGATTCAAAACTATGAATCTGAGTAACCACCCTGATTCAACGCGGAAGACACACTTATGGGGATTTAAGCGGATATTATAATTCCTACATCGTTTAAAAAGCAAACGAAGATGATTTGGATGAGGGCATGACCTTTTTTATGTTGTGGTTCTCGATCTTGCTGATCTCTCCTCCAAAATATTTCCAGAAGATTGATGTGATTTCTCTCAAGGAGAGAGGTAGCTTCATCAAGCTTCTTCTTCATGCGGGCATGTTCAGGGTGGAAGCCCTTCTTGCAGTATGAACACTTGAATTTTTCCTTTCCATGATGCCCTTTTCCTTTGTTCTTATTTGAGCCGGAAGACTCATAATGCTGTTGGTTTTCAACTTTAGGCTTAGGAGCTTCGAATTTAGTTTTTGGGTTCTTCTGCTGCTTTCCTTTACCCTTCAAATTTTTGGGCCCCGAGACATGGAGGGCTTGATCATGGGAGGATCTGATGATCCCCATCTGGACAAGCTTATCATGTTCACTTGTTAGGGACTCAATGAAGGCATTGAGTGTAGGCATCTTCCATCCAGGGGTTGTGAGATTCCCCACACGGAATGTAGAGACAAAAATTGAATAATCAGCTACAAGTTTGGAGAGTATGGTGAGGATGAAGTGATCATCCTCTTTCTCCACTTTGAATTGCTTCAACAGTAAGACAATGTGCTTGAACTTTGTGAAAAAGTCATTCAAGGTCTTGAAATTGGAAGACTAGAGAGACATCAATTCATTTTTGAGCTGGTAAACTCTCAAATCATCCTGCTTTCAATACAGGACTTCCAATTTGTCCCAAATTTCCTTTGGAGTCTTCAATCTCGAAAGATGGAAAAGAAGATCTCTGGAAACAGAGAGGCACAAGAATCTGAATGCTTCATCCTTCTTATACAAGAATCTATATTTGTCTATTGCAAAACCAAGCTCTTCTTCAATGTCCATGGGGACCCTATAGAGTCCTCTAGAGTGTAGATGGATCTCCATGTCTCCTTTCCATGAGTGGAAATTGAATGGAGTCAAAATATCTATGGAAGAAGACATTTGAATTTGCTGGAGCAAATGCTTTCACCTGCCAAAAACCTGAAAATCAAAACAAAAGGGGCAATGTAAGGTTGGACAGCCCGCACATTTTAGGCTTTCATCACACCCAGCATAGTCAATCAAGAAAGCTTGATCAACAAGTTCTTTACTTGGGGTATTAAGTGGTAAGCCTTGGCTTCTGGTGCAATGCTGGATTTTTGAGCTATTGCTCAATTTTCATGCAAGATCTGTCAAAAACCTTGTTTTTGAGAGATCTGAGCTTCGTCCCACCATGAGCTCTGATACCATACTAATCTCACATAGTGATCTAGGGACTAAACACAAGTCTCATCAAATATTAATAACAATAAGTCATGAAAATGGTGTAATTGTGCTACAAAATGAGTAGCAGCTCTGTATATTCACACAAAGAATGAGTAATACAATACAAGATCATGCTGCAAGCATGAATGAAAAAGCAATTCGAATTCCCAAGGAGGTCATTCGAATTGAATGAGTGAGTCTAGCTTAACTAAATGTAAGCCATAGTCAACACTCTAATTAACCACTGATCAAAACCCTAATTGACTCAACTAAGCCCTAACTGAAGTTGGAGTGCAATAAATGACTGAGTCTAACTGAAAGTAGGTTAGACACATGTCACAGCAAGCCAACCAACAAGTGGTAGCACTTCAATGACTCCAATGAACCCCAATGAGGTTAACTGAAGTGTAACTGAACATCAGAAGTGGTTGGAGGTGCCTCTGTTGACTCCAGTTCATTAAATAATCAATATATAATCAATTTAATGATGGAGTGTGCCTTCACTACTCTGTTTAACTAATTGTAACCATCAATTAGCAATATGTGGCATTAATCACACTCAGATCACCCCCGGAGTGCTCCAATTAGCCTCCCCGAATGTAGGAAAAGGCTAAGTTAACCTCCTTGACTAAAGGTAGGCGTGGGTGTGATCTATATGATGTCATCTAGTGCTCCTCTGATGTCAATTAATTCAATAATACTTAGGATAGTGGTTTAACTCGGCCAAATTGACCAAAAAGAGTGTGTATGGTGGTAAATGTCTCCAACAAGACACACTTATGGGGATTTAAGTGGATATTTTAATTCCTACATCGTTTAAAAATCAAATGAAGATGATTTGGATGGTCCATCCTCTTGTGAGAATGGGCAAGCATATCATCTAAGTAAGGTTTGACAATATGCTTTATGTCGTGGAATGAAAAGTTCGTTGTCGAATGAAAGGAAGCACCAAAATTTTTTAAACTAAGGGGCATCTTCTTGGATGTGAAAGTACCCAAAGGAAAAATAAAGTCTTTTTTTTTTGTCTTCCAGTTTGAATTGTATCTGATTATACCCCGAAAAACCATCCATAAAGGAAAATACCTCACTACCCGCACAAGAATCAATTATATGGTCAATGAATGGAGTGGGATAGTTTTCCTTAGGACAAGCCTTGTTAAGATATTGAAAATCAGTACAAACATGTATTGTCCCTTGCTTCTTGTCTACCGGAACAGGGTTGGATACCCATTTCATTAGAGATATCGGGTAGATGAATCCATCTTTCAACATCTTTTCCACCTCAGCCTTGATGGCTTCCACTTTCCACGGATTTACAGGTCTGAGCTTCTATTGAATAGGTTTTGCATTATTGTACATTCGGATCTCATGTCCTACTATCGAGGGATAAATTCCTGACATCTCCTCATATGACTAGGCAAAGACATCACAAAATTCCTTAAACAAGGAAGTATAATTGGAAACCTCTTCTGGAGAACAGTTTGCACCAATGTGTACATTTTCCACAACATCAGGTTTTGCATATATGTTGATCGAGGTTGTGGTTGATATTTTTTCCATATTCCCCTCGACAAATATCCCTTCCTTAGGTAAAGGATTAACAGGAAAATCAACACCTTCCTCTAGTCTCATGTGGAACTCTGGGTTTTATATCTTGCTTAGTTCTAGAAAGAAGAAATACTTGTGATGGAGATCCTCACAAACTTTCTCAGATACACACATGGCTTCCAGAATGGCTTCATCAGATGGAAAAACCATATCTAAACAATCATAGGAATATGTCAAGTTGTCTTCCCATGCAGGAAAGTAAGCTTCATCAGACTCTTCTGAGACTGGAGGAGTCGTGATGGAATCAGCAGCAACATCAAATATAGCTTGATAAGTTATTTATGTTGTTTATAGGGGCACTTGGGGCTCTTCTCACGAAGGGAGGAACCAGGGGTCAATTATATATACAACCGTAGAGATATAATTCCTAACACTTGTTGAACGTAGATAATTTATAGGAGCTGGTATATCGAATGTGCCCATCAACAACCTATACATTCCAACTCCCAAGTTTTCGTTAGCTGGTTTAGACTGATCAATCAAAGGCATTGTAGCCTCAGTGGTATCCAAACAACCCTTCCAAGTATAACTCAGTTGGTCAACTGTAACCAATTTCCCTTCATGCAGAAACACTGAGACTCGGAAGACAAGCGAAGGAATATCACACATGGCATAATTCCAGCTTCTCCCCAAAAGCAAATTATGGTCCAAGGGAGCATCAATCACTTCAACTTTAACATACACTGCTTTCCCTGCCAACTTTATTTCTAAAAATGGCAAGATACCATGAGTAAGGAAGGACCTTCCATCGAAAGCAGTAAGCAAAGTGTTCAATGGGACCAACTCAGGGGATCCTAGAGCTTTCCAACAAGACATCGATATAACACATGTGGAAGCACCTTCATCAACCACCATTCGTGAAATGGTTTTTCCACCATGGATAACATCAATAGAGAAGGCCACATGGTATGGCAGGCATAGTTTAACCTCACAGAGATTAAATTTCGCCAACAGGATCATAGAGTCCATATTGTCGATAGCTGCTAAGAGTGCATCCCATTGGGAGGGACAACTCTGTAGCACTTCTAAAGTTGACATCGCATAAGGTGTTTGGGATAGGTCTTCTACCACAGAGTAGTTAGAAGAAGCCTTGGCATTAGGGTTGTGGAATGTCTTCTTAAAGACAGCTTTAGGTATCTTAGGCATAGGTTTAGTCGGTTTCTCAATAGTAAGAGGGGTTAAAGGTTCTGGAACAAACTTATCTTTTGGTTGAGCCTCTGACTCATAGTTTTTATTTATGTTCTATAAAAGAGTATTGGATCAGACAATATGAATATAAGATTGATCAGTAGGAGAATTTAGTGTGCCCCCAGCATATTTTGAAGTAGAAGCTGCATTATTTCCTTGGGGAAAGGGATCCTTCAGGACAACCGGTTGTTGTTTCTTAAGCAACTTCTATGCTTGATCCATCAGCGGGCATTGGTAAGTTAAATGGTCACCGTGGCACAACTTTCAAGTAAATTTGACCCTCTTCTTCTCTTTCTTACCCCCCTTGAAATTATTTGTGGGATTTTGTTTATTTTGGTTGCCTTCACCCTTCTTCCTTTTATTCTTTTTCCCACCAGGCTGCTGAGTGCCCTTTTGAGAATACTTTGTTGAATAAACATTAGCATTATGAGGTGACAGAGTGGCATCCTTAACTTCCTCCACTGTATGTTGTTTCACTGACATCTCGTGGAGATGCTTAGCCAGTGATTCTACAATGGGTGTACTTACTGAACCAACCACACCATCAACATGGTGCCCAGTCTTGGGTTTCTCCATGCCATTAGTAGACCTCAGTGCCTCAGGGATAATTTCATAATGAATACCAGATTGAGCATAGATCAAATCTAGTTTCTAGGCCCTGAGAATGGATTCTTCTTCTATGGTAGCTCTTGGTGTAGAAACATATTTTGAAATATATTGCAGAATGATTTCAAAAACCATTCTAATAAGAACACGGGAAGAATGTTTGATTTGATAAGCCTCTTTCTCCTTCTCCTCTCCAGAATATGGTTAGATATTCGAGTGTTCTTGTTTTGTCAAAAAGATGACAACAAGTATGTGTCAGCATCATACCAAACAATAATTTGAAAATGATTCAGAAACACGGTTACTAAGTTAAGGAAACTATCGTATGTGGGCGATGAAAGTTCAATGTACCACTTAGCCGCTACATTAGTGAGTTTCCTTTGAAATCACCTCAACTGAACGGATTCATTGTTCAGTGATTTTGAAGAACACCATAGATGGAAAATTAGTGATATGAGCACCTGGATCCTCACCTATCTTTCCTTCAAACTTTGGGATGTCTGAAGGTAGTTTTATGGGAACAGGTGGCCATGTCGCATTATGGTGCACAGGATCGTTCATCAATTTCAATAAATCTGGAAAGTTTAAAGTTTCCAGAAAAGTAATTTTCGTCCTAGCCAATGTTTGGTATTGCAGAGTCTGAGGCAAGAAAGTACCTTCCTTGGGGATCCCTAAAAAGGGGATGCCCCCAGCTACCAGTTCTGATGTAGTAGCACTACCTTGAAAAGGGTTCCACCCAAATGCTAAAGGATTACTGACTTGTGTTGTGTGATAATTTTTTTGGCTAGTTCTGGCTGAAACCGAAGTCTGGAAAGTAGGAGCAGAGATCCCCCCACTAAACAGTGAAAAGGGAGATATCCCAAATGGAGCAGCCAAAAATTGACTATAGGTATAAAAACTAAAACATGTGAAGGAATTTTCGTTCCCCGATGACACACCAACATAGGTGGGTGATGGTCCTACATAAGGTGCAGATGGAGGGATGTTCCCCCCATTCCACAGAAATAATTGAACAAAAGAAGTGTATCCACTCAGACCACTTTGAGCATTCTACGTGAAGGGAGAAGAAGTATAAGGTGCACTAGGTATCCCAGTAACCACCCCACTAGACTTACCATTAATGTTTAAAGGTGTTGAGGGATTAACCACTTAAGCACTTGGAGACAGTGGAGTTAAAAAGTTCAATGACACTGCAGGTGCAACTGATGCACTAGGTCTCAGAGCACTCACTAGTGGAGGAGAGACTCTGCCAGCCATCATGGCTGAAGTATGGGTAGACATGCCTTCTCCTTAATTAGACATTCCTAGACTTAAAGAAACACCAGATACATGTGAACTAAAAGGACGGACTTGGAATAACACATGATCACTTAAATCAGTAAGAGGTGTATTATAATTTCTTGCAAACTCTTCAGCTTGCAAATATTCTATCTCTACTAGTTGAACTTCTTCCTGAGTATACCTAAGTTCAGTTCACCAAGAACATCACTAAAACCTGTTAGTTCAAAAGAACCATCTGTATCTAGTCTCCACCTATGAGGTGGCGACGGAGGTTCCAGTGTGGAAAGTCAAGGAAGGTTTTGCAACATTCTAGACCTATAGAGAGGTTAGTCCTCCACAGGTAAAAATTTAGATCACACACCCAAAAGGTCAAACTAAAACTAAAACAAACCAGAGAGCACACTGAAAAATAGCCTCAGTATCACAGACACAAGAAGGTGATGGATACACCTTCCAAAGGAAAATTTGTAATGATTAGGGCCCAGAACCAACCAGTGAAGATCAGAGAGTACTTACTTGGCGTCTCATGATGATTTTTCTGGGTGCAAGCGCTGGAATCACCCAACCACCCTCCCAAATTATCAACTGAGGTTACCTTCCAAGTATACCCTAGGTGCAAAGGAAATAGTATTCCACTGTCACTCATGTAAGAACATAAATATTGGATACTAAGGCAACCAAATTCATAAGGATATTCTGGAGGAACGATGACTGGCTTGACTGGTTTGCATGGGAAGGGTAGCTAATCCTAAAATTCTAACAATACTGGCACCTCACGGAGCCCAAGAAATGGTATTGAAATAACTTTTGTATGCACAAGAATCCTGGTTTATGATCGAATGAAGTATTGGAGGGTTATCTCTGCAACCAAGCTCTCCCATGGCCTCATGCTTGACTCTTGTGTTAGAGGAGCTTTCTGGTTGATCCATTGTAAACTTGGATTTACCTAACTATTGGCCACTAAATCTGAGTTCAAAATGCTCTTGGATAGTTAAAAGTTCCATAATCCAAGAACCTAGCATAAGCTAGTAAATGATAGAACCTAAAACGAAAAATGTTACAAATAATTTTTAGATTAAGCATTCTTTTTAAGCCTTAGACTACTCAAAGGTGGCGGAAGTGGGACTCGATGATTTTTTTATGGCAACATTTGAAAGTAAAGATGGTATAAAATCTTCAGAGAAAATGCTATTAATAATGCCTTTTTTTTCCTTTTTTCTTTTATGAAACAATTGAAATGTTTAAAATAACTTGGAAACACAAGAATTTTATATTTTTATTTTTTGAAAATAATTTGAAAAAAAAAATGCAATGAGCCTAGACTAGGGATACCAATGAAACTACAACTACCATGTTGGTTTTTTTTTTTCAAAAAAACAAAATTTTATGCAAATGATTGCAACTAAGTAAGCTAAGCCAATGTGAATATGTATCAATCCAAGTACTAACGTTTAGATCTTTAAAGTAACAATCTTTAACAAACACCGAAAAGACGACTCAAAATCTACTTGGACAGAACTTCTAACTTGGAAAGACAAGTACATCAAAACTTGGAAAAAGTGATAAACCTAGAACACTACCAAATCAATTAGAGGTAGATTAGTGTCCTAGAAGGACTGATAGAGACCAACAACCTACAGTGACATGAGCACTTGAACCAAAGAGACCAATAAGGAAATATCTAAACCACTTACACACATGGATTCAAACCTAACTCACCTAATAAAGAAATTGTACAACAAGAACGAATGAAATGCACTCAACAACAACACAACCTAAGCTAAGGAAAGAACCATATAGGTATCCTATAAGCCAAAATGCACAGAACAAGGAAAATCCTAACAGTTTTGAAAAACCCTACAGGAAATCACGACTGTTATTAAATCATCCCGTGAATGAACTGAGATTATCACCAAGGCAACTGACGATAACAACCTTCCAACCATGACTATATACATAGCAACCCGTGGTTACAACAAAATAAAATTCAAATAAAAATTTATGGCCCAGGAACCCTAAGCATAAAAGAAGGATAACTGAAAGCAAAGAATAGGAAAATAATTACAGAAACACAAAGAGAAAAGAATAGGAAAATCTGGACTGGAAACTCTATGGAACATATCCAAAACAAGCTAGAGTCCCGAGCGGAGTCGCCAGTTCTGTTGTTCAGGGATTCTACCTTATGACACAAGGGCTTGGGGCATCAATGTACAAATATTTAAATTGCAGACATACAACATTCTAGAGATGTTTGTGAGAGAAATAGGGTAGAAATCACATGTACCTTATTTATGAAGATTGGTCCTAGCTTTAGTCTTCACTCCAAATGCTCCAGAAACTTCAAGGTCCTCAACACCTGCAAAAGAGATTGATATCTAACACATAGATCTTGATTGTTATATAAATATGAATGAAATATTACAGTTGCATATAAATATAGATGACAATGAACTTCATAAATCATAAAAATAAGACCATCAACAAATAATGCATAAGAACATCACTCTTTATTCATAAGCAAGGATTGATACAACCTCTATCTGAGACAAGCCCTCCTCTATTCACCAAGAACTGAGTTCTATTGCTCCAATCTCCAAGGTATTTTCTCCAACATGACCTTGCTCTTCTTACTTACCTTTTCTATCCTCTACCCCTCCCCTCTATTTATGCTTGGTGATTAGGGGGAGTTACGAAGGTTAGGATGGTTAGGGAGGTTGGGGACGTTATGATTTCGAAGCCAACTGTCCCTGACTAATCATGTTTTATTTTTTAATTTTGTCTTAATGTAAGCGTGGGTGCATATACTGGAAGGTCGCGAATGGATAATGACTCCTATGAAGGAAACCCACAAATACATATTGTGATCATCTAACCGCGAGGTGCATAACACGCTACACGTGAATGGCTCGTAAATTGCAATGATAAGAGTCGTGGTTGCAAGACAGTCTCATTAAAAAACATGGGAAAGACTAAAGGAATTAATGTCGATTAAGGCTCATTCTCCTTGATATATTTTGGGCAACTTCTATCCATAAGGTCCTTTTGTGTACCGACGTTCTCAATGTCAGTATCTGATGGAGAAGTGTCGTTTCACCATATAACATCGCAGCAAAGAGGAACCCTGAGGAGGGGCAACAGCGACAAGGGAAAAAATCAGCACGGTCTAAAATTGATGGTGGAGGAAGGGTGTGAAGCCGTGATTTCAATGCCTTCCAGGGTCTTGATTGATTGTTGGGTGGCCCGTATGGTTAACGAACATCTTTCCACTGGAATAAGGGGACGTAAAATAAATCACTACTAACTCTAAAAAACATGATGGGAACTCTAATGGAGGACATGTTGGGAAATTGGAGCTCGGCTTGTAGCACAGTCCTCTCTGGCAAGTCTAGGTTAACCGACTTGAACAACCAACTCAACAGTTTCGATGCCACTTTCTCCTGGAAATTCCTGTCTAGTGGGCAGAGACAAGTTAGCACTACAGAGGTAGGGTGCGGCAGTGGAATGAGAGGAAGGAAAATGTAAATAGGCTCTGCTCTGGTTCAGAAGGCTTCCACCATTTTTCCCTTTCGCATTCCAACCACCATAGAACCTTTGTTCAAATGTTTTTGTGACAGTGAGGGCCCAAGCGAAAAGTCTTTCCCCCCTCCGGTAAACAATCCTGCTACCAACTATGAGGAAGGAGGATGGGGTTGTCCCATCCTGGAGGAGGTTCCCCCTCTGTAATTCATGATCATGTCTCCTTTGAAGGCTCGGCCTCTATCGGGTTCGGATTTCCATGTCAAGTTTTTTTGTTATAGCCTATTTTCTAAGCTTATGTTAAATACTTTGATCATTTGCATAACTATGAGGTATAGATCTAGTTTTTGGTTTCCATGGAATCCAATGCTAATGAAATTTATTTGTTATAATCTACCCAGAAGGATCTGTAATTTTTGAATGGTTAGGGTGGTGGTTAACTATCTTCGACCACCCCAGACTCTTCATGGACATGCAATTTTTGACTTCTCAGTTTAATAGAATTTGTAGCTTTACAAAACAAAACAAAAAATTATTAGGTAATATTGATAATTGTATATTTTTAGATGTTTTGGTATGGTGTCATTTAAACTCTCTATAACTACATTTAAATTTAGGTTCACAATGATGTAATTGAAATCAAAGGTCCTTACTTTGATAACTACACATTTTTTGAGTGTGTCACTCCTAGGTAGACCCTTTGGCAAAACCAAAGGCTCTGAGACAATTTCCCTAGGACTTACATATAAACCCAGTGGATTTTGGTGTAGATATGAAAGTAACTAGACCTTGGAAATGTTAGCTTGAAAGTCTCCACCCTATTATTGACTACCCAAATCAAGATAGGAGTAACTACAAATATCTACAGTGTATGCAAATTTACAATATTTTTCTTGGAAAATCTTGGGGAAGACTATTTTATTTGATAGAAATATCAAACAGAAACTTTAAACAGAATATATGAGATTTTATTAAAGTATATAATCTAATACACAATCAAAACACACTAAAATTATAGAAATTTAAACAAAACAAATTAATATATCAGACACACGACTACTTTGCCAAGTATATATATATATATATATATATATATATTAACATGTAAAATTAACAACATCTCATCATTTTCTCCATTCCAATTAAAGACATTTACGGATAATAAGAAAAACTAAACGAGATCTAACAAACTTCATACCAATCTTCAAGCAAGCAAGAACTTGGCTAAATATTTTCCTAAAAATAATCTTAATTTGTTACGAAGGTAGGTTATATTAATTTTGCATGAAAGATGCATGCAATAAATCCCAATCAACAAAATACTATCTTAATTGATTAAAATAAAATCACTCAATCTGATACAAAGAAGAACTCATCCATATTTTCTGTAGATGACAATTTTTTACCACCTAACCAACTAGGTGGGAAACCATGTGCCTTGAAAAAGATAAAGGTGTACTTAGATAATAAAAAAATTCAAGCTCCAGAAGACTTATCAGGGCAATTGTGCCCTTTTCTTCTCTTCGTCTTCTCCATGAAATTTATGCACACCTGTAGAAGATATTGTAATAATATGTCAGCATGACGGTCAATTTTTGTAAAACTTAGTTTCCTAACACTTTATCATTAGGGAATTCCTTTCATCGGTGTTTTTTTCCATTGGATAATTAAAATTCCCTTTTAGTGATTTTAATTATTTGGGTTTTTCACTAAAAAATTCATCCAAAGTGATGAGATGAATTCTAATGATCAATTCCATGGGGTTATTAAGGTATATGAATGTTTAATATTACCATGCTATAGATTATCCAAAATCTTGTCGAATTTCATTAAGTTTTGCCTAGTCTTTTTTTAATTTTTGGTGATTAAAAAATGTCACTCGACATAAAAGAGTTGTATTATAAAGAGGGTTATGTGGCACATAATTCCCACAAATAGGGGTATGGGTACTCAAAATAAATGGCATGAGACCCCCTACAC
Source organism: Pseudotsuga menziesii (assembly GCA_001517045.1). Taxonomy (NCBI): domain Eukaryota; kingdom Viridiplantae; phylum Streptophyta; class Pinopsida; order Pinales; family Pinaceae; genus Pseudotsuga; species Pseudotsuga menziesii. Next base: position 264,157 of record LPNX010625832.1, on the reverse strand, counting down.
CCTTGTACCAAGTTAGAAGTCATTTGGATGAGTTTTGATAATAAAAAAATTGGGCATGTTTTCCCAAGTCAGTCCAAAAAACTAGAAAAATTGGCCACTAATTAGAATGGAAAAAAATTTGTAAAGTGACTAAACTCACTTGGAGAGGAAAAATTAAGTTTCCAAATGTTATATTATGTTCCTCGGGTGACTTTAGAGTCAAAAAGGGGCCCCCTATGCAAGTGTTTCTTAATTTTGAAGTTTTCCTCTCTATGAAGTGTGACCCCCTCTCCATGGGCCCGTACCCCACTCATGTGACAAGTAGAAAACATGAAAATGGGGTCTCCCTTCACTTTTTTCCTATTTAAGGAGGCCTCCCCTCCTCATTTTTGTTACAATCCCTCATGCTATTTCCCTCTATCTTTCTCTTGCTTCCATTTTGCTCTCCTTTTGGGCCAATGGAATTTTCAGCCGTTTGGCTTTGTGAATAAAATTATTTGGAGGAACTCTTGTGTCTTTGTTTCTCTATGGTTATTTTATTCCGGTCCCAATAGCTTCTCAAGTTTGGGGAGGCCAAAAAAGCAAACTTCTTTGCTTTGTTGAGATTTGTGGCATTTTTGCCATAGATTTTGTGAGTTTTTAGTTTTGTAGTTAAGAACTTCATATTTTTCTTGGTTGAAGTTTATGGTTTCTTGGTTCATCATATGAATCTCACCTTATTTTTAGTTGTGTATAAAATATCTCTCAAGTTACAGTTACTTGAATTGGAGAGCAAGATTCCTCGGTTGGATGCCTCGCTTCTTCAAACATTCAAGAGCAAAGGGCATTTTTTTCCATTTCTAATTTAAATTTATGCATATTTTTTTTTATCATATTCAAATTTTAAATATTGTTTAACTACTTGCAATCTCTAATTCTTTGAAGCTAGTTGCTTAATAAATTTTGTAGAAATTATATATATATATATATATATATATATTCACTAACACTCATAGTGTCCCAAAATGATTTCGGGCATTTTTACCACTATTTTGCTTGCTGATTTTTAGTAGGTTTGTGACAGAACAAGGGGAAACTCTGTCAAAATTGGGGTAAAAAATTGTGCAAAGAAATCCCAAAATACACCACTTAAAAGTTCATATCTCAAAGGGGAAAAATATCCTCTTTCTCCCATTTCCCTAAATTCTCAAGTGATAAAGTGTCATCATTTGTAACAAGTTCAAGAGAGTCTCTTGAACTTGATTCTTCTTTTATTTCAAGAGTATTCATGTTTCTTTCCATTTTTTAGCCATCCCTTGCATGGAAAGGAGGTTGAGCTTTCCCACCCTTGCATTGCAAGTGAAGAAAGGTTAGATTTGGGCTATGTTGAAATTTATTTTTCTTAAAGTTTTGTCATCCATTGCTATCAAAGGAAGTTGGGCTTTCCCACCCTTGCATAGCAATCGAAGAAGGGCTAGAATAATAATTTTTCATTTTTTAAAGTTTATTTTCTCCCCACCCTTTCCATTCAGAAAGTGGGTTGTAAGGCTAGTGTTAGTCTGTTATTTTGCTTCAATTTATTATTTTGTACCCACGCCTTGCAAGTGATTTGGATTTTCCATCCTTGCAATTTTTTGATGGATTAGTCCCTAACACAGATGCAAGTAGACCTCCTTATTATGTACTACACAGATCTAGAAAAAAGAACCACAAATGTGTAGTCGTTCACCTAGATCAATCAAATAACGACATAGAGGTAGGATAAGGAAGGCTTACCTTTTATTCTAATATTTGTCCCTACATTCTCCACATGAATACAATGTAACTTTGTATGCACTAGTACCTGCAATCAATTAAATGCAAACAAGATACAAGTTGATAGAACTAGTGATAACGAGATTGATCTAATCAAATAACCAAGGAGACTTGATATAATGAGATTAACACAATCATATTATGGGAAAGAAACATATCATTTGTAGTAAGATCAATAAAGGAAATGGAACAATTGTTGATGCCTTGGCTTCGTATCCTTTTTCCAATAGTCTCCTTCCACCAACAATCCACACGCACACAGACAAACAACATCACTCCAATGGAGGTCTAAACCAAATCCTCCATCATATACCTACTCCATAATTTCCCCCCCTTAACCCATAGCTCATATCAATTTATATGACAATATGGATAAGAGGAGTTGAGAAGATTATGGGGAATGTATGAGATATGATCCCAACAAAGGTGTAAATTGAGCTAGATCCAAGGCTATAGAGATGATGAATTATCCAAATGGGATTTCTCTCTAGGAACTTCTCAAAGGCTCATTTCTAAGTCCATACAAAGGTCGACGGGTTTTGTAGGTGGATCAAATGGCGTCGAGATCAGTCATTGTGTCTTTCAATTGTGGCAGAGTGAATGGATGACCCTGGTTGTAAAGAGAACAAAATGTGGCTAGGGAGGTTGACGTTTCTTGCTAAGCAAGAAAAACACGTCTATGCCATAAGATAACATAAATTCTAAAAGGATCCACCCATTTGTTGGTTGACTTCAGGGAATAATACCATGAGGTATTACAATATTAGCCATGATGACGAAAAATCCATGTAACAAAATTCCCTCCAAAGTACGAATCTATAGGAAGAGGATAGGTGATGTACTTTTGCAGTGACTTGCCAGTAAAATGAAACCATCGGTTGGATAAATAACAAGTAGAACCATTGAATTTTACAAACTTTGATGACTATGAACCAGACAAATGACCGACTTGATGCATGGTTGAAAACTAGCACATTGCAGATCCATGTCGATATTGGAAAATGAATATGCCCACTGAAACCAAAAAGTAGGACCATCATTATGCCAATCCCATCCACTGACCAATACAGTGTGGATCTGCAAAACCAATAGAATATATGCACTGAAATACAATGTGGATCTATGTGATAGACATAACATAGCCACTGACCAATACAGTGTGGATCTACGTAATCAATATCCATTGCAGCCTAGGTACAAAATACAGAGGATCCCCAAGGTCTTCAAACCATACTTGCAACAGATACAATCCTCACAATGTGACTAAAAGGATTGGAAGTTGAACATGGTAGGAACCACTTGATTACTGGTCAATTATGTAAACTGTTAACAAGCATGAGGGAAACCATCAATAATGACAATGACTCCTAAGGTATCATCGTACATTATGAGGAATGTGAATAGATGAGTTGAAGTCATGCATTCTCATAATATTCCAATCAAAGGTCAATGATGTAAACCTATTGTTGAAGGAAAGAAGACTTAATTGAGGCATGCAGGCTTTAAGGAACTTGGTATTTTCTATGTCTAAAACCTAGAAAATGTGTTGATGTCTACAGGGAATACTCGTCAAAAGAGGGCCATGGTGCATCCCCCATCATTGAAATGAAACCAATATACAAAGATGATTTTGGATGGTAGATTAGATGAATATGAACTAACACAAGGTGTAAGGGTAAGTTGAAATACCGGTTCATGGATTAATATGGAAGAGAGGTGTAAAATATTGACCCAACATGAGACTACCCTTGAACTTTTGGCATTACAACACAAGACTTGGAAGCATCGACTAACATAGATCGAAGCCAAGACACAATGCGACATGATTGAAGCATTCTCTAGATGACCCATAGGATTGGTGAAACGCATGGACTTAATACGACTTAAAGACAAGTCAATTGCCCAACTGTTCGGATGAAATTCAAACAGGCTCCATGTCTAAGGGGTGAAACAAGTAGCCATTAACAAAAAATTAGATATGTTCCCTTCCCTTTTTCCCCATCATGTTTGATGAGTATGTATTTCTTTATTAACGACCTCGAGGAGGGTAACAGATTCTCTATATAGGTCATCATTTATACCAAATGATCTCACATATTTTATGAAATTGAGAAAGGAGGGGTTTGTTCCCAAAAAGGGTCTTCCAATATGTAATTTTACGAGTCCAAAGAAAGAAAACTTGACAATTTTTCATGTTTAGGGAGTCTGAAAAGATCTAAACAAAACTCCAAAATGGACTTTTTCGTATTTTTAGTCTCAAAGGCCCAAAAGAAGCATAAAACAATACCTAGGAGAACTCCCTTAGTCAATGGTGGACTGAGGTATTCCTTTTTTGTAATTAGTTTGTCAATCCTAAAAAATGGTTAAATTATGACTGAGAAAACATTCCTTCGAAAACAAACTTACGCCTAAAGGTTTATCAATTGTGAAGGAGAACAAGATCACCCATGTTGTTTCATCGATTTTCAAGTATGGGGTAACAAACAATAAACTTGATGTAGTTTTCTAAGATTTTTCCAAGCACGAAATCGGCAAAAAGAGCGCTCTGAATCTTTTTCATGTTTAGGTCTAGAGCACAAAAAAAGTAAGCTCAAACCACTTTTCATATTTTATACCAGAGCACAAAAATTAAAAACTAAGCTCAAAATTTTTACGGGCAAAAGTTGTCGTGAAAATGTGAGAGAAAGACCAAGTCGAAAATTCCAAATGATGTTTGACCTATAATCTCAAACATTAACGTTAATGGATATAACACTAGATAAAGAGATTTGTTTTATCAAAAAGGTAAAAGTAATAAAATAGGGTAAAATAATAATAATAAGTGTTTTCAAATCAATAAAAAGAGGTGACAGTGACTTTATTTTACCATTGTGTTTTTTACCAAGAGAGTGGAAGATCCATTTGGAGAAAATTGCTTGTGTTGGATATTGTGGGTGCTTTGGGAAACAAATTTCCATTCCACTAGTTGTTGGTAATCACCTTCAGTCCCTACCTCATTCCTTTACTGTATTTCTTGCATTTGGATTGCTATTTCATGGGGATTTTAAGAAATAGTTTTTAGGGTAAAAGCGGGTTTTGTGGTCGATGTGTCCTCGGCTTTCAAGAATCACATGGAGGATGTTCCATGCATATCCCAAAAGGGAGGAATGTGTCGACCACGCATTGTGGGTGAAACCCCAGGCACGCCGACAGAGGAACAAAATTTAAAAGATGAAAATCCCCAATAAAATCCAAACAATTTGCAAAGGAGAAGCATTCGAAAGCTCTACCTTGTCATTTTGCAGTTTTTGATTGAAAAATATGTTGGAATGGAGGGAAAGGGATCATGAAATGGAATATATTGAAGGTTTGAATGATGCCAACACCATGTTTTCCCTTTGAGAATGCAGATTGAAAAAATTTCTTCCTCATTCCGAGCATGAGGGCACAAGTTCCTTTATTGGAACACTTGGTGAGGAACTGGGATCTAGTTGAATAAAATTTCTGAGTGGGGACTCACATTCTCACGTTGGAAATAGAGGACATCTATTTTTTTACCAGGATCTTGAGGAGAGAAGCTCATCCTGTCATCTCTAAGTAGAGTAGAGGTGAATAAAATTTCAATTCATTGATTGATGTTCACTGTGAGCCAAGGACTAGAGCTGCTAGTGGAAAAATCCCAATCAAGAGGATATGTGATATGACACTGACAAACGTTTTGTTTTCCACAGTGCGGGTGGTGGGAACTAAATCCCATCATCAAGCCACTAGATCCTAGATGCTATGTGTTATAGATTGCATGGAGCCTATAGTATTCAAATTTGTTAAGATATTTAGACACTTAGGAGTTGGTTAAGATCAACTTGTGTAATATATCCATTAGGTAAAAGTGTGTTTCTTTAGTATGCATTAGTATGCATTTGTAAATATATTCTAATCCGACGATCATGATATGTTCTAGACATAGAGTGATCTGATGGTTCAACTTCTCTTAGATCATACCTACCATTGATCCGTGGCTTAACACCCAATTGGTCTATGATCTCTATTTAAAGAGCATAGAGGGTCCTTGGGTAGTTGATCGATTATGAGAAGGTCATGTAACTTTCTTTCTTTTGCATAATAAATTGATCCAAGTAGCTATTTGGCTGGGGCCGTGAACTGTTTCCCTCTCGAGGGTTTTAACCACGTGACAAACATCGGTGTGTTGATCTGTGATCTATTGTGTGAAGCAGTTTCTGAAGGTGTTCGGTCTTTTGGGAGTACCCTATGTACCCGAACATGGTGTCAGAGCTTTTATGGAGAGTCACTTTCGGTTTTGATCAAGATCTGGAACTGGTGTTGCCGAATCTTTGAAAGGGTTTATGGTTCTTGATTTTCTATGCATTATTGGCCTATGGGAGCTATTCCATTGTGTCCATAGCATCGTTTCCATTGGGAAATAGTTTTTGTTTCACCGAAAACCATTTTCGTTTGCTCCAGAAACACCCATTTCGGCAAATTTGAAGGTATAATGTTACAGTGACGGATTTGTTTTTTTTAAATCTCTCATATTTTATTAGTTTATTATTAGATCTTTTATGTTTTAGTCTCGGACTATTGTTTTCCCTGACTGCATATGCTCTTTTCCGTGCACCTTGCGCGATCACGGCAAGTCAGAAACAGTAGGAGAAAGTTTTTTTTTCTTGTCTTCTCGGCTATGTATGCTCTTTGCCGTGCACCTTGTGCGATCACAGCAAATCAGAAACAGTGAGAAAACTTGAAAATGTAGACTTTTCGGGTAATCTAACCAAGATCTAACCCTATTGTGTGGAAAAAGTTTTTTTGTTTTTGTTTTTCGTTTTTTTTTGTGATTTGCAGGAAAAGAAAGCAAGCACGGAAAACGAGAGAGAAGAGTTAAAAAAAAAACCCCTTCCTCTTTCCATAATTTTACGTACCTTGATAAGTCTTGAGTTCAGGTCTTATCAAGCTACTTTTTAGTGCATGCAATTTCTATTTTCAAGTTACTTTATTGTAAAAGTACATCTCACATAAATAAAATAAAATAAAAGTGAGTCACTTAAGTCTTTTAATTTATTGCCGCACTATTTAAAAGTCACATTATTGTAAAAGTGAACATCACTTATTCTACAAAAGTGATTCACTTCAAAGCAACTCTATTGTAAAAGTGATTGTCAAAGGTTGATCTTGAGAAGAGGGGGCTTCTTTTTTCTTTTTTTTGGTCAAGTTAATATCTGTCACGTCACTATTGGAGACATCTTCAACATTTTCTTTGGTCAAGCATAACTTCATCATCCGGAATCAGTTTTAAGTGTCGTTTTTTTTAAAACCGCATATTTTTTCGAGCTCTTTGCATCCAAATAGTTAGTTTCTACTTTTTCAGCCATTATTTTACGGTATGTCCGCCCCTTGTGATATTATACTTACAAGTTCTAACTATTTATCATAGAAATCTCGTATGGAGGATGTTCTGCGAAGTAGGGGACTTTTCAGGATAACCTCAGGGAAAGAAACAGAACCCACTGATGATGATAAGAAAATTGAATGGGAAAATCGATGTGATGAATCTCGTGGATTGATTGAGATGTCAATCTCTACTGATTTGCGATTCCACATATCTGGAATTGATGAACCTAATCTCACTTGGGAAAAGTTGGAATCTATGTTTAGTAAACACAATGAAATTTGGGGTCATCAACTTGAGAATGAGTTGCTTTCTTTGAATCCAAATGATTTTTCATGCATTCAAGACTATTTATCTAAGTATAAAACTCTTAGACTATTATGTGCCGAATGCAAGATTAAGAAAGAAGACAAACAATGTATTTATCATATTCTTTCAAAACTTGGACCTGCATATTCTGTTTTTGTATCTACATTCTACTCCATGAAAGAATCCTTGATTGCAGCTAGCTATCAAGAGCCTATCCTTGAATCCTTTTGTGATTCCTTAATTAGAGAGCAAGATAAGCTCATTCATCTTGGAATAATTAACAATGCAGATACATCTGGGAAAGCCTTATTGTCCCAACAGAAAGAAAAGTCCAAGCCTCCCAAGAAACAAAATTTTTGCAATAATAAGCCAAACAACAAGGGTTCCAAACCCTCTCACTCAGCTCCTCCTTTAAAAATTGACAAAGAATCCAAGCAAAAAGGAAAGAAGGCTGAGCGTCATTGCAATTTTTGTGGGAAAGATAATCATGATGAATCTAAGTGTTTCAAGAAGATGGCAGCCTTGGAAGCAGCAATGAAGAAGCACCACATCAGCATAGATTCGTCTTCAGAATCTAACTCTCATGGACATGCACTCTGTGCTTCTGGTTACTCTTATACTGCATCTTCTTCTTCAACTTCAAATGAATGGCTTATTGATTCTTGAGCATCTTATCATATGGCTAAGGATCAAGCCATATTTTCTACTATGCATGAATGTAACACCAAACAAATATTTGTTGGTGATGATAGATCTCTAAGTGTTGTAGGATATGGAACAGTTCCAGTAGAAAATGGCCATTTCAGTGATGTACTATGTGTTCCAAAAATTTTCTGCAATTTGTTATCAGACTATCAAATTACTCATTCAGGTGAAGGTAAAACTGTGACTTTTACACCTCACCAAGTTGTAATCAAGGATTTTAAAAATCCTCAAAATATCCTTGCTACTGGAACTGTTGATGATATTACTAGGTTGTACAAATTTAACAACTTTGGGTCATCACCTTTTCCTTCAGTTTTTGTTGCTCATAGTGATAACTTGAGCAAACTTTGGCATGAGCGACTTGGTCACTTAAATTATCGCTCATTGCAACAACCATGTAAAGATAATATGGTGACTGGTCTTTCGTTGGTATCTCGCAAAGATGGTGTTTGTTCCAGTTGTGTACTCGGAAAACATCATCGGGACAGTTTTGACAAACGTGCCTCTTGGCACGCCTCGGTTCCCTTGGAGCTTGTGCATAGTGACTTATGTGGCCCTCTTTCATCTACTTCATTTTTTGGTTTCAAATATTTCTTAACTTTCATTGATTACTACTTCAGACGCACTTGGGTTTACTTCCTAAAAATTAAGAGCGAAGTATTTAACATGTTCTTGGCCTACAAGGCCCTTGTTGAAAAACAATCTGGTCATCAAATTATTAAGTTAAGATCTGACAATGGAGGAGAATATGTTAACAACAAGTTCACTACTTTTTGCACTGAACAAGGAATCCAACAACAACACACTGTTCCATATACACCACAACAAAATGGTGTAGCTGAACGGAAGAACCGCACTTTAAAAGAAATGGCTAATTGTATGATCCACTCTAAGGGACTAAGTCTTCAATATTGGGCTAAGGCCATAAATTGTGCAAATTACATAGTTAATCGCACACCCACTAAATTTTTACAGGATATAACACCGGAAGAAGCATGGAGTAAAATTAAACCAGTTGTAAGTCACTTTTGTCTGTTTGGTTGTGAAGCATGGGCTCACATTCCGAATGAAAAACGGAAAGCATTGCAGCCTAAAAGTGAAAAGTGCATATTTGTTGGATATTCTGAAGATGTAAAAGGTTATATACTTCTTCAGCCCCATTCACATGATATAGTCATTAGAAGAGATGTTAAATTTGATGAAAATCTCTTGGCCTGTGAGCCTAACTTGGCGGGTGTGCCATCTTTGGCCTGGGAGCCTGATTCGGCAATTGTGCCTTCTTCTCCTTCTTCTTCCATCTTCCTTGACAGGTTTCTAACTCCAGTTTTTGATGATGACAGTGAGGATGAAAATCCACCTCCGCCTTCTCATGTTCCTCCAATTGCACCAGCACCAATACTTCCTTGATGGGTCCGTTCAACATGTGAAGCAGCTGGTGATCCTAGAGATCAACGCCGAACACGTTCACAGTTTCAGCGAGCCTCTTCTCTTTTGGTTCAAGTTTTTGAGAATCCTCATCCAGAAACTTTTGCAGAAGCTTCAGGAAATCTATATTGGGATGCAGCTATGGATGAAGAATATCGTTCCTTAATGGTGAACGATACTTGGGATCTTGTTCCTCTTCCAAAAGAAAGAAAACTTGTCAGATGTAAATGGGTCTACAGAACTAAGTATGCATCAGATGGAAGTGTTGAAAGACTTAAGGCAAGGTTAGTTTCCAAAGGTTTTTCCCAAGTTGAAGGGATTGACTACAATGAAACCTTTGCCCCTGTATCAAAAATGAACTCCATCTGCCTTGTTCTTTCCCTTGCAGCCTTAGATAATTGGGAAGTCCATCAAATGGATTTCAAGTATGCCTTCTTACATGGTGATTTACATGAGGAAATTTACATGGAACAACCTCCTGGATATGTTCAGAATAACTCTAGCCTTGTTTGTCTCCTTAAGAAATCCTTATATGGCCTTAAGCAAGCTCCTAGAGCTTGGTATGCCAAAATGGATAGCTTTCTCCTTGACACTAGTTTTTCTAGATTCCATTCTAATCCCAATGTCTATACCAAGAAAGTAGGAAACCATCTCATCATACTTGTTCCTTATGTTGATGATCTTATCCTTACTGGTAGTGACCCTAAACTTATAACCCATGTGAAATCCAGTCTTAAGCAAAATTTTGAAATGTCAAACTTAGGACATTTGCATTATTTTCTTGGTCTCCAAGTCTTGCAAACCAAAGAAGGAATCTTTCTCTCCTAGTCTAAGTATGCGTGTGACCTTCTTCGTCGCTTCCACATGGAAGATTGTAAACCAACCCCTTCTCCCTTCCAGTCTGGAGTCAAACTTTCTGCCACTTGTACTTCCCCTGAAGTAGATGCCACCTTGTATCGTCAGCTTGTTGGTAGTCTTGTATACTTGACTCATTCCCGTCCTGGCCTTTCCTTTGTCGTTGGTCGTGTTGCCCGTTATATGCAAACTCCTCATGAAAGTCACTGGAAAGCAGCAAAAAGAATACTTCGATATATTCGAGGTACAATTCAGTTTGGGATTCATTACAGTACAGGGGGGAAACCTTTGTTGGTTGGTTTCACTGATTCAGATTGGGCCAACGATCCTGATGATTGGAAGTCTACTGCAGGTTATGTTTTCAGTCTGGGATCTGGACCTATCACTTGGGCTTCTAAGAAACAACAAGCACTCGCTCTTTCTTCAGCAAAAGCAAAATATTGAGCCACAGTTAATGCCAGTCAGGAAGCTTTATGGCTTCGACAGATCCTTTTAGAGTTTGGATTCGAGCAGCAGCAGCCTACTCCACTTTGATGTGACAATCAAAGTGCCATCAAGCTTGCCAAAGATCCAGTTCTACATCAGTGTAGCAAACACATTGAGATACACATGCACTTCATCAGAAATCTTGTTCATGATAGTGTTATTGAAGTTCTCTATGGCCCTACAGATGATCAAGTTGCAGACATATTCACCAAGTCTCTTACAGAAGCGAACTTTTCTAAACTTCGATCTATGTTAGGAGTTCATGAATGTGTCCTTAAGGGGGGATAGGCTCTAATGCCTCCTTCCTTCTCCTAATAGTGTCACTTTTGTAAATCCTTCAATCCTATCCCAAGTTGTTCTTAAGGGGGGATGTTAGGATATTTAGACACTTAGGAGTTAGTAAGATCAACTTGTGTAATATATCCGTTAGGTAAAAGTGTGTTTCTTTAGTATGCATTAGTATGCATTTGTCAATATTTTAATCCGACGATCACGATATGTTCTAGACATAGAGTGATCCGACAGTTCAACTTCTCTTAGATCATACCTACCATTGATCAGTGGCTTAACAACCGATTGGTCTATGATCTCTATTTAAAGAGCATAGAGGGTCCTTGGGTAGTTGATCGATTATGAGAAGCTCATGTAACTTTCTTTCTTTTGCATAATAAATTGCTCCAAGTAGCTATTTGGCTGGGGTCGTGGATTGCTTCCCTCTCGAGGGTTTTAACCACGTGATAAACATCGGTGTGTTGATCTGTGATCTATTGTGTGAAGCAGTTTCTGAAGGTGTTCAGTCTTTTGGGACTACCCTGTGACCCATACAAAATGGTGTGAAATCTTATTGAGCATTATGAAGAGTCAACTAAATAGAAGACGACGGGAAAAGATAAATCAATTCGACTACAGGTCCATATTAGTTTATTTATTTATGGAGAGGGTTTCTCTTTTTCAAACATAGAATATAGAGGTGGTTATCCCATATCCATGGGAGTCATGCATGAAGAGGTGGACGGAGCTATTCAGTCGAAATGGTGGTCCCATGCACAATTATGGGCCAGCCTTCTTTAGATGGATAGGCTAGAAGTTACTCATGGTAGAGGATTATACTTATGCTGGTACCGAATTTCGAGGAAACCCTGACACAGCACTCCTAGAGGGATCCGAATGGGAAGACATAGGTAAAAAAGAAATCACACAATTCCAAAGTTTTTATGATTTTGATAATATTTCATTTTTTTGTGTACTAAGATCACTCATATTACACTAAATGCATGTGTGGGACCAGTGAGGCCAGCTAGGGCCTCCCCTATTTAGCAAAGAGGGGAGGCAAGGGAGATGTATCATCTAGATGCGAGCACAAACTTGGAAGAAACTGAGCAGAACTTCGAGATTATCATTGCTATGATACCAAAGATATCACTAGATGAACTACCCTAAGAGTACCAATGCCATACAGTAGGGGTCCCTCGGAGGAAAAGGAATTTAGTTCATCGAGTTGCACGAATATTGATATGCTACCACAACTATTATGAATATCCTTTTAGTTCCATTATCTATGTAGTGTTTTCTGAAATCCTATGAGCTTCATATATTTTGAGCAAGTGCTGACTGAAAGTTATGAGCTTCATAATTTTTTCTTAGCACTTTTTTGTAAAACTTTTCATCATGCTTAGTATAAAATACTATTGGTCTAATATAAAATATTCTATTATGATATGTTCTACTTTCAAAAATGTGCAATGTGCCAGTTTAAAATAAAAATAGCTTGTGAATCAACAACCTTATTCATGTACCTCGGGATGTGTTGATATCGAATGAACACAAACGATCTCTCTAAGAGGCGTACTCATAGGGAAAGGAGGATTAATGTAGGATCATTAATGGTGTATATTCAATTTAGATGAGATACCGCAAGCTGATAATCTAAATAGACAATTAGTTGTTTCACACCCTGGGAAAAAGAATTAGCGAGTAACCCAATTACTGCTTGATATTCAACGATATTATTAGTTGTGGAGACTAGGCATACTCCTCTTAAGCTCACTAATTCATCGGTAGGGGAATAAAGTATCCATGATGCCGAAGCAAGGTTACGGGTGTGTCGAATAGCACTGTCTACATATACATAATAGGTTTTCATCTGTACATCCAATCATGACATAGTATAAGAATCTATAACTGAAAAGACCCTTGCACTCAAAAAAGAAAAAATCATGCCATAATGCACACATTATACACATTATGTAAAAAGTACCTGTTGCAGCTGCAACTTTTTCCCAAAAAATTCAAAAAAAAATTTCGGGACCCTCCTTTTACTTATATTGGTTTGATTTCCTTCTTTGATTTGAATTAATGATTCTTCAGAAAGACTTTTCCTAATGCCTAAAATGATCCACCTCTTGTTTAAGTTTACCTTTGCCTTTGAATGCATTTTTCAAGTGTTTGAGTCGGAAGTTTACTTGCTTGCGCTCCCCCTGTTGCGGAGAGATAATAAGCTTTAGCTTCAATATTTTTCTTCGATGATTTTTGTATCAATCGGCTGACTTTTGGTTTCACGACGGAACGTCTTGTTACTACTTTCTCTGCAGTTGCGGACGGCAGACTAAGAAGTTCCCCAATAATGCATTGAATTTTCAAACCTCGCTTTGTTGTTTTGTTGAACCTTAAGTTTTGGGCTCCCGCCGTTGCGGCTGGAAAAAGCACTATCTCTCTGGTCATTTAATTGATTTGCTTTCTCCGTTGTAGATTTTTACCTATTGCGGAATGTCGTGTCATTTATGTCTCCACCATTGTGGCTCATTTTCCCGCTATCGCTCCGACGAGTAGTCTTGCGAACTACGATGCGTTATTGACTTCTCTCGGATGTTTCCAGGTGGTTCTCCTAGTTGTTCCACGACCCGACATTGCAAAAGGAGATGTTCTTGTGACCTCCGATCCTTGTGCTTCCACCGTCCATTTTTTCTCCCGCCGCTTATGGTTGACCATATATATATATATATGGGGTCGAACATGTCGATTATTCTATTACTATTTTGGACTGTCGTGCACTGTCGTTTTCGTGTGTTGTCGTTCGCTCGAGCTCGCCGGACCCCCCATTATCAGTGTACCTTCGTTTCCAGGTGGCTCAACCATGGAAGCTTAGCAATCCTCGTCCCGTCTGTTGCGCAGTAGTGCCAGGTAGGATCTATATGCATTATCCCATTCCGTTCAAGCGTTTTGATGATTGTTCCACGGTTAGGTTTTTTTCACGGCCGTTTTCCCTTGGCCCTGTTGTTTACATGCATATATAGTGGGGGATTGTAGCATAATTGTCATTGGGGGTGTTTTCTGGCCCACAGGGTAGTTTCCCTCCATGGTCATTATGTGTTTTGATCCTGCGCTTGGTGGTTGGGGAGATTGGTGCAGACGGCCGTTATGTTGTCTATACCAGTCTGCCCCGTATTTTCATAGGTCTGTAGGAGAAGTTTTTTTTATGGCCTCCTATGTGAATTTCGGACTGGTTTCTCCCTCTCATGTTGCCGCATCCTCAAACCATGCCGCGTTTACCCCGCTGCTTCGAAACCACCCAGTTCGTGGTCGGTTTCGAACCCGAGCCGGTTGGGGGTTGTATAACACCACATAACCGTATACGGACCATAGGCGGCGCACAGACGTTATTTCTCCTGGAAGGACACCGTTAAAAAACTCGAATAAGTTCCCCTGTTATTCCACGCACCGCGATGATCACGGAACCCACAGAGAGCCCGATTTTTCTTCATTTTAATGTAGATTTGTTTCCCACTCGAGTTTTGTTGGCAGAAGTGTTTTTAGTATTATATAGAAGTATTAGCCTGCATATACTTGCTTCATTTAATTAATTTCCGCCATGTTAAACACAGATGAGGTAGGACACTATACGGTGTTTGCAATTTATCCGGAAATGGCCTAATGATGATAATTTCATATATGACAGGAAGATTCCGAACTCAATATGTCGAAGCGACAAAAGAAGAAGGTCCCTGTAGTCGAAGAGGATCCCGACGTGGAAGTTATCACCAAAACCGAGTATATTTATGAGGACACCAAGTGTATAACTGGTGTAGAGCCTGAGTACCAATGGGGAGACATTTATAGGTTGATCACGCGCCGAGAGGTGCCTGATATGGGCTTGGAGGAAGAAGACATATACGCCAATATAGAAAGATCTTCATGATGAAGATTGCCACAAGACCAAAGCTCTTTTCGTGCTCTGAAGTAATTGGGTGGATTCTTCCCAAGGCAGATGTAACCACTATGATCCTTGAGAATGCTGACAAACATGGCTATGCTACCTATAGCCCAGGATATGTAGCCCTGACCTACCACCTACCAGAAGCACAAATATTCTTAACTGACGATTGGCTGAGAAACATCAGAATGGACCTTGTTGAAACCCTCAAAAGAATGTTGTTGTCTGGAAGAAACTTTAGAACCAAGCCGACGGGAGAGTATGACACCACGAGCTTAAGGACCCCGTACAGGTTCATTGCCTTAATGCTCAACAGAATTTTTGGAAGAGCACATGGCAAAAGCTTCAAATTGGAGTGGATGCCCATTATTTTTTATATTGTGACCCAGGGGACCATTTTCAACTGGGCCACCATAGTGTCAAATAGTCTTTCAGCTTGCTTGGCCTCAGCCTTGGGAGGAGTGTCCCAAAAGAGGTCAGAATTTTACATGAGCTCAATACTCGTTGACTGCATACTTTGTAATCAACCTTTCCCCAGCCTAAGGTGCATTTGGGACAGGGAAAGGATGCCTGTTTACTCTGCATACAAGCCACTATGGGCTCATAAGTACCACAGTCACTACCTGGAAGTATGTGAACATTTTATCATGACATTGTATACCCTCATTTTCCTGAAAGAATGTGACTGCATGTCTAAAGAGGCACTGCAGGTAATTGAAGAATATGCGGATTATTACCTGACTAAGGATGGGCTCTACTTCAGAATGTTTGGAGGCTCCAGAGCACCCTCCCTACTACCCAAGTATGCCACAGACTACATTATTCATAAAGAGGCAGTTAGGCAAGTTTTCCTAGATGGCATAGGAAGCTTTTTATTTGAACATAAGAAGGCTGCCTATCCCCCTTTGCCTTTCAAGTTAGGGAGTTATAAGTTTTCCAGAGTAAAGAAAGCAGATGAGTTTGTGGAAGAGTTGGATAGGTTTCATTTTGGTGAAATGCCCTTTCATAGGAATGACTCCCACCACAAAGTGGCTAAACACTGCAAAGAGAACAACGTCCATTTTGAATACACTCACCATTGGGACAGAGAAGAGTCAGTTTTTCACAGTGCATTGAACATGACAGCCTTGAGAAAAAGGTTCAAAAAGAAGATCACCACCAAAGGTGGAAAGGGGCAGGATGAACAAGCAAAAGCCGATGAAGAAACTAGGAAAAGAAATGAAGAAGCCCAAAGGTTAGCCCAAGAAGCTGAAGGGTGGCTGAAGGGAGAAGAGGAAGAAAAACAAAGAGCCCCACAATAGGCATCCAAAAAGGCAGAGGAAGATGCAAGCATTGAAGAAGGAGAAAGGAAAAGGAAGCTTGATGACGAGCTTCAGAAACAGGAGGCAGAGACGATGAAGCTGACCCAGACAACGATAGAATAGTCAGCCTCTGACACAGCTGACATCTAGACTCAGGACGTGGAGAACCCCGAGGTTCAGGACCCAGAAATACCAGCTTCCAGCACACCCGGGCAGTCTATGGCCCCCACACTTAAACTGGTCCCCTTTGAACAGAAGATAGGGGAAGAAGTCCCTGATTTCAATACTATCTTCTATGACAGGGTAAGAAAGACAATAGTGAAAAGAACTGAAAAGAAGGTTGAAACAGGAGGTATGTCCGAGAAGATGATAATTGATACGACCGTTGTATACGGAACAGACCGAGACCCCAGACTCACTATTCGAGCAGGAGCTGCATTAATCCATGCTTCGGAGGACAATGTGGACAAGATAATGACAAATCTGGATCAAACTAAAAAATCTTCTTCGCAACTGAAAGACACATTAAGAAAGGAAAGAGAAGAAAGCAACAAGTTGAAAAGAAAATTTGAAGGCGTGCAAAAAGAGGTGGAGTCTTCGAAAGCTGAACTGCAGGTTCTACAAGCAGAGAGAAGATCTATGGAGACTGCACAAGAGTGTCTGGAGAAAATGCAGCAAGAGTATCAAGAATTAAGGGTGGAGAAGGAACAGTTGCTAGGAAAGATAGAAGACTTAGAGCTGCAAAAGACCACCTTAGAGGCAAATGAGAAGCAATCTCAAGAACAAGATACAAGACTTCAAGAGCAGATTACTTCTCTAACAGCAGCTTTAGAGGAAGCAAAAGAGTAGCAGGTTAGTCTCCAACAGTTCAAGGAACATGTGCTAGCACAAAAGGCCAAGATGCTTCAGCTGCAGACTGACATAGAAGAGGAAAGGTGCAAGGTTGTGCAAGTAGATGGTCAATTGGAGGAGATTCTGGAGACCTCCTCCTATTTTGTTGATAGATCTCAGGACATCTTGGAAGTCCTGACTACAAGAATAGCAAGGCTAGAGAACAATGAAGAAACTCCTGCAGAGCTGCCCTCGAAAGACCGACAGGCCCTTAAGCAGGATTACGACTTATTGGAGTTTGCTATTAACACAGCCGAGGAATTCAAAAAGGCTATTAGAAAGACAAAAGGGGCATGTACACAATTCTTCAGAAGGCTCCTAATTACCTATAATCGATGCCAAGTAGTAGCTGAACAGAGAATAGAGGATTTTCCATACCACAACTTGTTTGTGGAGATTTCGCAGAAGAGATATCAAGAGGAGGAAGAAAAATTACAGCACATTAAAGCTCTCGACGACCAGATCTTAAGGAATGAAGTGGATCATTCCGCAGTCAGTGTGCATCTATTAGAAGATCAGCTTCCTTTGAGTGTAGCCAGAATTGAAGCCATCAAGAACCAGGCTGCGAAGTTTGAGATAAACATTTTTTTTTGGAACCTTCTGAGTTTGAAGGCATCGCCTCAGAGGCTTTAGCTTGGAAGAAGTTTCTAAATGCTCAAGTGTGGCCCTCCTCGTGAATGTTTGTCCACTTTTGTAATATGTAACGATTTTGTAAACACTTTATGAAAATGAAATTTTGGGAGGTGAAGAGTTGGGGAAGCCCAAAGGTTATTCGTGGGCAGCCTAACAGTCTTCTTCTTTTTATATAAATATAGAGGACTTAGAAGAACAAAGGGTTTTTTCCCAGTTAGACAAGAAAAGAGATATTGTAAGAAGAACTACTTTTTTTTGCAATAAAGAATTATTGTTTGCCTGTCGGAGAAAGATTGGTGGGACGTTCAAATGTTATGCTATGGATTGGTGGAAGATGAACTATTTCGTTTTCCCAAATTTTTCTATTCACTGTGATATCGTTCTAACTCTTAGAGCCTATGTTCTTGTTTGAATGATTTCTGGTTTATTCTGTGAAACTACCACCATGAGTAATGAATGCTTTTCATAAGCAATTGGCTAACTGATTGTCTAAATATCTTTAATCATCCATGCGTTGTGGGAAGGAATATCAGCTGCCTGTAATTTCTCTTTATAATGCATGTACAATATACATTACTCATTAATAGGTTACATTTCAGCTCCTCGGGGATAGGTAGTTAGTCAGTTTTACTTTAGTACTGCATATGTGATTTAGATGCTCGTGAGTTCTAAGACGAAAGGTAGGAACCTGCGCATCACTTTGTGACTACTCCTTGCATCCTTTATCACCCTGCATTGTTAATTAGGCACGTGCATATCATCATTAAGTCAAAAAATACAAAAATATACACGGTGGACCGGGCCGCAACCGGTAAAACCTTTATTTTTTTTTACTTGACTTACGGTAGCCGGACCACAAACCGGATGGATTCCCTACACCAAACAGTCATGGGCTAGTTAGGAACGTTGACTGGGGAGAATCCCTTGTTTTTGTTGCCTGCGAATCTCTAGGCCTCAATAGTAACTTGCGCTAGAAGGAGGGCCGCTTGTGCATGGCTGGTCGAGGAAACCTATTTTCCCAAGATTACCCCACCAGCAATATTTTTGGAAGCTTTTGACCTGACTCAAGTACTTGGAATCTGGAAGAACTTGTAGAAGCGGACTTACAGGTTTCGGTTCCACCTTTGAAGCAAGTAAGCCCGGTTTCACCTCGTTGCTCCTTACTCATTTTCCTGTTCTCTCACCTTTTCTCATGGCTGGTATAAATGTGAATCAGCCCAACCCACCACCGGCTTGGAAAGTTAGATCACCTTTGAACCTAACACCTCCATTGCATAACCTACCTCAAGCCTTTGAGAAGTTACTGCCTAAGTTTAACCCCGATGAAAAGACTGTTGTAGATGACCACTTGCAAAGTTTCTATTTAGCAATAGAAGGGTTAAGGGCTGGGGAATACGAGGATGTCATCTATAGATTGTTCCCACATACCCTTAAAGGAGCAGCAGCATCCTGGTATTTCGGTTTTCCTGCAAACTCTATTCCCAATTGGGATACCTTTGAAAGGATTTTCAGAAGTAAATATGCAACTCAAAAGACACATGCATCCCTAATGAAAGGTCTTGGTTTTTTTTTTAAAGAAAGGAATGAGAAGGTACATTATTTCACTCAAATATTTTCAACATACCTAAATAACTTTTCTGAAATTGACAGACCCTCAGATAAGGTCTTAATTGAATATTATACCTCAGCTCTGGGACCTGCGCTGGCCATGTTTGCCAAAATGAAGGCCAGACCTACATTGGCAGAAACTTATGAAGGGGCAGAAAGGGTAGAGGCTGAAAAGGAAATTATAGAATATTATCCTGAGCTACATGAGGAAAAAACTACCGGGAGAGGAGCCTTATTGCGGTCTAAACCCAAAGAGGAGCAATCACATGATTTTGAGGGAATGCTGAAAATGATTAAAAAACTCTCCAACCGAATAATATATCTGGAAAAAGAAAGGGAAGTTCAGAAAACTTATAAACCCTACTACCAAAAAAGGGAGGATAACAACCAATTGAAAATCCCTCCACCAAATTCAGCATCAATGAATATAACAGAGGTAGGGGTGGACAATTTCTGCACTTTTCACCAACAACCTCATTCTGAAAAGAATTGTCCTCAATGGTTAAATTCGATGACATTGGTAATGAATCAGCTGCTAGACTCTAAATTGACCAAGGACAATGGTAAAGAAGAAAAGAATAACAAGACCATAGAGAAACAAGAGGATGATACCATGTTCTTATGGGACGGTGTCTCACTTTTTCACACAGAAGAGAGCGCTCTTAAATCTGAATACACACCTGCAGCAACAAAAGACATGGATCTGATAATTGAAGATAATGCAACAATTTCAAAGATTAAGAGGTTGCAAACGAATGTCAAGAGACAGATAAATGCCAGTGTTGAAGACAAAACACCTGAAGTAACTACTGTCAACCAGGAAACAGAGCCAATCAACGAGCCTGTCAAACTTTTGGAAAGACAGATGGATGTTAATGAACAAAACACTGAAAAAATTGAGGAGCCTAAAAAGGATGTACCTACTAAAAACCAACCGAGGGAAGAAGACATCGAACCAAGTTGGGAAGAAAAAGCTAAAACCCCACATTTTTTGTTGACTCTAGAAACGCTGAATCATAATGTGCATAATTGCTTGGTAGATTATGGATCATTGGTAAATGTTATGCCACTTGAAGTTTGCAAAAAGATTAATGAGCAGCCAAAGCCTACAGTCTGGAAAGTAGTGCAACTAGATAGAACGGGCGTCAAAGTAGTGGGAGAAATGAAGAATGTTCTCATTTGCTTATCTGCAAACAACAAGATATGTCAATTTATTGACATTATGGTGGCCGACATACTGGATGGATATGGGCTTATTCTGAACCAAGATTGGTCTGCCAGGCTAAAAGGATATTTTGCTTCAGACTGGTCTCATTTATGGTTACCTCTTAAGGGTACCCCAAATCAGATTAAAATTTTGAGAGAACCTTACCTGAAGCATACCGTCACTGAGCTGGGAGAAGATAATGAATCCGATGTTTCCGTCCTGGGAAATTATCTAATAGAGCTTGAACTAAAATATCATGACATAGGAAGATCCAGTCCCATGATTGACACTCAGCCTGAGCTCCTTCAACTTCCTCAGGCTGATAAAGATGACTGTAGACTAGTAGACATGGTTTCGATTTCAAAAATAGCACAATTAGATCATGGATAGGTTTTGGTCTACACTAAATCCTAGCCCTTTAATTTGTTAGATGAAAGAATTTTTAAGGGTGGGCACACAATTTTCTTTTTTCATTTGTACATAAATAAATTGATGTTGTTTTCTTTTTAGTTCAATGCTTTGATGTTGTTTTCTTTTGGTTTAATGCTTTTTGCTAATTATTTTAGTTTTGAATAAAGAGGCAAACTTTTGGTTGCAATGGAAACATCAGGATTCTTAATTAACTAAACTCTTGGGCAAGAGACTCTGCGTTTAGCCAATAGAATGTCTTCTAGTAGGAAGTGTTCCTAGTTGACCGTGCATTCGTTGAAGTCCTACTTAACCCCTTGTAAATAACTCAGAATTAAGAAGTCTGGAATACTATTTCGAGGCTCCATCCATTTCACATTTAAAATGTCCAAGGGAGTGATGGCGAAGGACCCACGGAGAGGAAGCAAGGTAAACAGTGTATCATATATAAATGATCCCATGCCATTATTCCAGAAAATCCTAAAGGCTATCAAGAGTCAAAACTCCTTAAAGAAACAATGCATATCAAAGCAAAGTATCAAGAGCATGAATTTCAAATTGCTAAAAGTTCCTCTCCATCCGTGAGAATGAAAAGTAAATTCTTCTCTCACACAAAAGGACACTATGGATAGAGGAGCCTAAATAAAATTCAGAAGGAAAGGCAGATGGAGGACTCAAAAGAACTAAAGTTCAAATGGCACAAAAATGCAATTGGCATGGGAATGGGGAACAAAGGGATAGTGTTGTTTACCATATGTTACAATCCTATGGTGTCTGAACTAGAAACTACCTAAGGACGGGGGTTAAATATATCTCACTTATTAGGCCTCAAAAGAGTTATCCAGACTTGCAAATATTTTGAGTATCTCACTACCCGAAGAATGGGCTGCTTCTCAATGATTTAAATGCATGGGTTAGCCAACTTAGGAATACAAGCCTCTAGAAGAATTCAACTTTAAAGCTAGATAGTCTGTTACTAGGAAAAGTTAAGTCAGAAATATGGGGTTCACCAGGTAGTCGCCAATTGTTGCAGCTGCAACATTTTCCCAAAAAATTCAAAAAAAAATTTCGAGACCCTCCTTTTGCTTATATTGGTTTGATTTCCTTCTTTGATTTGAATTAATGATTCTTCAGAAAGACTTTTCCTAATTCCTGAAATGATCCACCTCTTGTTTAAGTTTACCTTTGCCTTTGAATGCATTTTTCAAGTGTTTGAGTCGGAAGTTTACTTGCTTGCACTCCCACTATTGCGGAGAGATAATAAGCTTTAGCTTTGATATTTTTCTCCGATGCTTTTTGTATCAATCGGCTGACTTTTGGTTTCACGACAGAACGTCTTGTTACTACTTTCTCCGCAGTTGCGGACGGCAGACTATGAAGTTCCCCGATAATGCATTGACTTTTCAAACCTCGCTTTGTTGTTTCATTGAACCTTAAGTTTTGGGCTTCTGCCGTTGCGGCTGGAAAAAGCACTATCTCTCCCGTCGTTTAATTGATTTTATTTCTCCGTTGTAGATTTTTGCCTATTGCGAAATGTCGTGTCCTTTATGTCTCCGCCATTGCGGCTCCTTTTCCCGCTATCGCTTCGACGAGTAGTCTTGCGAGCTCCGATGCGTTATTGACTTCTCTCGGATGTTTCCAGGTGGTTCTCCTAATTGTTCCATGACCCGACGTTGCGGAAGGAGATGTTCTTGTGACCTCCGATCCTTGTGCTTCCGCCATCCATTTTTTCTCCCGCCGCTTATGGTTGACCATATATATATATTGGGTCAAGCATGTTGATTATTCTATTACTATTTTGGACTGTCGTGCACTGTCGTTTTCGTGTGCTGTCGTTCGCTCAAGCTCGTCGGACCCCCCATTGTCGGTGTACCCTCGTTTCCAGGTGGCTCAACCGTGGAAGCTTAGCAATCCTCGTCCTGTCGGTTGCGCAGCAGTTCCAGGTAGGCTCTATATGCATTATCCCGTTCCGGTCAAGCATTTTGATGATTGTTCCATGGTTAGGTTTTTTTCACGGCCTTTTTCCCTTGGCCCCATCGTTTACATGCATATATAGTGGGGGCTTGTAGCATAATTATCAGTGGGGGCATTTTTTGGCCCACGGGGCAGTTTCCCTCCACGGCCATTATGTGTTTCGATCCTGCGCTTGGTGGTTGGGGAGATTGGTGCAGATGGCCGTTACGTTTTCTGCACTAGTCTGCCCCGTATTTTGATAGGTCTGTAGGAGAAGTTTTTTTTTATGTCCTCCTATGTGAATTTTGGACTGGGTGCTCCCTCTCATGTTTCCGCATCCTCAAACCATGCCGTGTTTACCCCGCTGCTTCGAAACGACCCGGTTCATGGTCGGTTTCGAACCTGAGCTGGTTGGGGGTTGTACAACACCGCATAACCGTAGATGGACCATAGGCAGTGCACAGACATTGTTTCACCTGGAAGCACACCGTTAAAAAACTCGAATAAGTTCCCCTGTTATTCCACGCAGCGCGATGATCACGGCACCCACAGAGAGCCCGAGTTTTCTTCATTTTAATGTAGATTTGTTTCCCACTCGAGTTTTGTTGGCATAAGTGTTTTTAGTATTATATAGAAGTATTAGCCTGCATATACTTGCTTCATTTAATTAATTTCCGCCATGTTAAACACAGATGAGGTAGGACATTGTACGTTGTTTGAAATTTATCCGGAAATGGCCTAATGATGATAATTTCATATATGACAGGAAGATTTCAAACTCAAGATGTCGAAGCAACAAAAGAAGAAGGTCCCTTTAGTTGAAGAGGATCCCGACATGGAAGTTATCACCAAAACCGAGTATATTTATGAGGACACCAAGTGTATAACTGGTGTAGAGCCTGAGTACCAATGGGGAGACATTTATAAGTTGATCACGTGCCGAGAGGTGCCTGATATGGGCTTGGAGGAAGAAGTCATATACGCCAATATAGAAATATCTTCACTGATGAATATTGCCACAAGACCAGAGCTCTTTCCGTGCTCTGAAGTAATTGGGTGGATTCTGCCCAGGACAGATGTAACCACTATGATCCTTGAGAATGCTGACAAACAAGGCTATGCAGCCTATAGCCTAGGATATGTAGCCCTGGCCTACCACCTGCCAGAAGCACAAATATTCTTAACTGACGATTGGCTGAGAAACATCAGAATGGACCTTGTTGAAACCCTCAAAAGAATGTTGTTGTCTGGAAGAAACTTTAGAACCAGGCCGACGGGAGAGTATGACACCGCGAGCTTAAGGACCCCGTACAGGTTCATTGCCTTAATGCTCAACAGAATTTTTGGAAGAGCGCATGGAAAAAGCTTCAAATTGGAGTGGATGCCCATTATTTTTTATATTGCGACCCAGGGGACCATTTTCAACTGGGCCAGCATAGTGTCAAATAGTCTTTCAGCTTGCTTGGCCTCAGCCTTGGGAGGAGTGTCCCAAAAGAGGTCAGAATTTTACATGAGCTCAATACTCGTTGACTGCATACTTTGCAATCAACCTTTCCCCAGCCTAAGGTGCATCTGGGACAGGGAAAGGATGCATGTTTACTCTGCATACAAGCCACTGTGGGCTCATAAGTACCGCAGTCACTACTGGGAATACTGTGAACATTTTATCATGCCATTGTATACCCTCATTTTCCTGAAAGAATGTGACTGTATGTCTGAAGAGGCACTGCAGGTAATTGAAGAATATGCGGATTATTACCTGACTGAGGATGGGCTCTACTTCAGAATGTTTGGAGGCTCCAGATCACCCTCCCTACTACCCAAGTATGCCACAGACTACATTATTCATAAAGAGGTAGTTAGGCAAGTTTTCCTGGATGGCATAGGAAGCTTTTTATTTGAACATAAGAAGGCTGCCTATCCCCCTTTGCCTTTCAAGTTAGGGAGTTATAAGTTTTCCAAAGTAAAGAAAGCAGATGAGTTTGTGGAAGAGTTGGATAGGTTTCATTTTGGTGAAATGCCCTTTCACAGAAATGACTCCCACCACAAAGTGGCTGAACACTGCAAAGAGAACAACATCCATTTTGAATACACTCACCATTGGGACAGAGAAGAGTTGGTTTTCCGCAGTGCATTGAACATGACATCCTTGAGAAAAAGGTTCAAAAAGAAGATCACCACCAAAGGTGGAAAGGGGCAGGATGAACAAGCAAAAGCCGATGAAGAAACTAGGAAAAGAAATGAAGAATCCCAAAGGTTAGCCCAAGAAGCTGAAGGGTGGTTGAAGGGAGAAGAGGAAGAAAAATGAAGATCCGCACAAGAGGCAGCCTAAAAGGCAGAGGAAGATGCAAGCATTGAAGAAGGAGAAAGGAAAAGGAAGCTTGATGAGGAGCTTCAGAAACAGGAGGCAGAGAGGATGAAGCTGACCCAAACAACGACAAAATAGTCAGCCTCTGACATAGCTGACATCCAGAATCAGGACGTGGACAACCCCGAGGTTCAAGACCCAGAAGTACCGGCTGCCAGCACACCCGGGCAGTCTATGGCCCCCACACTTAAACTGGTCCCCTTTGAACAGAAGATAGGGGAAGAAGTCCCTGATTTCAATACTATCTTCTATGACAGGGTAAGAAAGACAATAGTGAAAAGAACTGAAAAGAAGGTTGAAACAGGAGATCTGTTCGGGAAGATGATAACTGATACGACCGTTGTATACAGAACAGACTGAGACCCCAGACTCACTATTCGAGCAGGAGGTGCATTAATCCATGCTTCAGAGGACAATGTGGACAAGATAATGACAAATCTGGAGCAAACTAAAAAATATTCTTCTCAACTGAAAGACACATTAAGAAAGGAAAGAGAAGAAAGCAACAAGTTGAAAAGAAAATTTGAAGGCGTGCAAAAAGAGGTGGAATCTTCGAAAGCTAAACTGCAGGTTCTCCAAGCAGAGAGAATATCTATGGAGACTGCACAAGAGTGTCTGGAGAAAATGCAGCAAGAGTATCAAGAATTAAGGGCGGAGAAGGAACAACTGCTAGGAAAGATAGAAGACTTAGAGCTGCAAAAGACCACCTTGGAGGCAAATGAGAAGCAATCTCAAGAACAAGAGACAAGACTTCAAGAGCATATTACTTCTCTAATAGAAGCTTTAGAGGAAGCAAAAGAGCAGCAGGTTAGTCTCCAACTGTTCAAGGAACATGTGCTGGCACAAAAGGCCAAGATGCTTCGGCTGCAGACTGCCATAGAAGAGGAAAGGTGCAAGGTTGTGCAAGTAGATGGTCGATTGGAGGAGATTCTGGAGACCTCCTCCTATTTTGTTGATAGATGTCAGGACATATTGGAAGTCCTGACTACAAGAATAGAAAGGCTAGAGAACAATGAAGAAACTCCTGCAGAGCTGCCCTCGAAAGACCGACGGGCCCTTAAGCAGGATTACGACTTATTGGAGTTTGCTATTAACACAGCCGAGGAATTAAAAAAGGTTGTTAGAAAGACGAAAGGGGCATGTACAGAATTCTTCAGAAGGATCCTAATTACCTATAATCGATGCCAAGTAGCAGCTGAACAGAGAATAGAGTATTTTCCAGACCACAACTTGTTTGTGGAGATTTCGTAGAAGAGATATCAAGAGGAGGAAGAAAAATTACAGCACATTAAAGCTCTCGACGACCAGATCTTAAGGAATGAAGTGGATCATTCCGCAGTCAGTGTGCAGCTATTAGAAGATCAGCTTCGTTTGAGTGTAGCCAGAATTGAAGCCATCAAGAACCAGGCTGCGAAGTTTGAGATAAAAGTTTGTTTTTTGGAACCTTCTGAGTTTGAAGGCATCACCTCAGAGGCTTTAGCTTGGAAGAAGTTTCTAAATGCTCAAGTGGGGCCCTCCTCGTGACTGTTTGTCCACTTTTGTAATATGTAACAATTTTGTAAAAACTTTATGAAAATGAAATTTTGGGAGGTGAAGAGTTGGGGAAGCCCAAAGGTTATTCGTGGGCAGCCCAACAGTCTTCTTTTTGTATAAATATAGAGGACTTAGAAGAACAAAGGGATTTTTCCCAGTTAGACAAGAAAAGAGATATTGTAAGAAGAACTACTTTTTTTTGCAATAAAGAATTATTGTTTGCCTGTCGGAGAAAGATTGGTGGGACGTTCAAATGTTATGCTATGGATTGGTGGAAGATGAACTATTTCGTTTTCCCAACTTTTTCTATTCACTGTGAGATCATTTTAACTCTTAGAGCCTATGTTCTTGTTTGAATGATTTTTGGTTTATTCTGTGAAACTACCACCATGAGTAATGAATGATGTTCATAAGCAATTGGCTAACTGATTGTCTAAATATCTTTAATCGTCCATGTGTTGTGGGAAGGAATATCAGCTGCCTGTAATTTCTCTTTATAATGCATGTACAATATACATTATTCATTAATAGGTTACATTTCAGCTCCCCGGGGATAGGTAGTTAGTCAGTTTTACTTTAGTACTGCATATGTGATTTAGATGCTCGTGAGTTCTAGGATGAAAGGTAAGAACCTGCGCATCACTTTGTGACTACTCCTTGCATCCTTTATCACCCTGCATTGTTAATTAGGCACGTGCATATCATCATTAAGTCAAAAAATACAAAAATATACATGGTGGACCGGGCCCCAACCGGTAAAACCTTTATTTTTTGTTACTTGACTTACGGTAGTCGGACCGCAAACCGGACGGATTCCCTACACCAAACAGTCACGGGCTAGTTAGGAACGTTGACTGGGGAGAATCCCTTGCTGTTGTTGCCTGCGAATCTCTAGGCCTCAACAGTACCTATGCAATATTATCCTAAGCATTATCTCTTAACGTAGATCCCATTCCTAGGGTCTCCTAGAGATATCTCTTCATAGTCAACTAACTTATAATCCCCTTTCTCTAAGACATGCTTTACGATGTAGGGACCATGCCACATGGACTCAAGTTTACCTGCCCCCATCTTGTCATGCATTTGTTCATATGAAAGGACCAAGTCACATGCGTTGAAATTACGAGGTTTGACATATTTATCATACTGGTCCTTCACATATTTTTTTGTGATTCATTGGCAAGTGCGGCATCGCGACGGGTTTCATTGAATCTTGCTAAGTAAAGAAACCTTTATTCCTCAAATGTGGTGTGTGGCAATAGTTCAACCGCTAGTTTCAAGAACAGGATTTCACACTCTATTAGTAGAACTGCCTCTAGACCGTACACTAAGTCGAAAGGAGTGGATCCAGTAGTGGTTTTTACCAAGGTTTGATATGCCCAAAGAGATAAAAAAAAGCATTAGGTTCCAATTTGACTTATGAGTCCCCACCATGCATTGTATCATAATTTTCAAAACTTTACTAATAGCTTCTACTTTTCCATTCACTTTGTGGTAGTAGGTAGTTGATTTCTCATGACAAAAACCTAACTTAGCACTTAATTATGTTACCATTTTATTTTGGAAGTGCTATTCATGGCCTGTGACTATGGATTGTGGGACACCGAACCTGGCGATGATGTGGTTGAACATGAAGAGAGAAACGGTGTTTCCATCTTCTTTATACATAGGCATAGCCTCTATCCATTTCGTAAAGTATTCCACATCTATGATGATATAGTGATTCCCCCTAGCCAAGGTAGTCTTACAGTGCATGAAATCAACGCCCCATCTAGAAAAGGCTCTGACAGTAATAATGGGATGAAGCAGGGAAGGATGAGTCCATTTTTGGCATAAAAAATCTGAGAGGGAGGGAACTTCTTAACGACCTCGATACAATATTTGAAAATTGATGGACATAAGTATCTATCTCATAGTATTTTCTAGGTGGTATCCATCCCAGAAAGATGACCACCACATGCCCTGAAGTGGCAATCATTCAAGGTATGCTCGGCCTCTTCATGGGTCAAACATCATCATAAAATCAAGTTAATACCCCGAATAAATAAAGTATCACCGACTATGATGTAAAACTTGGATGATGGAAAATGCAACGATGTCCATCAAGGGATAAATAAGACCGAAAGCATTGGGTTTGGAGATACAGCAATATATCTCCATGCCATGGGTCAAATGTGTTGATCATGAATAGTGACTCATCGGGAAGAAAGTCGACTAGATCGAGTTCTTGGGCAACACAGGCGATTCACACATAAGTTCCACAAACACCAAGAATTTGTTGTAACTGGACTTGGAGAACTCTAGGTCGAATTCTTGTAGGATAACTATCCAATGGGAATACTTCCCCCAACCTTTGACGAGCTAGAATGTAATGCATTGGGTTAGTGTGTTAAAAATAGTCATGGTGTGAAGCAGGATATAATGTCGAAATCTTTAGACAATGATAACGATTGCCATAGCTAACTTCTCAACATGTGAATAGCGTGTTGCATAGTCGTCGAGATTCTTACTAGTGTAATAGATCACATGCTCTTGGTTGTTCATATCTTCTTGTACTAGAACCATGCCAATGGTAGAGACAAAAGTTGCGAGATGAAGGAGGTAATACCTAGTGTAATCAGGTGGTTGCAACATGGGTGAATGTGTGATGGCGTGTTTGAGGTTGTCAATTTCTTGTTGAGCATAGTCATCCCAAACAAAGGGTGTTCCTTTTCTAAGAAATCGCATGAAACCATGAGTTTTCTCAGCATAATTACACACGAAACAACGCAGAAAGTTTTCCTTCCCTTGCAAACTTTGAAGTTTTGAAATGTTGGTGGGGGGTGGTAGTAATGAAATGGCCTCCACCTCAAGGGGATCAATGTGGATCCCATATTTTCAAACAATGAAGCCAAGAATCCATCTAGATTCGACACAAAAAATGCACTTGTGAGAATTTAGTCGGATATTATATCGGTGACATCGAAGGAAAATCATCGTTAAGTGGTCAATATGAAACTCATGACAATGTGAATGGCATAGCAGATCGTTGAGGTAAGGATCCATTATATCCTTAATATCTTGAAAGGAATACGGCAGGGCCTGCTGGAATGTAGCACCAACATTATTTAGGCCAAAAGGTATTTTACGATAAGAAAACATGTCCCAAGGGTAGAAGAAAGCGATCTTAAGCTGGTCTGCTGAGTGAATCTCAATATGATTGTATCCAGAGAATCCATCCATGAACAAAATGATGACATTACCGGCGTAGTTATCGATGATTTGGTCAATAAAGGGAGTATGGTATTTATGTATAAATAGCAGCTCTAATGCTTTGAAGAAATAGAGCCTTAATGCTAAGAAGAAACACAGGATGTAGATCTAGCTACAAGATAATTCTCACAAGCATGCACAATAAAAATAGAGAGAAGAATAAAGAGATTGAATCACATGAAGAAGTGAAGAATGAATAATTTATTCATTATTACAATAGTAATACATCCTTATAAAGTCAAATTGAGGTGCTAGAAGACAACTCATGGCAGCTAGCTCATAAATCAAGTTTACCAAATATGATAAACCCTCATAAGTGGCTAAAGCACTTTCCAACTCTGTCAAGGACCTCACGAATGAGATAAAGCATGAGTGAGTTGTCATGAGTGATGGTAAAACATGCTAATCCTTGAATCTGGAGATAAAATTATGGAGGATGGGTTGGAAACAAAAGATAGCAGTTTCCTAGTTGACTTGCTTTACATTATCCACTGAAAAAATGGAATAAAGAAAAGATAAAGACGGAATCTGCATGAAGGCACAGTAACTAATTCTGAAAGTCAATAAAGTGGGCAGAATCTAACCAGAATCAGGATAAAGGCAATCATGTGACGGCTCTGATACCATGTTAAATTATGAACCCATATATAATCTTTGATTACAATAATTATGATAAAAAATACATTGATGTTCTTAGCTAATTACACAGTGGAAAAATAGGAAATCATTCACACATTAAACACTTATTTACCCTGGAAAACCCCAAAAAAAGGAAAAACCAACAAACTGATGATATTATTAAAAACAAAATCTTGGCTCTTGTCCTAGGATAATGGCCCACTGAGGAATAATACAAATCAACAAATAACATAGCCTTACAAACTTCAAGAGCGGTCATTCAATATTTTTGGTTGGTTTTTATCTCCCTTACTGCCCCTTTGCTCATTTCCTCAAACCCTGGGGCCCTACACACTTGGGTGAAATTCCTCCTCATCCTAATCAATGAGATCTCACCCACTCATTATGTGTGTGTCGTGTTTCATCCTCTCCTTATGTTTCATTTTATAACATCTTAATGATGAAAACCCTAACCCTAGATCCCCAGAGTGATCAATGGATGAGATTAGATCTCAAGCCTCACTTAAGGTCAACGACTATGACTTAATATTAAGTTCAATTTTAGTCATTATCCAACATTAAGTTAATTAATGTGGTTTTCCTAAGTTAGACTTAGGAAATAAATACAAAATTCATATGTTCTCTCAAGCAAATACCTAGAGAGGTGATATGATGGGCGACTCCTACATGCCTGACACCTTGCCTATGCAAAAGAACATGTTTGAGCTATAATCATCAACACTGAAAAAAGATCAAAGTGTGGAGTATCCACCAAAGGTGTGAAGGGGAGAAATTTAAAAAGAAAAACAAGAAGAATAAGAAGGCCAAAAGAGAAATCCATGCGCATAAGAAAAAGAGTATAAAGTTATAAGGGCCATCCTTTGTCTTTAAAATATCAATGGGGTTCCAACAACTTGGGGACAATATTTGTATCAAGTGGTAAAGCCCAATGTTAATACCCATCTTGTGAGTTGAAAGACAATTGATTTCTATCTAAAAATCTTAAGAGAGAAAGTAATTGTAATGCTACAAAACAAACCAAGGAATTACCCTCTATCCAACATTGTAAATAGTAGCAATAGGATGGAAAATATCAGTAAAACACTACCAATCCACCCAAAAAGAGAAAAAATAACAAAATCAACAATAAACAACTTAGGAACAATCTTTTTATCAAATAGTAAAGGCCAAAGTTGATATCCATCTTGTGAGTTGAAAGACAATTGATTTCTATCTAACAATATTACGAGAAAAAGTAATTGTAGTGCTACAAAACAAACCAAGGAATTACCATCTATCCAACCGTTGTAAATAGTATTAACAAAATGGAAAATATCAGCAAAACACTACCAATCCATCCAAAAGGGAAAAAATAACAAAATCAACAATTAAAAAAAATGGATAAAATTAAAACGGAAAAGCCAATAAAATGGATAGATCACATGCAAAAAGAATATTTACTCAAATAAGGCCCAGGGATTGCCATTCAATTTTAGTCAAATAAGGCCCACGTATTGTTACTTTGAAAATAAATATCATTCAATCTTAAAATAGTCTAAGAGTACAATGCAATCCAAAAAGAGGGCTAAGTATTATATATATATGAAAGGAACCACTTCCTAAAACTAATTAAAAGAGTCCAACAACATCAATAGGAATGAGGAAGGAAAGTCTAGACTTCGGTTCACTTGTATCATTTTAAAGATCTAAAAGATCGAATCGAATTGAGTAAAGATGTAATATTCCTAAGACTTTGTATTATTTGATTTAAATATTATTTTGAAAATAATTTTAAATATTTATTTTGTAGAGTTATACAACTCTCAACGTTTTTTTTAAGACAAAATAGTCACACATATAGATGAATATTGTGGATAAGAGATATTGTTTTATTAATAAAAGTAGATACTTTGAGCTACCAATTAAAAGAGGGACACCATCATAAGAAAATGAACAAGTGGATAGCAAGCAAGATGTTTGATATCAATCAAATCCAAGACAAAAACTCAGCAAACCCACAAGATCAACAATTATAGGGATCAAGAGATCAGCTTGATATTTGATTGAGATGGCACAAGACCCGGCAAAATCATATAATAGTACACTGAAGAGATACATGAGGTTTTGTGGTGCATGAAAAAATTGTTGTTGTATTGAAAGCCAGTTGTTGAGTACTCTCTCTATTTTGAAAGTCCATCTTTTTTATATGTTACAAACTCTTGGAAAGAGTCTGCATTCATATTTTGATGAGTTCATTTGTCTATGGTGATGGTCCAGCTTAGGGGTGAAGTTTGGGCAACTTCTACGATTGGAAGGAACTAAAAAGCTCCAAATGTTTTTTCCATTATTATTTTTAAATAGATGGTTCTAACCTTCTTTATGAAATAGGTCGTGAAGAACCTCATCAAATCAATATCTTATTACGTAGATGAGTGTTACATATAAAGGAAATCAAAACCGTTATGTACATTTAGATAACGAGATTATTAACTAGAATTTACTAACTAATAACTGAAATATTATTTACAATGTAATCCCAAAGGATTATTCAACATTCCCCCCTTAATCCGAAGGGACATCTGACATGCCAAGCTGCATTCTAAATTTTTCAAACTTTTCACGGCCCAATGCTTTAGTAAAGATATCTGCAATTTGCTCTGAAGTAGGACAATGTGTCAAATGAATGGTTTTGGCCTCAACATGATGTCGAATCAAGTGATATTTAGTGTTGATATGTTTGGTTCGATCATGGAATTTTGGATTCATGTCCAATTGAATTGCAGAATTGTTGTCAATAAAGAGAGGCGTTGAAGTCATTTGTTTCTCCTGCAAGTCTTCAAGTATTTTACGAAGCCAAATGATTTATTTTGTGGCTTGAGCTGATGCAACATATTCGGCTTCAGTTGTAGAATCAACAGGAACAGATTGCTTTCGTGATCTCCATGTGATAGCTGCTGATCCAATGTTCATCAAATAACCTAAAGTAGAGACCCCATGCTCTTCATCTCCATCAAAATCAAAATCTGAATAACCAGTGAGATGAAAGTCTGAAACTTTAGAATATTTGATGCCATAAGATTGAGTGCCTTTTAAATATTTGAGCACTCCCTTTGCTGCATTCCAATTACCTTCACAGGGATGATGCATAAACCTAGAAAGTATTCCTACAACAAAATTTATGCCAGGATGAGTAGTAGTAAGATAAATTAAACTTCCAACAAGTTGCATGTACTTTGTTGGATCTTCAAATGTGCTACCTTCATTTGAAGTAAGCTTTAGATTCTGCTCCATTGGTGTTGAAACATGATTACAATCCTGCATATCAAATTTGTTTAATAACTCTGCAACATATTTTTTCTCAGAAATGAAAATGTGCTTTGGTTTTTTATCTACTTCAATTCCTAAATAATAATGTAATAATCCCAAATCTATCATATCAAAAACCTTTTTCAACTCTCTTTTGATAGATACTATATAATCATCATTATTTCCTGTGATAAGCAAATCATCCACATAGACAACTAGATATACAACCGATCTTCCAACTTTCTTGACAAATAAAGTTGCATCATCTAGATTGAAGTGCTTATAATTCAATTTGAGAATATGTTCAATTAACTTTTCATACCAAGCTTGGGGTGTTTGCTTCAAACCATATAAATATTTGACCAATTTGAATACCTTCTGTTCTTGACCTTTGATAGCAAAGCCTTCAGGATGATCCACATAAACATCTTCTTTCAAGTCTCCATTCAAAAAGGTGGTTTTAACATCCATACGATGTATCTTCCATCCTTTTTGTGCTACTAATGAAAACAAAGTTCGAATGGTGCCCCATTTAGCTGTAGGAGCAAATGTTTCGATGTAATCAACACCTTCTTTCTGTGCATACCCTTTTGCTACAAGTATCGCTTTGTGTTTGTCAAGTGAGCCATCTGCTTTATATTTATTCTTATATATCCACTTGGATCCAATCGATTTGGTTCCAATTAGAGGATTCACCAACCTCCAAGTTCCATTTTTTATGAGAGCATCATACTCTCTTTGCATTGCACTTTTCACTTCATCACTATTTACTGCTTCTTGAAAAGATGCAGGTTCATCAAACGCATGAAAGTTTAATTCACAATCTAATGTTACAAAATCATCATACCTTTTTGGAAATGTTTTAGTTCGTATCGATCTACGAACTTCTTCTTGTTGTGGTGTTTGATCTATTTCTTCTTTAAGAGCAGCTTCTGTAGTATCTATGATACTTAATTTATACATTCCATTAACAATATCATCAACTGTTCAGCTTCTGTTTCATCAACTTGTGCATTAGAATCATCAACTTGTGCATTAGAATAACTTGTTGCTATAGAAGGAAATTCCAAAACTTGACTTAGAACAGGAATCCCCCCTTCAAAATTTGGAAGTTCATTATTCATTTCATGATAGACTTTTTTAGAATGAAATCTATCAAGCTGAGCAAGTTGTTTATCAATAGTAAGTGCATCTTTCTCAAATTCAAGAAATACAGCATCTCTAGAAACAATAAACTTCATGTTATCTTCATCATACAAACTATAAGCTTTAGAAGTATTAGAATATCCCAAAAAATTACACTTTCAACTTCTTGCTCCCAATTTATATCTTTGCTGCTCAGGAATCAAAGCATAACATGTTGAACCAAAAATTCTAAAATGTTTGACAGCTGGAAGATGGCCATGCCACATCTCATAAGGTGTTTTGTTTTGTAGTGCAGCAGAAGGACATCTATTCTTAATGTAGACAACACAAATAACTTCTTCTCCCCAAAACATTAGCTTGACGTTCTTGAAAAACATCATTGATTTTACCATATTCAACAATGTCCTATTCATATGTTCTACCACACCATTTTGTTGTGGATTATAAGGAACAGTTGTTTGATGTTTAATACCATTCTCCTGCAAATATTTTTCAAAATCTTGAGATGTATATTCACCACCATTATCAGTTCGAAGGGTTCCAATATTGAGTTGAGCTTCATTTTTAATTCATAAGTGAAAATTTCTGAATGTATCAAAAGTTTGAGATTTTGCTTTTAATAAATAAACCCAACACATCCTCGTAATGTCATCAATGAAAGTCATGATATATTTGTTACCATTTGCTGATGGAACAGGCATAGGCCCTAATAAATCTGAGTGAATAAGACCAAGATTCCTTGAAGCTCGAAACATAGAATCATGAAAAGGTTGTTTACTATGCTTGCCTAAAATACAAGCATCACATTGAGAAAGTTGTCTTGGAATAGTAGGAAGCCCTTGAACTCCTTTCTGTTTCATAATTCTGAGACTGCCATAATTAATATGACCAAACCTAGCATGCCACAATAAGCTGGAAGATAAATTACTATTATGATGAACCAAATTTGCAGAATTCTGTGAATTAGATAATGTACCATTCAACTTTAAAAGTTTGTTATCTTCCACTTCAGTCATTACAATCACATTATCATAATCTCTTCTAATCTCAATGATACCATCAAACATATGTATTGAGTGATTTTGTTGTCTAATTTGCACAAGAGATATTAGATTTCTCTTCAATTGTGGAACATAAAGAACATCAGAAAGTATATAATCAACAAGTCTTGATAATTTCAGTCTAACAGAACCAATTCCTGAAGATTTTAACCGAGACTTATCTGCCAAATGAACTACCCCATCAATTTGATCACTAAAAGTTTCAAAGAAGTCTTTTCTAAATGTCATATGACATGTGGCTCCAGTATATAATAACCAAATGTCATTCCAAGAAAATGAAGTACTGAAAGCTTCTTCAATTCCTACATTACAATGTGCAACAACATAATGTGCAGATTTAGGAGGGTTACCTTTATCATTTCCTTTATCTTGTACTTGCTCTTTCTTGTTAGCAATTTTCTCCCAAGAAGTTCTACAATAACTGGCAATATGACCAGTTTTTCCACATCTATAGCCGCTTGTTTCTCTCATTGATTAAATCTTCCCCCCCTTCCTCTGTACTGTCCTCTTTGTCCTCTACCTCAACCTCTGCTTCTATTTTCATCCTTTGCAAATTCTTCTTTTGATTTATGTCATTTCTTTGCAAGACACAAAGTTTCTTCATTGGGTTTAGACTCCTTCCCAAATGCTTACTCTCTTTCTGCAATTTTCTCAACAAGTGTTTCAAAGGTCATAGCTTTCATTTGGCCAATAGCTTGAAGTGATTCTAAATAATGAGTATAGGTAGGATATAGAGATTTAATAAATACAGTAAGTTGAATGTCAACTTTTACACTAGTTGCATCAATATCATGGAAAATTGCTCTAATTTCATAAGCAAGTTTCATTGGATCACTATCTTTTAATTCTAAGTTAAATAATTTCATCAACAGTTGTATGATTTCAAGCTCAGAATGTGAATCATACAAATCTTTTAGTTTCTTTAATTCTTCCCAAGCACTTTTGCTAGAAACTAAATGTCTACTTAATTCTTCACTTACGGAGGCAATAATTAAGGCATTTAAGCCTTCTTGTCCTTGTTTTTCCATAATGCTCTTTGGCATTAGTAAGTGGTACTGGTGCACTTTTATCCACTTCATCTATTGCTTCTCCATCTTTCTTATCTTCTAAATTCTCGTTTTCACAAATCTCATCCCACATATCATTAAAAATAAGAGTATTTTTAACTTTACGAAACCCTTCCTGATAATTTTATTTTCCAGACAAAATAACTCCAACAATTGACATTAAAGAATTCATTGAAATTTATTGTGTAGTAAATTTTTTTGTACAATACAATCTGATATATTCTTTTCGTCTTAGCCAATGTTCTTTAAAATCTTTTTATCTTCTAAAAAGATTTCTCGAAAGGTTTAATAATTCAATTTAAAAAACCTTGCACTCAAATATAAATGGTTGTTTAAAACTTTTATTTTCTGAAAAGAACTCCCCAAAGACTTGAGAATTAATTTAAAGAAACCATTCCACGAATTCCTTTTTCTTTTTTCTTTTTTTTTTAAAAGAAAATAATTCTTCAAAACAATTATCGGAACAATTTACGTTCACTCTCCCCTTAATGTGCAGTGATAGCCCCTTCGTTGGCTCCTCCTTCACGGGATCTTTCTCTCTCACCAAGTCTTTCTGGTTAGATAGCGATCTATTTCTAGAGATGGGAAGTACTTTCCTATATATAATTCAGATTGAAGTTGGATTCCAATATATTTATTACTGATAATCTTCAGTTTGTGCTCTTTGTTTATCAGTTTATTGCATCCAGAGAGGGCTTTATACAGCTCAAATGGACTAGATGAGTACAGTGTTTGTCGTTTATAATGTTGAAGTGGCACATATTGGATCAAATTAAAGTTAAAACATTTACAATTCTATATATATAAAACACAAATTAGATAAATTGGAGATGTGTAACTCATTTTGTGCTCAACTCAGGTGTCCTTTTAAAAAAATAATAACATGTCAGCTCAAATTATTAGAGTCAAAACATTTACAGCACCATATATACTAAAAAAACACAAATTAGATAAATTAGAAGTTTCATCAACATTTACACTTTAAAAACAGTGTTGCATCTCAAGAGATTAGATCCCTCTTGGTGCTTGCTAGATCCCTTTTCAAACGGACCTTTGGGCGGAGAGACGCTTTTTACAGCTCAAATAGACGAGATGTGTCCTTCCTCAACATTTATACTTTAAAAACTGGTTTACATCTTAAGAGATTAAATCCCTCTCCATGTTTGCTAAATCCTTTTAATATATGTCTTGTCGATAGTAACAATCTTGCCAAAGTTGTTATGACGGTCAATACCTTTATATGAAAGAGAATTTACCACGATCGTTGTTAAGCTAGGTTAAAATGGTAGTTTTGTTACTTAGGGTTATTACTATTGGAACCCCTAATGCATCCTCAGTCCACACTCGTGAACTTAATGGGTTCAGTAACTCTTGAGAAAGCTGGTACCGAGCAATTGTGTTTTGGGAAACGTTTGTTACAATCGTGAGATCACAAAAAGTTTTGGATCTTATTGTGATTTTCTGTGATAAATAATAGTTAGGATGACAATATGTCAATGGCTTTGATTTATGGTTGTATTTTATTTATTGTGGACATGGTATATCACGTAAATAAGAAGAGGCTTTTTATTCAATTGTAATTAAGAAGTATGGAAGCTTTATAACATATATGATATTAAAATTTGTATTTTATTTATTATGAATATATAGTGTAACATCTCATTTATGTATTAAAAGCATTAAAATATATGTGTAATAAAGAGGATTGTAGCTTTTAGTGGATCATTGCGATGTGTCACTGTTTCTTTGCTTATAATGGGTTTATAGTGGACTCAAATAAAAATAAGAAATAAAAGAAAATAATTTGAATATGCCAAAAAATTAGTTGGCTTCATATCAAAACATAAAAAAATAAAAATAAAGCCAATGATAAATTCATATTTGAAGGGTGTTGAGGTTTACATTTCCTCAACATGCTTAAGCTTTCATTTTAAATTAACTAAATCACATAAGTTTTTTCTTTAACAAAAAATGCATAAACTTTCTTTGATAAAGAAATCTCACCATATTAAACACAATTACTAATTTTTTTTTTAATGATTAATGTGATAATTTAGACCAAATCTGTATTATTATCATTACAATCTATTCATTTGTGTTCTTATTAATTATTTAACAAAATAAAATTTGCATGAACCACAATCTTTGTTTTAACTTTTGTTTAAAACAAAAGACTTATATTGTTAAGTTTAAAAAATTCTACAACACAGTAGGGGGATGTGTAACTCCTTCCATAATCGACTTATAGTCAGCTCAAATAAAAATAAAAATAAAATAATTTGAATATGCCAAAAAATTAGT
This sequence comes from Pseudotsuga menziesii, assembly GCA_001517045.1. Classification (NCBI taxonomy): domain Eukaryota; kingdom Viridiplantae; phylum Streptophyta; class Pinopsida; order Pinales; family Pinaceae; genus Pseudotsuga; species Pseudotsuga menziesii. The sequence continues at coordinate 224,358 of LPNX010625832.1, read as the reverse complement.
CAGCTTGATATCAAAACATAATAAAACAAATAAAGCCAACTATAAATTCATATTTTAAGCTTATTGAGGTTCACATTTTCTCAATATGCTTAAGACTAACTAAATCACATAAACTTTTTCTTTAAAAAAAATACATAATTTTCTTTATGATAAATAAATCTCACAATATTAAATACAATTACTATTATTTTTTTTCTAATGATTAATGTGATAATTTCTCTTAAGTTAAATTAAAAATGAAATATTAACCCACCAAATCTTTATTATTACAATTACAATCTATTCATTTATGGTCTTATTAATTATTTAACAAAATGAAATTTACATCAACCACAATCTTTGTTTTAACTTTTGTTTAAAACGGAAAAGACTTATATTGTTAAGTTTAAAAAAATAATATTAAATCAATGTTTTAAATCTAATATTCTTCTTTAAATTGGTTTAATTGGGAGATGTGTAACTCCTTCCTGGCTTATAGTTGGCTCAAATAAAAATAAAGTAATCTCGGGGTAGTTAACACAACTACTATTATCTTATTGTTCATTATTAATGTGATAATTTCAGTTAAACCAAATTAAAAATAATAAATTTACCTGAACAAAATGTGAATTATTACAATTACAATATATTCATTGATGTTCTTATTAATTATTTGGCAAAAAGAAATGTACATTAACTACAATCTGTGTTAACTTTCATTTAAAACATAAAACTCTTATAGTATTAAGTTTAAAAAATTAATATTAAATCAAATAATGAGACGGTAAGTAAACTATGGTTTCATAATATTTGTTTTTAAGGAAGACAATATTTGTTTTTAAATTTATTATTAATTCTATTAGCTATAGTTGAAAAAAATTAATTTTGTTTCAAGACAATGTTATTTTCTTTTTCAATAAATCCAACTAGTAGTGTATGTTTTTCACATAGTTGTTACCACTTTCTTTTTTCTCATCATTATATATCAATAATAAGGTTATGCTCTTATCATTTTCACATTATAACACTTTAAAGACTAAGGTGGCATCAAAATAAAAAAAATCAACTGCTTTAGGTTAAATTTGATAACCATATTATAACTAAACCACATTAATCATTGTTTGGGATATTTTCAAACATTTCAAAATATATTCAAGTGGTAGTAGTATTTTGGTGATTTTTCAAACTTTTAAAAATATTTTTTGATTTTAAAACATTGGTTTTTATTATAAATCATGCCTAATAATTAATATGCTTCACTTAGAGTTCTCAAAATCAAGACACTCTATCACACTAACTACTCAAACTTTTATCATTCACTCATCACCATGATATACAAAAATAATGAAATCTCGTCTAAATCATTTGTCTTAAATCCCTTGTAATAACCCCTTAATATTTAAAACCATAAATATTAAAACATTCAAATATTATAACCATACTTAAACATTACTATCATGTGGGAACTAGAGTTAGGGTTGTTTAAATATTTTAAACATATTCTCCATCAAACAAACAAAAAAAATCTACAAATAATATATCAGTTCATCATTTGTTGCAGTGAAAAATATATCAACCAACTATGTAATGCAAACCTGCAAATAATATATCAATTCTCTATTTGTTCCACTGAAAAATATATCAACCAACTATCTAATAAAAATAACACTTGAGCTATCCATATAATTGACCATTAATGATATGATACAAATATTACTTGTCAACTCACTACAACAATATTATCATTTTCAGTGGATACACACTGCAACAATATGGATTAATACCTGGGAGATACATATAATTAATGACCTTATACAAGCATTACCTTCCCTTCGGATCACTGCAAAAATATTATCATTTTCAATGCTTCTATTTACTACAAGAATATGCATAAATACATCCGTCGTCCCTTGCAACAATTAATTTGTGGGGATATGGAACTAATTTGCGCAGGTAACAAATTGATTTGCATAGGTAATAAGAGTATTAATAGAATTCCATATTAATATTATATTAATTATCACAAATATTACCTGCACAATCAAATAATGAAGTGATACCCCTTTGCTTATCATCCATGGCAGTGTGCAATAATGTGCAACGATACCCTATAGCATGATAAGCCATGGCAACCTGCCTTTCAACTACACATTATGTGATGTTAACGAAAAAATGGGTGAGTATTGGATTCGATAGAGGGGAAAGGGTTTGCACCTTGAGAGATTTGATCTCTCTCGACGCTTGGTAGATCCACCTTTAAGATGGATCTATGCTGGTGTAAATGTAAAGAGATGTTAATTTTGTGTAATTACAATTAAGGGAAAATGTTAATTTATATATTAAATTGAAGTTGCATTATATATAATATATGAGGTATCATTTGATATATTTTATATATATTGAAAAATCTCATCTTTTATATGGAGGGAGAAAGAATTAATTGCATAATTATTGTTAAAAAAAAAACTTTTTCGTTTTTTATTTTTATTTTTAATTTTAGCATTTTGGATAAGTTACAAAGGAGAGTAACTTTTAAATTAAGGGAATGATATTTTATAGTTATAGAAGCTAATCCAAGAAAACAACAAAATAGGTGTATACCATGTTCCAAAATGTTAGAGATGTGACTATCGAAAGAATTGAGGCTAGGGGCTAGCCACTTCAAATATTTGCAATCAAGCTCTATGTTGATCATTTAGCCTAGATTCTCTCTATTGTTGGTGTTTACGAAGAGTTTTTACCGACTAGTGTGTATATTTGTTACTAACCAATGACATATTTCGAATGGAGCTTCGTGGTTTCTTCAATCGCAAGCATTGTTTTGGTTCTATCTTTGGTTGATGTGATTTAGTTGTAGATGTGGGGGTGTCTATTGCAAATGGTGGAAACAATGGGTTTTTACCACCTTATTCTCTTTATATTTGAGGCGACAGTGGAAATTTTCCCTCTTTGGATTCGTCGGTTTTCTAGAGTTGATGGATGTTTCTTTCTCTAGATAATAATGGTTTAGGCTCTATGGTGTTCAACAGCCTAGTGGTTTGCAGCCATGGTCTTGAATGGTTATTTTCTATGATGGTCTTTCTCGACCCACAAGTCCTAGAGAGTGCTTTTGGTTAGAGGAGGAAGACATATTTTCCTATCTTGACCTTGACTCTTTGTGCAGCTCTTACTTTCCCCTTCAACCTTGTGAACTTTGTATTCCTAGTCTATTGGATTGTTTTGGGTTTGGGTTTATAATATAGAACCAATTGTCTTTGGATAGGATTTCCCTTTGTATTGTATTGAGGTAGCATTTGAATCTGTGTTTTCTTAGCTACTCTATGGACCAAGTCACTCTTCTCTTCTTCAATGGCTGTGCTTGTGCAATTAAACAAGGCACGGCAGGAACAAAATGAACTTAATATCCATAGAAACAAAGGCAACATAAAATGGAACTCGGAGAAAGTGGAGTATTTGTATAAGAAGAAAAAATCATCAAATTATATTAAAATATGTTGTATATAAAGCAACATAAAAGACTACTTAAAACAAGCAGGAGAATCGCCCATGGGAGGCAAAGCAAGTAGTAAAGTTGAAATGTTGTAAATGGAAGGTCTTATGTTCAACCCCCCCCTAAACTTACTTGTGTGCCATGGTCAGGTCCCTTATGGATGCACCTGTTGAATTTCTACCAAGGAAGTGTTTGTTTACTCATGCCTTGGGGTGGACAATGACACTTTAATAAGTGGTCCCTAGCCTAATTAAAAGGTGAGAATGACTTTATTATAAAGTGACCTTTTAATGTGAGTTTGAGTTTATATTTTAAAAGCAACTTTATGACTTTTTAAAGTGGGTGTGCATTAAATTCTCATTTATTAATTAAAAGTGATTTTTTAATGAGGAATGAGATAAACCCTAGATCTCATTTAGTTGGCTTCTAATCCAAGCCATTGATCTCAAAGTGTATGTTACTCAAACAAAAAGGGATAGGGAAGGGCAAAGAGAGATCATTGTTTACTTTTACAAGAGAGGAGGAGCATGAGAAATTTTAGAGAGTAAACCCTTGCAAAATTTTCAAAATTCAAGAAGAGGCCCAAGGGAACAAATTTCAAGGAGCTTGTACCAACAGATTGGCACAAATACTGAGGTGATTGTACATCAATAGGTCGTATAGCAAGAATCCGTACATCAGCAGCATGCTTTTCGCAGCAGGGTCATAATGTACTATTCTGTATAACAACATGAAAATCGAGGCAAGGTGGGCATGATTTTCAATGTAAACATGACAACATTTAATGTTATAGCATACCGTATAGGTGCACAATTTTTAAGACAGAGAAAAGACCATACAGTCGCACATGTGGGTCATACTGGCAAGGAAATCGAGGTGCTGGAAAATTTCAGACTGTGAAAGTTTGGTCAGAATTTTTCCTGTGGTTGATTTGACGTGTATTTTGAGAAGAAATACTTATATAAGTACTGTTGTAATTTTCTTTTTCCTGAAGAAAAAAAAAATCTCTCTAAAGAACAGGTTTCCCTTCGGGGTTTTTTCTAGGTCAATTTGACCAAAAATCTGAGTGTTTATTTTCATGTGTGTGGCTAATTTAAAATTTCTGAGTATGAGATTAGGGCTACTATAATTTTCAGTGTTCAAAAAGAAGAAAATAAATCTCTTGTGTTTTGTGTTTTCAATTAAAATTTCAATTTTTAATGAACATGCAATGATGGGGTTTGGGCATTAAACCATATGCATCACTGACGCTGAAACCAGGTTGGGGTTCTTGAAAATTTGCATGGTATCAAAGCATGATTAAAGGCTGAAAATTACACATGGAAATAAATTTCAGACTTGGAGAAATAAGGAAAAATAAGGTTGTTGAGAAGAACAGGTTCTTGAACTTACTTGCAGTGATGGCTATCGGTCTTAGGATCGAGGACAGGTTGGATGGGGCTGTAAATTTTAGTCCATGGAAGGCTATAATAGTGTTGATTTTACAATATAGTAAACTATGGGATATAGTGAACAACACTACAGCCAACTCAATGATTGTTCCCGCAGATGCAACAGCTAAAGCCGCATTTTACAAGAGGGATTTAAAGGCCAAAAGAATCCTTCTTGATGTAATAAAATATCATGTGATTCCACACATATCAAGTAAATAGCATGCCCATCGTATGTGGACCACTGTAACTAACCTTTACCAAAGTTCCAATGAAAAACGGAAAATGGTATTAAGGGAGAAGTTTAAGAACATTCGTATGAAAAAGGGTGAGAATATGACTAGTTACCTCACCAGGATTACACAGGTTTGTGATGATCTTGGAGCTATTGAGGAAGTGATATAGAGTGTTGAGTTGGTGCGCACAACCTTGAATGGTGTCACGAAGCCATGGGTTGTATCTGTGAAGTCAGTGGTTGCTCGTGAGCACATGCCTTCATGGGATCGTCTTTGGGATGATTTCATAAAGGCGGAGACCCGTAGGGGATATGTACAGGGAAGTACATCTCACAACAAAGATGAGGAGGAGAATGTGGCACTAGCAGCAAAGGGGAAGAAGAAGAAGTTCAAGATGAGTTCCAAGGGTGGAACCAAGCAATGGGATGCAGAGAAGAAGTACATGAGCAAAGTGAAATGCTTTTCTTGTTAGAAGTTTGGGCATTATGCTAGATAATGCCCAAACAAGAAGAAGAAGAAACAACAGACATCATCTTCAGTAGATATTGATGAGTATGCTACTAGATTTGTGAGAGAGTTTTCTCTCTTTCCTAATGGTTGTGTAGAGAGAGCATCATCCATCACTAGCAGGGATTTTGAGGATCACATGGAGCATTCCATGATCGTTGGGCATTCACTTAGTGCTTCCACTACTTCCTCCACTTGGTACATCGATAGTGGAGCTTTGAGTCATGACAAGTGATCAAGACACTGTTCGTCGAGATTTCATAGATAGGATTAGAGTTGGAGGTTGTATTGGGCGATGATACAGTGGTGAGATAAGTTGGGTGTGCGATAGTCCACTTTGATAGAGATTCCATGGAGCCCATGGTACTGAGGGATGTATTGTACATCCCTGGGCTAAAGAAGAACCTTGTGTCAGTTTCCATGATTGAGGACAGAGGCCTTGTGGTATCTATCCTAGATGGGAAAGTTTACATCTTTCCCAAATCAGAGGGTCCATCTGCTTCATATGCGATTGGAGTTAGATGCAGGAAACTGTACAAGATTCTCTTCCAGCCACAGCATGCACTGGCACACACTCGAGCAGCAGTGAGTTGTATGAGTTATGGAACAGGAGGATAGCCCACCTTCATCATTCATCTTTGAGGATGCTAAGAGACATGACCACAGGTTTTCCAGATTTCAGTATAAAGTGGTGTATGCAGAGGGTGTGCTTTGGGAAAGTACACCAAGACTATGTTTCCAAACAATGACCGTAAATCAGAGGGAGTGTTGGAGTTGATTCATTCAGACTTATGTGGTCCCGTGTATTCTACCTCGTTGATAGGTTTTGAGTATTACATTACTTTCATCAATGACTTTTCCAAGGAGACCTGGATATACTTTCTGAGAAGCAAGAAGTCAATGGAGGTCTTGTTTTGGTTCCAAGAGTTCAAAGATATTGTGGAGAACCAGACGAAATATAAGATCAAGGTACTCAGATCAGATAATGGGGGTGATTATACTTCTCATGATTTCGATGAGTTTTGTAGACAAGAGGTTATCAAGAGGCAATTCAAAGTTCCTTACACTCCACAACAAAATGGAGTGGCTGAAAGGAAGAAACATGCAATAGTGGGTGCAGCTAGAGCCATGATGCATGATCAGAGTCTTCCTTTCTTTCTATGGTTAGAGGCATGTAGTACAGTTGTTTTTGTGCAAACCAGGAGTCTGCACCATGCTTTGAGTTGCAAAACTATTGAGGAGATGTTCACCGGGAAGAATCCTAATATAGGCCACTTTCACATTTTCAGATGCCTTACATACTCACATGTCCCTTCTAAGAAGAGGACAAAGTTGGAGGCTACTGGAGAGAGGGGTATATTTTTTGGATATGATGAGGTATCAAATGATTATCAGATATACCTTCCTACATAGGCAAAAGTTATAGTGAGGAGGGAGGTGATATTTGAGGAGGAGCGAGCCTTCAGGAGATCTCGAGATTCTGAGATAAAGGAGTAGCAGGTTACTCCACAGGTGATAGCATCTCAGAGTTCAATGAGTCAGGACACAGGGTCACAAATCTCAAGAATGACAGGGTCACATGTTACAGGTTCATCTGTTTCAGGGAATCAGTCTACAAGGACAGGATCACGAGTCACAAGTTCACAAGTTTCACCTTCATGTGATTCGAACACACATGGTTCAGATTTAGGTTCACCGGGTACAAGATCTCAGACCATAGGTACTTCTTCAGGGAGACATTTTTCTAATGAGGATGTAGAGGAGGTTATACCATAGGATGCTACTTTCAGGAAGAGAAAGCCAAGTTGGATTAGGGAGATTGTGAAGGAAGCAGAGGAGTCTGTGGGGCCACCCAAGAGGGAGGTCAAAGAGAGCAAGGAACCTGAGATATTTTCCAAGTACATGGCACAGGTGACTAGCTTGCATGAGTCCAAGCCTACTACTTATGAGGAGGATTCCGTACATCAGGTTTGGAGAGATGCCATGATGGAAGAGTACAATTCCATCATGAATAATGGTGTGTGGGATGCGGTTCCTAGACCAGAGGGGAAGTCAGTTGTGACTTACAAGTGGATCTATAAAATCAAGCATGTTGCGGATGGGAACATCGAGAAGTACAAAGCTCGGTATGTAGCACAAGAGTTCTCACAGATAGAGGGAGTTTATTATGATGATACCTTTGCGTTGGTTTTTAAATTTTCTTTGATGAGATCAGTGATCTCCGTTGTCAAAGAGATGGGTTGGAGAATCCATTAGATGGATGTGAATACCGCTTTCCTCAACGGTCTTCTACAGGAGGAGGTATATCTAGAGAAGCCACAGGGATTTGAGATTTATGAGAGAGATTCTCATGTTTGCAGGATGAAAAAGGCCTTGTATGGTCTGAAGCAATCCCCTCAGGCTTGGTACTTGAGGATTGATTCTAATTTTCTTTCGATTGGGTTTCGGAAGAGTGAGGTAGATCCCAACATTTACTACATTGTGGTTGGAGGTGTTCCTCTCATTCTGCTGTTGTATGTTGATGACTTGTTCATTACAGGAGGGGAGCACCTGATTGATGCAGCAAAAAATATCTTGCTTCGAAGTTTGAGATGACTGACCTTGGGTTGATTCACTACTATTTAGGCATGGATGTGTGGCAAGAGTATGGACATGTTTTCCTGGGACAAGCAATATATGTTGTAGATGTTTTGAGGATATTTCAGAAGGAGGACTGTAAACCCATGTCCACAACCATGATCACCAACTAGAAGAAGCTTCATGCTTCTAAGGGAGAGTTGGTGGATCCTACTTTATCTCGTCAGCTTATTGGTTCGTTGATGTATTTGTTCAACACCATACCATATATGACTTTTTCAGTGAACACTCTCAGTCAGTTCATGGTGGATCCCAAGAGAGTGCACTAGATGGCCGCAAAACATATTTTGAGATATCTTGCTAAGACTATAGACTATGGTATGGACTACACGAGTTCAGGTGGAGTGGACTTGGTTGGCTTCATGGATTCAAATTGGGTAGGAAATGTTTCGGACCGGAAGAGCACTTCCCATTAGAGGAAATTTCAACTCAAAATGGGCCTTTTAACTTTAACTCAAATTCTATGTCATCATGTGTTAGCCAATGAAATTGCTTTAAATTTGAAATACCGTATAGGTCTTAAACAATTTTTTAATATAAATTTGGGGATAGGTATCATAAAAAAACTACTTTTATGTTTGTATTTTCGACATATCTCCCCGTGTTTTTACTCAAATTTCAATCGGGAGAGCTTGTTAATTCCGCATCCAACGAGCTCTCTGGATCAAAATTTGAGTAAAAAAATGGGGAGATATGTCAAAAATACAAACAAAAAGGTAGTTTTTTTCTTTTCTTCCTCCAAAATTAATAAATATTATTTTATTATTTTAACTATTATTTTATTAATTTTTTTAGGAGGCCCATTTTGAGTTGAAATTTCCTCTAATGGGTAGTTGTTTCAGGTTGGGCTCGGCAATTGTGTCATGGTTCAGTTAGAAGCAAAAGTTTGTTGCTTTGAGTTTTGCAGAGGTTAAGTACATAGAATCCAGTCGTGCTAGTTGTGAAGCATTGTGGCTTCGCAAGTTCATGGTTGATTTATTTGGTCAGGATCTAATGCCTACAATCATTCACTGTGACAATCAGATTTGCATCAAGTTCTTTGAGAATACAGTGTTTCATGATAGGTCAAAGCATATTGAGATCAGATACCACTTCATCAGAGATTATGTTCATAGAGGAGTTGTAGAGTTACAAATCATTTATATAGATGAGTAGGTGGCATATATTTTCATGAAGTATTTGGGAAGAGGAAAGCACATACATTTCAAAGGCAAGATGGGAGTGGTGAAAAACACCTTCCTTGGTAAGAGGGAGTGTTGAATTTATACCAAGGAAGTGTTTGTTCACTCATGCCTTAGGGTGGACAAGGACATTTTAATAAGTGGTCCCTAACCTAATTAAAATGTGAGAATGACTTTATTACAAAGTGATATTTTAATGTGAGTTTGAGTTTATATTTTAAAAGTGACTTTATAAGTTTTTAAAGTGGGTGTGCGTTAAATTCTCATTTATTAATTAAAAGTGATTTTTTAATGAGGAAATGAGATGGGCCCTAGATATCATTTAGTTGGATTTTAATATATGCCATTGATCTCAAAGTGGAAGTTACTCGAACAAAAATGGCTTGGGAAAGGAAAAGAGAGATCATTGTTCACTTTCACAATACTTGAGACAGGAGGAGCATGAGAAATTTTAGAGAGTAAACCCTTACAAATTTTCAAAATTCAGGAAGAGGAGAATGGCACAAATTTCAAGGAAATTGAACCATGGAATTGGCACGAATCCTGAGGTGACCGTACACCAAGAGGTCGTACAGCAGGAATCCGTACAATAGTAAATCATACAACAGTAACACACTTTTCAAGGTAGGGTCATATTGTACTATTGTGTACGATAGCACGAAAATGAAGGCAAGATGGGAATGATTTTTGAGGTAAACAAGACAATATTTAATGATGTAGAATACTGTACAAGTATAAATTTTTTTAGGAAGAGAACAGAATGTACAGTTGCACGTGTGAGTCGTACTAGCACAAAAATCAAGGTGCTAGAAAATTTTAGACTGTGAAAATTTGGTCAAAAATTTCCTTAAGGTTGATTTGACATGTATTTTGAGAAGAAATACTGAGATAAGTACGGTTGTAATTTTTTGTCTTTATTTTCCTGAAAAAAATAAAATCTCTCTAAAGTACAGGTTTTCCCTTCGGGGTTTTTCCTGGGTCAATTTGACCAAAAATATGAGTGTTTATTTTCATGTGTGGATGATTTAAAATTTATGGGTATGAGATTAGGGGTGCTATAATTTTCAATGTTCAAAAAGAAGAAAATAAATCTTTTGTGTTTTATGTTTTCAGTTAAAATTTTGATTTTTAATGCAAATGCAATGATGGGGTTTGGGAATTAAACCATATGCATCACTAAAATCGAAACCGGGTTGGGGTTCTTGAAATTTTTCAGCACCTAGGGTTATAGTGGTAGTAGGATTGGATCCTCGGACCCCGTGTCATGCGATTACCAATCTCGTCCCCAGCTATTGATTCCCCTAGTAAAAAAAAACAAGTAGAAGAACCCAGCATTTAATGTGGTTCATTGAGAGCTATACCAACCATATTTACTCATCGACATGAACTTACTTGCAATGTACACCAACAACCCGCCCCCCCTTAAGCGAGAGGATGAATACACAAATAGAAAAAATGGATCACGGCAACAAGACCTGCTAAGATACCCATGTACAAAAAATATCAAAACATAGATTAAAAATAATATGAAGGAGAACTAAGACAACTCCCCCTCAAGGACAATGTCCTTACCCCGAGAAAGGCACGAAGCTAAACATATATAGTATGTGTCAAAGGATTGGTAAAAATGTCATCAACCTACAATTCATTCCTACAGTATTGCAAATCAATAGTATGTTCATGAATCAAATGTTAGATGTAATGCATGTGAACTTCTATATGCTTGGTGCGTTGATGCTCCACAGGTTCCTTGGAAATATGGATAGCACTTTGATTATCATACCAAATTAAAGTAGGTTGCACCTACTAAAAATTAAACTCTGATACAATTTGTTGAATCTAAATGGAATCGGTAGTAGCATTTACAACACCTCAATATTATGCTTCTATAGAAGAAGAGGCGATGGAAGCTTTCTTCTTGATAGACCAAACAAAAAGGCAAGAGCCAAGATGAAATACAAATCCAAATGTGGATCTGCGATCATCAGGATCACCAACTAAATCAGAGTCAACGAACCCAGTAAATTTGCATTACCATAGGATGAATATCTAATGCCATATGTGTGTGTCCCTCTAATGTATCGAAGAATCTACTTCGTGGATTTCCAATGGAGCTCATGTTGTTATTGCATGAACCGAGAATCCAAGCCTTATGAGACATCCATATGAGTGTGATTCAAGTATAATAGGTTTCCAACAAGTTATCGATAGAAAGTAGAATCAACAAAATCAGTAGAGCACTTCGATTGACAACTTGAATATGGAGAAAAATGGTGTGGGTGTAGATTTGGAATCCAACGTGTGAAATATGCACAAGAGATACAATGCATAATTGGGTTAAGAGAGACCTATCCCAGATGTAAACCATGTGCCCTACAGTCCCAAAAAGTAGTGAAGCATCCGTAAATCTACCATGTTAATGTAATATCCCCCAATAGAAAAACATTTTATGTAATATTTTAATCTACTATTTGATTGTTGTAAGATTGGCTGGTTCATGAAACTACCAACGGGTCCTTGAAGGACAGATGTAACCGAAACATTTGCTTTTAATGAAACAATGAATGATGGGTACATCCATGTTAAATGAGGAAACTATGCGTGCGAGGGTGGGGAAAGATGGAAGGGTTTACCTCAGAAAGTACACTAGGCATCGGAATGCCATGATGGCGCAGGGCACGCCATGGAAAAAAGAGAAACGCAGTGGTTGACGGAGATTCCATGGGGAAACGGGCCATAGTTGCAAAAAACCTAGAATCAAAACTATAAAGAGGAGAGTATGCAGGGGAGGAAGCTCTTTCTCGGTGGGTGAATACTCTATCCTAGGAAGCGGCTTCGCACTGAGAAACTCAATCTGAGGTTGGCCTCCTTCGCTCTCAACATGCATAGTTTATCTTGGGGGTGATTAAGGACATAGAACATCTATGCCTAATCTATGGTTGGGTGGAACATGGTTGTTCCCCTTTCATTGTGGATCACGTTAAAAACAGGTTCCACTACCAGGTTTTGTTTTCTGCAAATCTATTGAGCTCAAGGTATGTCTATACATGTGCTAATAGGTGTTTCAAGGTTAATGAAATGACAAATACCGGTTTTAGGTTATTGATGAAAATGTTGCTTACGAGCCTGTGTATACTCATACTCTGTCTAATTGACTGTGAAACGTATTTGGTAATATGGTTTCCCTATTTGGTTAAGATGATTAAGTCTTGCATGCTAATGAGTTCCTGATATACCGGTTTTGCATGCATAAATGTGGTTTACTGAAAGTTATTGTTATGTGGCATGTGTTTCAAGAACTGGAACATGTATATGTTGCATGTGTCCTTATATGGAAGATGTATTGGTTGCTGGAAGGTTTTGGGTTTTGGTAAAATGTTGTTGTGTTTAGCCTTTTAGTTTTATTAGATATGAAAGTATCGCTGCAAAGAATATCGTTTGAATGATGATGCCTTGCATTGGTAAGATGGTAACTCAACTACTGAAATATTTTTCATGTAAAGAGTTATATGTATGTTGCATGATTCCCTTTGATTAATGAGCGCATGGCATGTCTTTGTGTGTGTGAATGTGCGTTGATAAAAATGATAAAGAACAACCCCAAGTCTGTTGATGGGAGAATTTCTCATGAACTGGTGCATGCTCATGCCCTATTTGGAATGACTAGGGTTTCATTGGTTATATAGCTTACTAATGGTATGATACACCTACTCTGGTTGATGCTTGCATATAGGCCTTACCATTCTCCAAATAGAAGTATTCATGTTCGGTTAAGAATTGGTTATGACTGCATTGGATTCATAGATCATGGAGGAAGTAATGTATTTACTCTATTCTACTTCACTGAAATCATCATGTTGATATAGTTCCCTAAAAATGTATTACTCCTTCTTCGTTGAAATTCTATGACTGCATTTGATATATGGCCTATGTGGTTATAGAATCCATAATTTTTTCTAGGGGTCTGACATTTCCCCCTTGGTCACATGACCTTCCTAATTATGGTATTTACTATTATGTGATGAGTACTCGGTTGTATTATTGTTCTACTGCTAAGGTTCAGTTGTAAGGGACCCCTATAGAAAGCCTGAGTGTTGAATGGGATAAACCCTACCCAGCTTAGGGAAGTCCTTGTATAATAATTTTGTCCTTAGATGAAGGTAAACTGTGAAGGAAATTGTGTCAAATAGCCACTGAAACCTTCATAATTCATAAGCTTGAATTCACTTAAAGATACACACAGTAAAATAGTGTAAATATTCAAGTAGAGTATACTATCGTTACACTATCCTGCATTTTGCATATGCATATGCATTTGGTTTTAATGCTCTTTTGCTTAAGTTTATGGAGGCTAGAATTTGGGTTATAGAGTCAAACTACATCTGACTTAAGTGTTTCCGCACCCTAGAGTCCGTCTGTGGAAAGAGAAGTTGAAACAAGGCAGAATGTGGGTTTTATGCACCCTGGAATCCACCTACAGTATGTGGGAGGTGGATACGGAAAAGAGCCAAAAATTCTAAGGTAAAGTGTATGTTTCTGCACCCCGAGGTCCGCAGTGGAAGGCGGGAAGTGGAAATCTAAGAGAGAAATGAGGCCAAGTGTTGGTTTTCCGTGATCCGAAGTCCGTCTGCTGAAGGCGGAAGGCAGAAAACAGTAGGTGAACAAATAAAGGTGTCGTTTTCCTTAAGTTTCTGATTTCCGAAGTCCACAGTGAAAGGAGAAATGGTGGAATGTGGCTAAATGATTCCGTTGTATTTTAAGTTTCTAATTCCCAAAGTCCGCAGTGGAAGGCAGAAAGGTAGAAGGTGGAAGGAGGAATATGGCCAAATGATTCCATCGTATTTTAAGTTTCTGATTCCTGAAGTCCACAGCGGAAGGCGGAAAGGCGGAATATGGCCGAATGATTCCATCATATTTTAAGTTTCTGATTCCCGAAGTCCGCAGCGGAAGGTGGAAAGGTGGAATGAGGAAGGAAGAATATGGCCAAATTATTTCGTCATATTTTAAGTTTATGATTCCCGAAGTCCGAAATCAGAAGGCGGAAGGAAGAAAGTGAAAGAAACATAGGTCAAATTTAGGAGTCTCCACCTACCGCAATCTGCATAGAGAAATGCGGAAGGTGGAAACAGAAAAAGGAAAATCATAAATATTAAGGCTTTTGCAACCTGTAGTCCGCATTTCGGAAAGCGGAGGGTGGAATGCAGAAGGAAAAAAGTGAGAAAGGAAAATAGAAAGTACTTGAGGGTTCCACAATCCGTGATCCGCATTGCGGAAGCGGAATTGTGGAAAGGTCCTGTGAGGTGCGAAAAAGACTTCTCTAGTTGCAGAAAGGACCTGTTAATTATAGAATGATTGTACAGTAGCACTTAAGTGAAGAGTGAATGATATAGGAGGATGCATAACCCATGACTTGTATGAAAGAAAATTGTTTTTTATGCATGTTTAGCAGGTTATATGGGTATGTTACATATGTTATCAGAGCTACAGGTTTCAACCCTATCACCTATTGGAAACATCTAGTTTTGCTACATTATGGAAAAACTTGTTCTAACCATAAAAGTTTTGTTTGAAATGTTTAGGATACATACAAAAAAGGTTCTGCAAAACAGAGCCATAGGTTTTAACCCTGTTGCCTTTAACATCTAGTTCCATTGAAGAATACTAAATGATAATCATTTATTTTACTTGATGAGTCTTGGTTATTGTATTCCGGGTGTGTATAGAAATTGATGTATTCTGATCAATGGATTCTAATGGATGTATGATGGTCGATGAGTTTGATTGATGTACAACAATAGATGCTTGCATGGTGATTGATGCATGTATGGTTATCTTTGGTGGACATTACATGATTGATATAGGACCAAAATAGGTTAGGATATTATGAATTGATGATTAGCTATGCATAAGGGTCCGTGTATGACTTATTTTAGCTGATGAATAATGGCTTCTTGAATGATTTCTGAGAAGAAATATGCTTTGTGACGAGGTGAAGAGTGATATGTTGTTATGACCCTTTTGACTCTCATTTAAATGGGAATTTTTGCATATAACTTAGCTTTGCATGTGTAGTACTTTAAGTGATCTGTGAAGATGGTTTCCCTTGTGATCTCCACCAGAAAGGTATCTGGTGGAAGTATTGAAGGGGGCACTAGCAATAACTAAGTGATGGTTCTTATATCGTTGTTGGAAAGTAAGTATTAATTGTGTAACTGATTAAGCATGACTCAGGTAGCCTTACTGAAGATGAACTTCAAGTATTATTATCCAATACGAAAGATGTAGAATGTGGCACTAACACCTTCATTAGGAAATCTACCTGGGGTCTTGTTAAAAAGAATGTATCCTTGGGGCCCTGTTAAAAGTATCTTGCGAAGGAAACTTTGGAGTATATCTAATACCTTGATGAAATGCAACTTGTGGGAATAATGGGAAATGTCGAGGTGGTGGAAGCAAGCCTGCGGAAAGCTAGTTACGGAACCAACTTGCGGAGACAAGGTTGTGCCGCAGTTGGAAGAAGGAATATTTGGGCCGAGAATCCAAATTTACGGGTTGCTAATTACCTTACAGGCTAAGTTTTAACAAAGGAACCAACAGAGTTTTCCCCTTACATACTATTGCAGGGAACCAGAGTTGGTGTGTTATAGATGCTCTTCTAAAGGAAGCCATAAAAGAAATAAACGAGACCGACTGGTATGTGAATAAGGGAACTTCCTGCTAGGATAAGGATGTGGAAAGGAAAGACTCCTCAACTCTTCCTTTTGATATATTTATATTTGATGAATTCCACGTATGTAAATTTTGGCATAGGAATGTTGGGAATGCAAGAAATAGATATGGCATAGTGCAGGTGAAGATGTTTTTGCACACATATAATGTCACATAAGGGTAAAAGTAGTGAGGTTTTGCATACGCAATAAACCATTGTTGTAATTACTGTTGTCTAAGATATTACGGTTGATGGTAATGGTTGCTAGACCAAGGACAATAGAATCATGGTTGAAGATGTTTGTGATATCATGCATATGACCGATAGCCTTGTGAAGAAAGGCTAGGACAACAAAAATATGATCAATAGGTTGGTGTAAGGTTTTTGTAACCCCTACTAAGAGACCAATCGGTCAGGTAACATCTAGAATCAATATGATCCATTTTATACTACGAAATACTAGCAAGATGTTGTCATCAATTAAATCCATTGCATTTATAGTGGACCATAGTAGATAATTGATAACGTCAAGAGCATGCTATGTAAGTATGAGAATTGTCAATTCTGAAAACAATATATATGTGTGTGTGTGTGTGATAGATGGAAAAGATCATTAGTGTGAATATTGATGCTATACAAATCAATGATATAAAGGTTGTGATCTATTGCTGGTGGAATAGCTACAGGTACCCTGACCTGGTAATTACAGTGAGATGAGAAGGATATTCTGCGTATAAAGTTGAGGAAATTGTATGAGGAGGAAGGATGCACTTGGGGTACATGGCTTCCTGGAATGATGTACTTTGGGTACATATCTCCCCCCCCTGGGCTAACTAGGCACCAGTATGCATCCTATGGGGACGCCCAGGTGTAAGACTGCTAGTTAGACTTCTTTCTGCACACATTCACGAGGGTGGGGGCTCTGTGAAGAGAATAACCCCTAGGTATTATGGTGTCCGAAAAGGAAGCACCTGAGCTTGGTAAGCCAGAGCTGCTAGTGAGCACCCAAAAGAGGTGTTAGGCTCTGAAACAAAACTGCCATGGAGCACCAAAGGAGGTGTTAGGTTCTGTAATATCAGTTGAGTAATATATATACAGGTTAAGCAGTCTGACATGTGAACTTGTAGTTCCATGAGGAGATAACCCTCGGGTATATATATTCATGTCAGAAATTTCGAGAGAAGAATTCATCCAAGGAGTGCTTGGAACTTTGATGCCAAGGTACGTGTGGGTACATACAAGATGCATTTTGTGAATGCATGGTTGTGATATAGATACTTCATTGCAAGTCATTAATAGCTAAAGTAATATAATTATTGTCAATTGTGAGATCATTGCATGAATTGTTATGGATGCAAGGAAGGGATTGCATGGAAAAAGGTAGTCGTGTCTTTTTGTTTACGAGAGTGCTCTAATGTATGAAGTATGATTGCGTGATCATGAGTATTGGAAATTTTATTGTATTTGCATAAATGAGGTGAAAATATCTTACCATTTTAATGATGTGTATAAGATAATTATATAGTGTCCCGGGGATAATAGGGATTGATAGTGTCTGAATTACTGAGTGTTGTAATTTTGAAGATCACTGTAAATCCTGCGATGGAAGGATTGTATTCAGGGATACTCACATATTGTATGGACAATTGGAAGTTCAGGTTGCAGTAAGAATGGAAGGGACATGGCAATGTGGTCATGTCCAATAAAATAAAGACATAATCTACCATGTGAAAAGGTCAAACATTATGAGAAGGATCCCATGATGGTGAAATCTAACTTATGAACAAAACAGGTTTGTAAATTTTGGTTTTGAAATTTTCTTACTATTCTAGATTTGTGTTAAGATGACATGTTATGTGTGGATGTCCAAGTTTTCGGTAGCAAGTGTAAGTAATAGGGGTAAGAGATTCCACTTTCCAGAGCCAAACAATATGAGGATGGACTCATGATTGCGAAATCTAATTTCTGTAGGAGACAAAATTGTAAATTCGTCATTTGATTTTACTATCAATGATATTGATTGTTTGATGTTAGAAAACATGTCAGGTAAGAGACTACAGAAAACCAGGTATTATGGTCTGCAGGAGACAAACAAATGACAGGGACCTTATGTTTGGGAAATTTAATTAGTTATGAAATAGATTTGAAAATTTTATGATTGAAATTTTATTTATGATGACCTCGCATAAGAACTGCATGCTTGTATGTCATGTAGGAGAGATGAGGGAAAACATGCCCTTGGGGAAAATGTGTACTATTGAACTAAAAATGCCAATAAGTATTCGGTTGTTTAGCATCTTCTTATTGATTTTATGTGATTATGCATGCATGATGTTGCAGGTTTAAAATTGTTAATTTTAAATGAGATGCACAAACCACCTTATGCGAGACACCTTGGTTACCAAAAGATGATGGCAACCCTCAAGAAGCAAATGTTTTGGCCTAGATTTAAGGTAGAGTTCATTAATAATCTATCTAAATGCTTGGGGTGTCAAC
Source organism: Pseudotsuga menziesii (assembly GCA_001517045.1). Classification (NCBI taxonomy): domain Eukaryota; kingdom Viridiplantae; phylum Streptophyta; class Pinopsida; order Pinales; family Pinaceae; genus Pseudotsuga; species Pseudotsuga menziesii. The sequence continues at coordinate 205,693 of LPNX010625832.1, read as the reverse complement.
AAATGAAGACTGAACATCGATATCCAACAATATTTCCCATTCCTGAGGGAAATGGGAGGTAAAATCCTTGGATTTCATCACATAGATACTTCATGAAAGAGGTATTCCGACTTCGCGGAGTACCAAGGAGGGTAAATTCTTGACCTAGATGTGAAGTTTACATCAAACACTTTGAAATCTTTGTCTGCAGGATTCAAGATCGGGATGAAACAGATGGACAAACAGAATGAACAAGTCAAGTCATCAAGGACATGCTAAAATAAGAAGCCTGTGCGCAAGGCTAGACAAGAAGAAAGCCGTACTTAGGAATTAGAGGGAGTTTCCAGAAGCTACGGAAGAAGACTAGGAACGTTGGGGACAGTGTTGCAATAAGGGGGTGAGGATGTAATATCCCCCAACAGACAAACATTTTATGTAATATTTTAATTTACTATTTGATTGTTGTAAGATTGGCTGGTTCACGAAACCGCCAACGGATCCTTGAAGAATAGATGTAATCGAAACATTTAATTTTAATGAAATAATGAATGATGGGAACAACCATGTTAAATAAGGAAACTATGCATGTGAGAGTGGGGAAAGATGGAACGGTTAACCTCAAAAAGTACACCAGGCGTCGGAACACCATGATGGCGCAAGGCACGCCCTGGAAAAATACAAACACAGTGGTTGACGGGGATTTCGTGGGGAAACGGGTCATAGCTGCAAAAGACCTAGAATCAAAACTATAAAGAGGAGAGTATGCAGGGGAGGAATCTCTCTCTAGGCGGGTGAATACTCTATTCTAGGAAGCGGATTCGCACTGAGAAACTCTATCTGAGGTTGGCCGCTTTCGCTCTCGGTACGGATAGTTTAGCTCAGGAGTGATTAAGGACAGAGAACATATGTGCCTAATCTATGGTTGGGTGGAACGTGGTTGTTCCCCTTTCATTGCGGCTCATGTTATAAACAGATTCCACTACCAGGTTTTGCTTTTTACAAATCTATTGAGCTCAGTGTATGTCTATACATGTTCTAATAGGTGTTTCAGGCCCTAATGAAATGATAAATACCATTTTTAGGTTATTGATGAAAATGTTTCTTACGAGCCGATGTATACTCATGCTCTGTTTGATTGACTTTGAAACATATTTGGTAATATGGTTTCCCTATTGGGTTAAGATGATTAAGTCTTGCATGCTAATGAGTTCCTGATATACAGGTTTTACATGCATAAATGTGGTTTACTAACAGTTATTGTTATGTGGCCTATGTTTTAAGAACTGGAACATGTATATGTTGCATGTGTCCTAAGATTTGGAACATGTACTGATTGCTGGAAGGTTTCGGGGTTTGGTAAAATGTTGTTGTGCTTAGCCTTTTAGTTTTATTGGATCTAGAAGTATCGCTGCAAGGAATATCTTTTGAATGATGGTGCCTTGCATTGGTAAGATGGTAACTCAACTAGTGAAATATTTTTCCTGTAAAGAGTTATATGCATGTTGTATGATTCTCTTTGATTGATGAGATCGGGGCATGTCTATGTGCGTGTGAATATGTGTTGATAAAAATGATAAAGAAAAACCATAAGTCTGTTGATGGGAGCATTGCTCATGAACTAGTGCATGCTAATCCCCTATTTGGAATGACTAGGGTTGCATTGGTTATATAGCTTACTAATAGTATGATACACCTACTCTGGTTGATGCTCGCATATAGGTCTTATCATTCTCCAAAGAGAAGTATTCGTGTTCGATTAAGAATTGGTTATGACTGCATTTGATGCATAGATCATGGAGGAAGAAATGTACCTACTATGTTCTACTTCAATGAAATCTTTCTGTTGATATAGTTCCCTAAAAATGCATTACTCCTGCTTGGATTAAAGTCTTTGACTGCATTTGATATATGGCCTATGTGGTTATAGAATCCATGTTTTGTTCTAAGGGTCTGAGATTTCCCCTTTGGTCACATGACCTTTCTAATTATGATATTTATTGTTCTGTGATGAGTACTCGATTGTATTACTGTTCTATTGTTAAGGTTCAGTTGTAAGGGGCCCATGTAGAAAGCTTAAGTGTTGAATGGGATAAAACCTACCCAGCTTAGGGAAGTCCCTATATAATACTTTCGTCCTTAGATGAAGGTAAACCATGAAGGAAAGTGTGGCAAATAGCCACTGAAACCTACTTCAGAATACATAATCTTGAATTCACTTAAGGATAGACACAGTAAAACAGTGTAAAGATTTAAGTAGAGTATATTGTCATTATGTTACCCTGCATTTTACATCTGCATATGCCTTTGGTTTTAATGTTTTTTTGCTTAAGTTCATGGAGGCTAGAAGTCGGGTTACAGAGCTAGAATGCATCTGACTTAAGCGTTTCTGCACCTCATAGTTTGCCTGCGGAAGGCGGAAGGTGGGAGGCAGAAAGAGAAGTTGAAACAAGGCAGAATGTGGGTTTTCCGCACCTCGGAATCCTCTTGCGGAAGGCGAAAGGCAGAAATACTAGAGAGAAATGAGGCCAAGTGTTGGTTTTTCGTGATATGGAGTCCTTCTGCGGAAGGAGGAAGGCGAAAAGCGGGAGGTGAACAAATAAAGGTGTCGTTTTCGTTAAGTTTCTGATTTCCAAAGTCCGCAACGGAAGGTGAAAAGGCCGAATGTGGCCAAATGATTTTTTCATATTTTAAGTTTTCGATTCTCGAAGTCCGCAGCAGAAGGTGGAAAGGAGGAAGGTGGAATATGGCCAAATGATTCCGTAGTATTTTAAGTTTCTGATTCCTGAAGTCCGCAGCAGAAGGCAGAATGTGGAATATGCCCTAATGATTCTGTCGTATTTTAAGTTTCTGATTCCTGAAATCACAGCGGAAGGTGGAAAGGCAGAATATGGCCAAATGATTCCGTCGTATTTCAATTTTCTGATTCCCGAAGTCTGCAATCGGAAGGCGGAAGGCGGAAAGTGAAAGAAACATAGGGTGAATTTAGGAGTCTCCGCCTGCCACGATCCGCATAGCGAAATGAGGAAGGTGGAAATAGAAAAAGGAAAATCGTAAATATTGAGGTTTCCACGACCTGTAGTCTGCATTTCAGAAAGTGGAGGGCGAAATGCAAAAGGCGGGAAGTGAGAAAGGAAAAGAGAAAGTACTTAAGGGTTCCGCAATCTGTGATCCGTATTGCGGAAGGGTCCTGTGAGGTGCGGAAAAGACTTCTCTAGTTGCAGAAAGGACCTGTTAATTATAGAATGACTATGCATTAGCACTTAAGTGAAGAGTGAACGATATAGGAGGATGCATGGCCCATGACTTGTATGAAATAAAATTGTTTATGTTATGCATGTTTAACAGGTTATATGGGTATGTTACAGTCAAACTGTTGTTGAAGAGCAGAAATCACCTAATCAATCAAGGTACTTGAAATCCGAGTAAGAATGAGATCGTTCACTTAGAGAACAAGGAAAATTTCATTATCATGTCACAAAATTTACACATTTGAATCAAAAAAGAAATGAGAAAATCCTAAAGAGAGAAGAAAAGAATAGATCTTCTCATACCAAGCCCTAGGCACTTGTTTCAGACCATATAGATATTTTTTGAGCCTTGTCACATGCCCCAATTTTTGCAAAACAATTTTACATTATTTGAGGAACATTATGTTAAATTTTATGCTAAGTTGTAATTGATGACTAGTGGGGTCAAGAATATTTAATGTAAATTCAAAATATTTTAATTATAAATAAATAAATGAGGAGACAACAGCTTAGGAGAGCTGTTAAAAGAGTGTTTACTGGTCAAATTGGTGGAGGAGACTAGGTGGAGAGCAAACTGACATGTGGCAGCATCCTCAAACCACTTCCAACTGTTGCAGGTGGCAACCTCCCTATATTTGTGGTCATGATTCCCCAAGAAAATGGAATCAGAGCAGGTGGCTCAATTAATGAAAACTGACCCAGAAGACCTAGGCATCTCTATAAAATTTTCCATTGAAGAGAGCTGAGGCTGCTCATTCTAGGGAAGTGATCATTCAAAGTGAATGAATTTACTTCAAAGAAATTCAATGGAGGGGAATCTGGAAAGTGTTTGAGGGGTTAACTGTTGAGATTGATCTAGTTGCATCTTTTAAGCTAAAGATCATACTGCTAAGAGCATATTATTTTTACTGAGGTATTGAACCAGTCAGGTGACAGAGGGTTCTACAGTTGCATTCTCCACCCAGTTCTCAGCCAAGAAGACCAAGAACAAGCTTGAGGGTCCTGAAGAAGCGTTGTTTGAGCGCTCTCCAAGAGATTGGTAGGGAGGAACGGCCTCCTCAAGCTATTGTCGTCTTGTCCTCAACAGGTTCTATTTATTTTATTGTCTTAGTTAAAAAAATCTTAGTTTATCTACTGCATGAATGTTAAAAGTTCGAAGTTTTGTGAAATGTTAGATTTTGTAACAAACTTAAATAATAACAACAAACTATATATATATATATATATATATATATATTAATTATTAATATTAATACATATCGATTATCATAATTAATAATTAATAAATAGTTATTAGTAAACTATTCTAAAATGACACATCCTTTCATGGATGGTATCCAAAGTGCCTTTCCAATTTATATATATATGGCACTCACTTTGTAATAATTCATCATTCATCTTTAATATTATTTTATATTTCAATATGGAATTATTTTCCATTGGTTGATTATTCAACTGAGTAATCATTGTGGGTTAAAATGCGAATCATGTGGGTTTAGAAGTCTTTGTCTGCTTCAAGTGGTATCAGACCAAGAACGAGAGAGAAAAATAAATAATACAAAAACACATAAGTTAAAAAGAAAAATTAAGAAAAAGAAAAGATAAAAGGAAAAGGGAAAAAAAGAGTAAAAAAAAAGTGAAAAAAAACTAAAAACTAAAAGAACGAGAAAAAAAAAAGGCTAAAAAAGAAAAGATAAAAGTAAAAAAAAAAGAAAAAAGAGGGTAAAAGTGAAACCACACCTGGTTTCTTAAAGTGGGTTTGGGTTTGAATATAAAAAGTGCATAATAATAACTACAAAGAAGCAAGTGATATTTGAACCTAGGTGGGGAAGGTAACACTTATTCCTCCCAACCACCCAATCTACTTGCATTTTACAAAAAGTATTGGAAAAAAATAAAAGTCAAGGACTAGAATTTGGAAGGTTATATATTATTTTATATACCTTAAGTTTTAAAATTATTATTATTATTATTTTATTGAAAAAATTAATTATTTTTGGAGAAAAAAAAATTATTTGACCTAACAAGAAATAGTCGAAGAAAGTTTTTTCCAAAAGAGACATATTGAGACTTATTACAGCTTTTGTATCTACCCTTTTAGAAGAAATGAAGACAAAAATGAAGTAGAAACATAGTCACAAACAATGGCTACTACATATTCGGAAATAAAGACACGGCTACAAACAACAGTGGACGAGTTAGAACAATACAAGGCGATCAATAAAAGTCTACAAGCTGAGGTTGAGACGAAAAAGTGGTTGAAAGAGTGGAAAGACAATGAGAATCACCTTTTATGGAATCGGAATCGATAGCTAGAACGAAACATAAGAGATAACAAGAAAATGTTATCTGATCAGGATAAATAAATATCATGTTTAAAAATTCATAATCAAAACCTAGAAGACCTGATCGAAAAGTCAAAAAATGACAACAAATCACCATATGGATGCGATAATGAATTGGAAGAATAAATAAAGCATCTAAACAAACTCATCATGGAAAAAGATGTTGAATTGGCGCAAGTCTAGATGAGGTTAGAAAATCAAGAAGTAGAGTTACGTCATCATAAACAGCAAAAAGAAAAACTCCAGCAGCAGTATGACGACAGTAAGAAGACACATAAGTTAGAACTGACAAAAGTCAACAAGGCTTTATCAAGTCATTCCGAAGAAATTTTTCAGATTAAGTAATCATAACAAGACACTAGTCACAAAAATTAAGAAGTTGAAAAGTAGTCGGAAGACAGAACAATCTACAGAAGACATTGAAGGAAAACTTCTAGACAAACAGGAAGAAAATCGTTGTATCAGAAGGCATAATGAAGATCTTAAGGAACAACTTAAGAAGTTTGAAGATGACAAAAAATCACATGTACAAGTGATTAAGAAGTTTCAAAATGATAACATGCAGTTAGAAAACAAGTTGGAAAAGATACATAACGAAACCTTAAAACCTCAAGAGATGAAAACACAACTTTCTACTCAGATCAATGCTAAAAAAAATGACACTCGTAAAAGACAATGACATTGTGAAAATTCCATATCGACACCCCAACCATAAAAACAGATATTCTAAAAAGTGGGAAATGTCGAAAGATAGTGGTACCAATGTGATCAAATCTCCTAACAATATATCAGTATGGAATGCCAACATTCCACAACAAATCAATTTGGGATGGATTGATTCATCCACATATTGGAAGTTGTGCTCAACTTTTAGTAGTTTGTATCGACATGTTTCGTCGGCTGTGACACCAAAAAAATTGATGCAAAAACATTACAAAGCTTTGAAGACAAAGCTTTTCTAAGGGAGTGGCAATGTAACAAACTTAAATAATAACAACAAACACACACACACACACACACACACACACACACACACACACATATATATATATATATATATATATATTAATAATTAATAATTAATAAATAGTTATTAGTAAACTATTCTAAAATGACGCATCCTTTCATGGATGGTATCCAAAGTGCCTTTCCAATTTTTATATATATGGCACTCACTTTGTAATATTTCATCATTCATCTTTAATATTATTTTATATTTCAATATGGAATTATTCTCCATTGGTTGATTATTTAACTGAGTAATCATTGTGGGTTAAAATGTGAATCATGTGGGTTTAGAAGTCTTTGTGTGCTTCAGATTCAGTATTCTTTTTTGACTATTTATAGAAATGAAAATGGTTTGCGAAATAGTGAAACAGATAGAAATTAAATTTCTAAGCTGTGTTTTTCCACACCTAGAAAGCAGGTCGTACTCTAGCACATTTAGAATGTTTTAAATAAATAAAATAATTCTTATGAGAATGAAAATAGTAGATATGATTTTGTATCTGTAGATAAACAGAGTAAATTTTATTTCAATATTTAAAATTCAATGAAAAAGCAGTGTTATGGTTTGTTTATATTTGTTGTTTTACTTGGTCTAACCAAATGAAATTACAGGTAAAAGAAATAGTAAAATACACTAGTATCACAGTATTAATATACTGATAGGAAATAAACGTTTATAGGAGATAATAACTAATATTCGAGAAAGTATATAAACAAGTTAATAACTAAATAGTTTTTTTTTTAAATATTAACTTAATCTTAACTATTACTTAATAAAACCATATTAGGGTTTTATTTACAAAACCTTCATTTATATAAAATAAACAGAGTTTTAGAGTTAACATTCTTTTCTCTACAGAAATCCAAATAAATATAACTTACAGAGTGGTAAATAAAAATAAATGTATATATAAATAATAAACGAAATAAACTAAGAATTATATGTGTGTGTGTGTGTGTGTGCATTATAAAAATTAAAACCAGACAGGCTTATAACTTGTGAAAACCTAAGGGTCAAAACCCTTTCGACTATTCAATTTAAATACGCAATAACCCTATAACAAAATACAACCAGTTACATTGCTAACTGTGAAACAACATTAACAAGAAAGCTACAAACTATGCATTAGACTGACCACAGTCTTATTCCTGAAATTAAAATATATTTATAAATCTTCTAACAGTAATTTAAACACATTATTGATAGGCTAACGAAACCACAGTTCACATCTAAAGGTAAAACCGGAGCAAAACGAGACAGAGCTCAAATAAAAACTCAAAGCTTAACGAAATTCTTATTTTTCTTAGCCCAACTGTGTTACATTATCAAGCCGCAAGGCTAAATTGTTAACCCAAAAACCAAATACATATCACGGCTCAAGAGCTGGTACTACCCAGCGAAAAACTTCAAGGGTTTTTAAGTAAAACTGAAGTAATAACACACTAAACATTTTAACTATTGAAGAAACTGAAACCAGGCTTCCAAGCACTGCAATTTTCCTTCCAACAACCCTCATCATAAGTAGGGAAAAACCCACATTCGAAGCCAGGGCTTACCGGTTGGAGCCCACAAGTTCACTGAAGCTAGAGAATGTATATCTTTCCCACTAAAGGTTGGAGTCGTCACAGGTTCCTGCAAAGAGCACATTTTTGAGCTTTAGAAAAAGACTCGGCTCATAAGTAAACCCTAGCTTAAATATTTACTATGACAAAAGAAACCTTTTTTTAACAAAGAATTAAAACATTACCTGCGAGCAAGAAGAGAGTTAAGCCGTGAAGGGACAATCACCAGTGTAAGTAAAATGCACAAAGGAGCAAGCAAACCATCATGCCGACCCTATGACGGAGACATAATAAACAAAACTAAAAACTCCACAAAGCCGTGGCAAGGAACCAGTTTTGACAAAGCTAAAACCATGTATAGGCCTCGAACCAAGCAATTAAGCAAAGACCACTCGCACAGTATCGCTTACACCCGAGAGAGTTCGAGATTACAAGACTGAGTATCGAGACCACTCAGTATCAAATACAAGCTACGTAGCAAGCAAAGAGAAGGAACAGCCTCTCATGGCTGCAAGGAAAAACTACACAGAGCAGCCCACAAACCGACGAAACCCTCGAAGTCAAATGCCAAAGGAATAGGGTTTCCTTTCTTTTTAAGTCGCCAATGCATGGAGGAGATCAAACCACGTGCCCTTCAAATTATTTAACCATGCGAGGGTCGTGTCTATAGTCAACCCTGCGTTATAATATATAACTTATTATTGCCCATAATAAAAAAAAAACTATACAATCAACCTTTGTATAAAAACGTATTATCATTTGCAAATCAATTGTATTAAGGCCTGCTATGATTGCCAATAATGAATCTATGGCATCGACTATAGATTAGAGGTGCTTAAACCTTGTCAATGATACAATCACAAAGTTCGACCATAGTATAAACATCTTATAACGATGTTTCTCATGACTACTTTGCCAACGACCTTTTGGATGGGTCATAATTTGTTTACAAAGACATTTCTTTTACTATTTATGCTTGCTTGGATTTAGCTTAGTATAAGAACATCCTTTATAATGTTTGACTTTGATATCGACCTTAGGATAGAAGTTTTTACATAGTAAAATCCACCATAGTAGTTATTATAAACTACAACTCATTATAATGTGGTAATTTTACAAATAGCCATCCTACTATTATGTAAACCATGCTTAGATTTAGTAAACTAAAAGAATAAAACTGATAATATGTTTTACCTTTAGTTTCGTCTTATGGAAGTGGTGGTTAGGTAATATTCCACCTAAGATAATTAATCTAGTGACATAAGGTCAACCATACTTTGGAGCTAGTAATCTTGTTTTCATAAAGAACAGAACTTATAGTATATCATGGAAATTATCAGACAGTAAATCTACCTAAGGATACAAGTAGAAATTACTTTGATACATTATAAAAAGATGTGGTATTATGTTTTTACAATAATACTTGTAGCATGGCAATAACTTAGGAATCGAATTTTATAACTTGATTTTTAGCAGTGCAAAGGGATAAGCATAATTGCATACAATTAACAAGTTGATAATCTTCATGATTAGTAAAGAAGGGTTGAAGTAGGAATATGTAATCTATTGGTGAACTTTACCTTTGAAAATCATAGGAGTACTTTCATGCATAAAAAGCAGTACATTGAATATTAAAAATAACAATAGCAGTATGATCATGTTTCAATAAAGTAATTGTATGTTAAGAGCTGGAGCTCTAAGCTCATGGGAAGAATCTATTTTGTTTAACCAAGTATGTTAAGGATAATAATCCTTATGGCTAAACTATGAATACTATCTTAGAACCAAAACTATGAAAGAGAATTACTTTACCTCATCAGAGCCTTGCTTTTAAATAATCAATTTATTCACTAGCATAATAACATGCTACAGAAATGCTTCTCGCTATCATACAAAATAAACTCCTACTTGATCGTTCATTACCTGTTGAACCTGTAAGAACCAACAGTCCATCTGCGTTAGCATAATTCTAAGTAAGCCCCGAATTTTTCAAAGATAGTTTTTCACCTACTTGCCAAAAGTAAATTATTAGTATAGCTAGAAGCCATCTAAATGCAAGTCATTCTTAGATAACTTATAACAATTAAAGCTGTATTAGTTATTGTATGTTGAAACTAATTAATACCAATTGTTAAACTGTTTCATTTTCCGCTAACCGCTAGCAAATATTAAACTGCGTATTCAAACATTTTATGTTACCTTAAAAAATTTAAATTTTATGAAATTTTGGGGTTATGACAAGCCTCCACACAATTGACAAGTTCTAGATAAATCCAAGAGGTTGCTCCATGTATATCTATTCTTGTTAATCACCATGAAAGAATGCACATTTGACATCCATTTGGTGTACAGTCCACTTGCGATATGTGGCTATAGAAAGAACAAGGAAAATAGAATTCATTTTTGCCTCGAGTGCAAAGGATTCAAAAATGTCAAGTCCCTCAACCTATGAAAACCCTTTAGAAACCAATTGAGCCTTATATCTCTCTATGTTACCGTCAATTGCATGCTTTGTTCAATATACCCCCTTGCATTGAACCAATTTTCTACCTTTTCAAAGAGAGACCAAGTCCCAAGTGTCATTTTTCAATAAGGAATTATTCCCATCTTCCATGGCAACATCCCATTCTTTAATACCATATTGGGCCTCATGAATGTCTTTTGGATCTGAATCACTAGACATAACTGCTTGAGTAGTCCTTTGAAGAGAGGACCTCATTCTTCTTTGACCCCAATCAAGAAGCAAAGGATGAGTGCTAGTTTATTGTTATTCAAGATCATCATCATAAGCAGGGGCAACCAACTCAAAGGAAGGATCATCATATGAAGATACAAGATGTTGAGGAGGATGCTCATCAAATTGAACACTCCTACTTATGAGCAATTCATGAGTGTCAGCATGAAATAATCTATACCCTTTAACATCTCTTTGATAGCCAACAAAGATGCAAGAATCATCTTTACATGTCTATTGCCCTATGTTTTTCTTTTGGAGTGTATGACCAAGCATTGCACCCAAATACCCTAAGATGCCCAACATAGGGTTTATATCCACCCTAAACTTCTAGTGTCACCCCTTGAACAGCCTTGTAAGGAGTTTTATTTTAAACATAGTTTGCACAATTTATCACTTTAGCCCAAAATTGTGGGCCAGGCCCTCTTACATGAATCATACTATTTGTCATCTCTTTCAAGGTATGGTTTTTCCTTTCAGCAACCCATTTTGTTGTGGGCAGTAGGGAACGGGTATGTTGTAGCTAAATACCTTCAATGGCACAACAGTCCTTAAACCTATTATTGACATATTTTCCACCGTTATCTGTCTGAAAGCATTTGATAGACTTTCTATATAAATTTTCAACCAAGGATTTGAACACAAGAAAAGTGTCAAAGGCTTCACTTTTTTTTTCAAAAAGTAGACCCAAGTTCGCCTAGAATTGTCATCAATAAATGTAAGCAAGTAGCATGCCCTTTGAAAAGATTGACCAAGAAAAGGGCTTGAAATATCACTGTGAACAAGTTGCAGAACTTCAAAAGCTCAATGAGATTTTTCCTTATCAAAATTGTATTGAGGATGCTTTCCAAGAATATAGCATGTACAAACACCATAATAAAAGCATATAAGTGGGAGATTAGTGACCATGTTTTGCTTACTAAGTTGTTGAAGATAACAATAATTCAAGTGGCCAAATCGCACATGCCATAATCTACTTAATTGATTTGAATGAGAAAGTAGCACATTGGTAGGAGATGTCAGCTCAAAATGAGAAAATGAATACAAGCATGCATGATGATCCACTTTCTGTGTGGCAACAATTTGTGATTGATCCTCAATTTCATGAACAATTACATAATTAGGGGTAAACAAGATTGTCTTTCTTGCACCAAAATTTGTAATTTGGTAAATTGAGAGCAATTTGGTTGAGAGATTAAGAACATATAAAACATTATTGATCATACCATCCATCATCTCAACGTAGCCTTGACCTTTAATAACCAGAGAATGAATAGTTTCCCATAAAAATATGCTCGATTTGGCATGAATTAATGGAAGAACACTTATTCTTATGGACACCCATTTGATGGGTGGCTCCAGAATCAAATATCCATTCATGTTTAGAAGAAGAGAACCCTACTCTAAAAGAGAGAGCTTTAGCCTTCCTTGTATCATTGCTAGGAGAAGATAGGTTGACATTTAAATTGTGTTTCTCCATTTATGAAGACAAGACAACTAGTTTCTTAAAACAATGAGATTATAAATGACCATCCTTTCCACAAAAAATTACATTTAAGAGGAATTTTCTTTCCTTTAGAATCTGACCTAGAAGAGGGATATGAAGAGTTACTTGATTGTGCACTATGTTTGTTTCCCTTTAGATGTCTTTTTATGTAGCATTCTTGAATGTGTTTGTTTCCCTTTAGATGTCTTTTTATGTAGCATTCTTGAATTTGAAGGTGAGCTAGATACTAATGCATAAGACTTAGAATCTATAGAGCTAAGATATCCCATTTGAATGAGTTATCCTGCTCACGAGTAAGTCTTTCAGCGAAAGCATCAAAGTAGGCATTACAAAAACCTGACCCAAGGCAACCTCAGTTGAATAAAATGTAAAAACAAACACTGAATAGGAATCTCCTAACTTAGAGAGCATTGCAAAAATGAGTTGTTCATCTTCTTTCTCAATATTGCAGTCCTTATGTTGAATCCTAAGGGATTTAAACTTGGAAAAGAGTCTTGAATGGTATCAAAATTACTAGGATTGAGACTAATGAATTCATTTTCCAGTTGATGACCATGAATGGCATCTGTTTTACCAAACATTGGTTCAAGTTGTTTCCATGCTTCATGGGGAGTGTTTATGCCTTCCAAATGAAATGGTGGTTTAGGTGAAAGAGAAAGACAAATTAAGCCTAAGGATTCATGACGACGATTATGCCATTTAGTTTTTTTTCGCATTTTGTGTGGGTTTTTTTTCTGAACTAGTGGTGACCATGTACATACCTTTACTCCTTCATAAAATCGTGGTTGATTTCCAACTAAAATAGTTGCGAGGAGTTAAAACAGGGATTGGCAACTTATCTGCCATAGTAAGGAAAAGATGTCAAAGAAAGAAATTAGAAATCATCAGAAATGTGACTGATGATGGCTTCAAGTAGTAGCTTTTGAACAGAGATGGTCACAGCAGAGTGCAAAGCAAATATAGCATAAGAAAACCTAACATGCCCTGCGGAAACGTCCATAAACCACTATAGCCAAAAGGAGATGAAGGAAGCTAATGCCCTAGTGCTCTAATACCATGTGGAATTAAACAAGGCATAGTTGGAACAAAATGAACTTAATCTCCATACAGACAAAGGCAACGTAAAACGAAACGTAGAGAAAACTGTCTTTCTACGAGCAAAAGAAAACATCATATTAGATTAATCTACTGTATATAAAGCAACATAAAAGGACTACTTAAAACAGACAAGAGAATGCAGCATTTAATGTGGTTGGTTGAGAGCTATACCAACCGGATTTACTCACCTATGTGAGCTCACTTGCAACGTACACCAGCAGTGCTCATGTTTTGAGTTTGTTTTGTGCGAGTGCATTTTTGTTATGAATGAAGGCATAAACTATATGTTGGACATTTTGGAAGTGTTATATACATAAAATAATAAGCAAAAAAATAAAAATAATAATTATTAAAACGTAAAAATATATCTAGAAATAACAATATATATATATATATATATATATATATATATATATATAACAAAATTTATTAAAAAAACCTGCGACTTTACCAACAATCATCTTAGCAAGCCAATAAGGCTTATATAATCCTAAGTTTCTATTGTAATTTATATATCTTCAGACAATTTCAAAATTACATCCAGTTTATATATATTTCATGTTTTTTTCTTGCTTCACTAGTATCGTATCCAGGCTCAACGCTTGTCGCACCAGCCGCCCCCATCAACATCCTAAGTCACTACGTCCTTCGTTTGTAGCCATTTTCGCCATCCATTGTCCCCCACTATCTTCCGCGTCCTCCTCCCTCTACATACATGGACTAAAACTGCACATTTGGGATGACGTAGAATTACATAACATTTCTACCATGGATAAGGCAAGACGTAAGGCCAAGATCATCGAGAACAAGCTCAAAAGAATCGCTTGGATTAGTTTCGACAAAAACCACCCCGAGAGGAAGCCTCCCTAATCAGCAAATATGGGAACTTCAAAATATATGTCATTGCATCTAAGGGAAGGAGCAAAACCCAGTTTGGAGGCCCAGAGGATGAAGGAAGGAAAGTGAAAATATTGTGGAGGAAAGTGGGATCCTAAGCATAAACGTTTGCAAAAGGGAAACTCCCAAATGTTGTATGTGTGTGAGGCCGAAGAAGAAGATGAATTTGAAAGTGAGGAATCAAATGAAGATGATACAGGAATTCAACATGACAACCACTCTGAATTAGAAAATAACACTCCAAAAATATCATTAGGCGCCATTACAGGGATATCCCAACCCCAAACATTGAAGCTAAAAGGGCATCTCAAAAACAATAATGTCTCAATTCTCATAGATACTGACAGTACCCATAACTTTATTAATGTTAGTCTTGTTAATATATTGAACCTATTTGTATACCCGGTACCTAACATGAAGGTTATGGTAACACATCATAAGAAAATTGAAAATGTGGGGAAGTGTCACAAGGTTAAATTACAAATGTAAGAGTATAATCTAAAATCTGATTTATTTGTAGTACGTCTTGGAGGAGTAGACGTGGAATTGGTAATCCAATGGTTGCAAACATTAGGTATTTTCTCTGCTAACCATCAAGAGCACTTCATCAAGTTCAAATGGCTAGGAAAAAAGTACAAATTGTACGGTTTCCAACCACCCCAAACTCAATTGGTTACATCACATCAAATGGAAAGGCTAATTCGAAAATGAGCTCATGCTTACATAATTCAATGTCAAGAGATAGAGTTGCTAACATGTGAAGGAGATGACTCCAAACCACCAGAAATACAAGATCTAATCAAAAAACACAACAAGATGTTCCAAGAGCTTCCGATGGAGCTCCCACCAACTAGGAATATTGAGCACATAATTGAGATAGAACCAAGGTCAAACTTGTCAATAAACCGTATAGATATCCACATCACCATAAAACAAAGATTGAAAGGTTAACTCGAGATTTGTTAAAACGTGGTGTCATTTCAAAAAGCAAAATCCCTTATGCAACTCCAGTAGTGTTAGTTTGAAAGAAGGATGGATCTTTCAGGTTGTGCAAAGATTACAAAGGGTTGAACAAGATAACAATCAAGAATAAATTCTTTATCCCATTCATCGATGAGATATTGGATGAACTTTATGGAGCTACAAGTACTTCTCAAAATTAGACTTGAGATCAAGGTATTATCAAATCAGGGCTAGAATAGAAGACGTAGCAAAAACTGTTTTACGTACTCATGAGAACCATTATGACTACAAAGTAATGCCCTTCGGATTATCTAACACTGTTACAGAAAGAAATTCCTATGGCTTGGGGTACCACAACAGACAGCTTGACTCTAGAAATCACTCATTTCCAATATGCAATAGAAATTAAATGTCTAACACTAAAGGATCAGACCTCGTACCTTATTCTGAATGGTTGAAGTAGATCCCCGTTGAGCTTTCCAACTTCAGCTTGAATTGATAGATTACTTCTTCAACAACAAGTAAACAATACAAGCATTCTATATATCATGGTGTTATATCTATTCTAGCATATATAATCAATAATGTATAAGCATTTGACATAATCCCATGGATAAAATATTCATTCAAACACACATTATTGGACAGAAAAATATATTTCTATTAATATAAATCACAGATTACAAGATACAATCTCTATCGGCACGTCTGCGAACCGGAGAAACTGAATCCCCCACTTGGGCCTCCACTGCTTCAATCCTCCATCTCTAGATAGCAAGCTCACAAGCAAAAGGCAAGATTGGGAAGAACACAAAAGTGCTCCAAGGGACAAAGGGATGCAGACTCAAGCATAAGTTCCAGCAACAATGGACTATAGTTTCATTGCTCTCAATTCTCTCTTATGCCTTCAATGTACCAAGGAGTTCCTTATATAGCTTTTCAAAAGGGTTATGAAAGGTCGAATCCGAGCGATCTCAAGGCATAGGGAAGGCCAAGAGTCAAGTGAGTCGGATCCATGTCAAGGAAAACTCCTAAAATATTTGGATTTTGTACACATCCCGATGTACGCGGTTTTAGTGGTCAAACCCGCATATATACGCAATTATAGGTTTAAAAGTCGCGTGTATCATTTTTCACATGTTTTTAGGGATGGTCAAGAAAACATCAAAGGACAAAAAATGGTCCAAAGGGTCTTAGGAGTCTGCAGTGGGACAGGGGAAGGCCATACAAAGTGTGATTCACCTGGAGTGGTGAAATCAGCTATAACAGATGCCCCCTAATGTGTGTGGTCAGAGGGGTCATATGATGGTCAAAATACATTATAAGTCCATCCCGGAAGTGGAGTGATGAAGGATCCCAAATGGAAGACCAGCCATCCAATCAGCATAGTACAATAATACAACTCTGCACATAATTGCAAATACATATAGCAGTCCCGGATACATAAGAGTACAATGGCCATGAATAGGCATGATACAAGATATCACATAAGTGGTCATCGCCACGTACAATATACATAGATCAGAATCTCCATGATGAATATATACACAGGACCATGATCTCCATAATGGTTGAAGATATATAACAGATCAAGATCTCCATAGTCACTGTAATTATCTGACATATACTGGAATCAAGTCACGAGAGCTGAAATCTCATAAACACTAGCACGATCAAGGAGGTAGCATATAAGAGATGCCACCAATCTGGAAAGTCTTCTACACAAACCGCTACGAGTACATGTCCTACTATGCGAATAGAGGTGTCGAGGTCGAATATAGTAATCCATCATCTGATTACCGGTTATTGATGTATACCGTTAACAAACGTGAGATCACCCACCGATAATGAAAATGGGAATCAAGGTACTAGAGTGCAAACTAACAAGTGTGAATAAATGTGTTGAGGTCGAACACTTGAGAGGATCCATCGATCAGGGGACATTGATGTATTCCCAAAAGACTGTTGATAGCAAGAGAACTTGCCACTGATGACTGCAAGTCTCAAGGCACTCAAAATGACTCTAGATTCCAATCCCAGAATAAATGATCTGAAGTCGATGGGATGAATCCGCTGGAAGGAGGGCGTCAAGGCATCCCCCATCATCCAACACGAGGTACTCAGCAAAGCTGTATAATGTGGAAGGACTCGATCATAAGGTGCACGAACCAGTAACTGTACCGGCAATGGCCGACATGCAAAGTCAAGAGAACTGAGGAATGACCGACTCAGGCTTCAACTTCCTTCGAACAAGAGCATAACGGTGTATGGTGACTGAATAAAGGCAACATAGACTTGATATACAAACTGGGACATCTCTGCGACACAGGAGGCATCAACAGAGGCTTCATAGGGACTAGAAGCTTAACCAGTCGGCGAAGATAAACTCGGATAAACGAGTAGAGCTCCTAAAGTCAAACTATAACCCAACCAATGGATGTGATATACAGTGCTCTGTTCGAAGGCGACACGACTCGACAGCTGCCAAAGATAATATCTTTCCTTGTCCGGCTTTTTGATTTTTTGATTTTTTTGGGGACTTTTTCAGTTATTTAAAAAGCTTGAAAATGAATAAAATGGCTTTATAGTTACAGACTAGGAGGAGACGAGTGTCATAAGGGCAAACAAACTAGTTTCAAGCAGTGGAACATACCTATGCTCAATGCAAGGATACATGTGTAGGATATCAACACTCGGGGGAAAATCTCCTCTCGGTAGAAAAGGAAACAAGCTACGAAGGATATAAAAAAATGGCTCTGCATGGCTAGACATGAGACAAGCTTGGGCTATATGGCTGAAACGCAATGTCAGGGGAGTCGGCATAAAGCTCAATAAGGCAGGCAAAGCTCATGATAATGCATTCACAACTTGACATGAGGGAGTCCTGAGGGAAATAAGCCAACAAAAGATCAAGAGGAGTATGAGGCTCTTGCGAAATGTCATGGCAATACTATACAACAGACTCTCACACCCTAAAGGAGAAAACGTCAGCATGGGCACCAAATGAAAATAAGGTGCTAACTAGGGTACCCATGTCAGGTGAAGCTCTACCACTCATATCATGCCACTTCTAAAACAGCAAGAAGGTTCTGTGACATAATAGAGTGGGTTCGTACCTAAGGTCATGATGAGATGGTCATAAGGTCATGCAAAATGCAAATGGTGATGAAACCTAACCTATATGCCAGTTTAGACATGGTACCTAAGATAGGAATGAACGGGTCAAAACCTCGGAGAGAGTGTACAAAAAATGGACCCTACATGACAACCATATTAGTCCAAAACAACCCAAAATAGTCAATAAAGAATCCAAACTATAGGAAATAGGGAGGAATGATCATGACATATGCGCCCAAAGGAAACAATGCAGTGAACAATGGGACATAAAAAGGAAAGTAAGGTGTAGACCCAACGTTCACGCATCCACCACCACCCCCGTGAGGGTGACCACTGATGTAAAAGACCAAGCGAAAGGAATAAAAATCCTCCACAAATGGAGTAGAGGATGGAATATGACCATTCCCAAATCTATGAGCACGGTAAAGGGCTGTGATGCCCCCAAGTCTGACACCAGGGTCTGTACTAGGACTAAGGACAGGTGATAGGATACCAGGCATGCCGAAAATAAAAGGACCCGAACTCAAGAGAGCATAAATATACTCAAGTAACAACGATCCTAAATGCCAACTAGTGCACAAAGAGCACACTTCTAAGAAAATCTATAGCCAAAATACAAGCAAACCAAGGGGAGGATATGTGAGCTCCTGAATGCAGCAGGTATGTCTCGCGTAGGAGAGGCTCGAAACTCCCATACACTACAAGCGGAGATATGTAACCAATTATTGTGGCCCTCAGCTTCAACGCGTAAAGCGACTGGGCTATCCGACCCCAACCTGGCCGGAACACCCGCAAAATAACCCCTGCAAAGTACCCCCTCGACATCCTAGGTAAGGCCACTAAGGTCACCTTAATATAATCAATGCTCAGGCGGACAGTCGCAGGCGGGATTGACCGTATGGGCACGTTAGCAAAGCCCGAAACTTTCGAAAGAGCCCCCAGATACGAATGCAATCCTGGAAATATCTCCAGTGCTACTCAATTATGACTATGGGTCATCCCAATCAATAACCGCTCACACTGCCTCGTGCTTAACTCTCTTTTGAGAGGAGGATCCTAAGAAACACTGGTTATACCAAGGATTTCACACACTCACCTGGACAGACACATACATGTTGTTATTTAGTGGTCTTGGAGAATTTACTTACAATGAACTATTCCAAGACCCTAAAACCTAATCTTGTTGGTGAACCCTATCAAATAAAATAGTATAGTTCATTTTAATTTAAGCGTTGATTTTAATTGGCTGTAATTACTCAAAGGGAAATGATCGTGCAACTAATGAAGTTATGACTCAGTAGTGAAGTAAATATGCACACCATAACAAACAATCCTAAGTGCAATCTTTGTCAAATGAAAAATAGGGTATGCTACTACATGAGATGCATAAATATATATTCCTTTCCGAATACCAATGCAATCCTTCCTATATGAAAGCCTAAACACAACTCTCATCCAAGCAATCCAATACAAGTACTTTCTCAAATCCATATCTAAAATGCAACTAAGAGTGCAACTACTTTGTATTTTTCAATATAAAAGAATGAAAAATGCAATAAAAGTCATCTAAAACTCTTAGTCTCTGCAGCAAGTATAAAAGACAAGTCCAGCAAGACACCGAGACAAAAAAAAGTAATGCACTAATGGCAAAACAAAAAGGATAAATGACTAAAACTAGTTTCAAAGAAAAATCAATGAAAAAGCGGTCTCTGGTCACAAAAGAAGCATCCAACAGAGAACATCAGACCCAAGGAAGACCCAACCACACTCACAACCCACCCAGCAACTTCCCACAACATCAAACTCACCAAAAGGGAAGATGTACGCGATTGTTTAAAAAACAGTTGCGTATATACACGACTTTTGGTCAAAAACCTGCGTGTATATGCGGATTTTGGCCAAAAACCTGTGTGTATACGCGACTTTGGGCCAAAAACCCGTGTATGTACGCGACTTTTGGCCAAAAACCTACGTATACAGAGAAGGCAGTGATAAAAAGCAGGCCAAGGGTCAAACCAATAAAGGGGAGTGTCAATGGATGAACATACTATAAAATGCAACACAGAAACAAGGAGAAACAAAGAACAAGTCAATAATATCAAGCCCAATGTGTCCGCAAACTTCCAAATAAAAACAAGGAACATCCCCAGCGGAGTCGCCAATTCTGTTACGGAGAGAAATTCTTATGGCTTGGGGTACCACAACAGACAGCTTGACTCCAGAAATCAATCATTTCCAATATGCAATAGAAATTAAATGTCTAACACTAAAGGATCAGACCTCGTACCTTATTCCGAACGGTTGAAGTAGATCTTTGTTGAGCTTTCCAACTTCAACTTGAATTGATAGATTACTTCATCAACAACAAGTAAACAATACAAGCATTTTATATATCATGGTGTTAGATCTATTCTAGCATATATAATCAATGATGTATAAGCATTTGACATAATCCCATGAATAAAATATTCATTCAAACACACATTGTTGGACAAGAAAAGATATTTCTATTAATATAAATCAGAGATTACAAGATACAACCTCTGTCGGCACGTCTACGAACCGGAGAAACTGAATCCCCCACTTGGGCCTCCACCGCTTCAATCCTCCATCTCTAGATAGCAAGCTCACAAGCAAAAGGAAAGCTTGGGAAGAACACAAAAGTGCTCCAAGGGACAAAGGGATGCAGACTCAAGCATAAGTTCCGGCAACAATGGACTATAGTTTCCTTGCTCTCAATTCTCTCTTATGCCTTCAATGTACCAAGGAGTTCCTTATATAGATTTTCAAAGGGGGAATGAAAGGTTGAATCCGAGTGATCTCAAGGCATAGGGAAGGTCAGGGGTCAAGTGAGTCAGATCCATGTCAGGGAAAACTCCAAAAGGATTTGGATTTTGTACACATCTCAATATACGCGGTTTTAGTGGTCAAACCCGTGTATATACGCGATTATAGGTTTAAAAGTCGCGTGTATCATTTTTCACATGTTTTTAAGGATGGTCAAGAAAACATCAAAGGACAAAAAATGGTCCAAGGGGTCTTAGGAGTCTACAGCGGGATAGAGGAAGGCCATACAAAGTGTGATTCACCTGGAGTGGTGAAATCAGCTATAACAAACACTCCTGCCACTTTTCAAGCCGCAGTGAACGAATTGTTCCAGCCATATTTGCGGAAGTTCGTATTAGTATTTTTTATGATATCCTCATATATAGCAAAACTTGGAGAGAGCATCTCTGACACCTATATCAAGTACTCGCCATCTTGGAAGAACATCAATTTTATGCAAAAATGTCAAAATGCACTTTTGGAAAAGAAGTGGACTATCTTGGCCATATAATATCAAAGGAAGGAGTCATAGTTGATCCAAGTAAGACCAAGGCAATCACTAAGTGGCCCACCCCAGATAACATTTCGAAATTAAGAGGATTTCTAGGCTTGATAGGATATATCAAAAATTTGTGAAAATTTATGGCCATAAGACTGCACCTCTAACAAATTTACTGAAGAAAAATTCATTTCGATGGAATGATGAAGCCGAAAAATTTTTGAAGCAATGAAAAACATTGTCATCAACACCAGTATTAGCAACACTAAATTTCACAAAACCCTTCGTAATTGAATGTGATGCTTCAAGATTCGGGATAGGAGCAGTCTTGATGCTCCCACCAACTAGGAAGATTGAGCACATAATTGAGATAGAACCAAGGTCAAACCTGTCAATAAACCGTATAGATATCCACATCACCATAAAACAAAGATCGAAAGGTTAACTCGAGATTTGTTAAAATGTGGTGTCATTTCAAAAAGCAGAAGCCCTTATGCAACTCTAGTAGTGTTAGTTCGAAAGAAGGATGGATCTTTCAGGTTGTGCAAAAATTACAGAGGTTTGAACAAGATAACAATCAAGAATAAATTATCCATCCCATTCATCGATGAGATGTTGGATGAACTTCATGGAGCTACAAGTACTTCTCAAAATTAGACTTGAGATTAGGGTGTTATCAAATAAGGGTTAGAATAGAAGACGTAACAAAAACTGTTTTCTATACTCATGAGGGCCATTATGAGTACAAAGTAATGCCCTTCGGATTATCTAACGCTCCTACCACTTTTCAAGCCACAATGAATGAATTGTTCCAGCCATATTTGCGAAAGTTCGTATTAGTATTTTTTTGATGATATCCTCATATATAGCAAAACTTGCAGAGAGCATCTCTAACACCTAGATCAAGTACTCGCCATCTTGGAAGAAAATCAATTTTATATATTTTTGATGATATCCTCATATATAGCAAAACTTGGAGAGAGCATCTCTAACACCTAGATCAAGTACTCGCCATCTTGGAAGAACATCAATTTTATGCAAAAATGTCAAAATGCACTTTTGGAAAAGAAGTGGACTATCTTCGCCATATAATATCAAAGGAAGGAGTCATAGTTGATCCAAGTAAGATCAAGGCAATCACTAAGTGGCCCACCATAGATTTATTGAACAAAAATTCATTTCGATGGAATGATGAAGCCTAAAAATGTTTTGAAGCAATGAAAAACATTGTCAACACTAGTATTAGAAACACTAGATTTCACAAAACCCTTTGTAATTGAATGCGATGATTCAAGATTCGGGATAGGAGCAGTCTTGATGCAAGAAGGTCATCCAATAGCATTTGAAAGCCGAAAGCTCAACAAGAGAGAGAGTCTTAAGTCCACATATGATAAAAAAAATGCTTGTCATTATACATGCTCTAGCAAAATGGTGACAATACCTTCTAGGGAGCAACATTTTGGTACAAACAAACCACAATAGTCTTCAATATCTTTTAGAACAAAAAACATTATCAACTGAACAGCAAAAGTGGATCGAAAAAATTGCTACATTTAACATGAAGATATTGCATAAAAAGGGAAAAGACAATGTAGTCGTCGATGCTCTATCTCAAAAAGATGAAGAAATCAAAACTTATGTGATTTCAGTTGCAGTTCCAGACTGGTTGGATGAAATTCGAGGTGAATATGCCAAGGACCCAGACACATGTGCTTTAATCAATGATCCTAATCGAAGTCCAAAATTCAAATAGAGTAATGACATCCTTTGGTATAAAGGAAGGATCTACTTAACCCCAACATCCAGGTTTAAGACTAAGGTGTTGATGGAATCCCATGACTCACCAATTGCAGGACATGTAGGTTTTTTCAAAACTTACTACAATGTCAGGCAATCATTCTATTGGAAGGGAATGTATAAAGACCTTCAAAAGTATGTAACCAAGTGTGACACATGTCAAAAAACTAAAAGTGAAAATGTCATGACACTTGGGCTACTCCATCTGCTGCACATTCCAAACCAGAAGTGGGAGGAAATTTCCATGGATTTCATCGAAGGGTTGCCCTTATCCTAAAGCAAGGATAAAATATTAGTGGTTGTGGATCGATTAACGAAATATGCACATTTTATGGGTATAAAAAAATATGAATCCGCTAAACAAATCATTGAAATATTCTGTAAAAATATTTACAAATTACAGGGATTTCCAAAAATCATCGTTAGCGACAGAGATGCCAAATTCACAAGCAATTTTTGGAGAGAATTTGCAAACAAATTGGAGTCGCCCTTAATATGAGCTCAGCATATCATCCTTAGACAGATGGACAAACGAAAGTTGTCGACAAATGTTTGGAAGCCTATCTTCATAGTTTTGTCACCGACAAGCAAAACAAATGGTTACAGTGGTTACATCTTGCAGAATAGTGGTATAACTCTACTTATCACACGTCAGCCATGATGACACATTTTCAAGGCTTGCACAGTTATGAGCCTCCCGAGTGGAAAGAAATCGTTCAAGGGGTTGCAAAAGTACTTGCAGTAAAAAGTCAACTTGAAGAAAATCAAAGACTAATGCAAGTCCTAAAGGATTATTTAACCATGGCACAAAATCGTATGAAGCAGTAAGTAGAACATCATAAAACAAAAGGAGAGTTTGAAGTAGTTGATTGGGTATTTATGAGATTTCATCCATACAAACATTTGTCACTTGGGCAACAAAGGAAGAATAAATTGGCTCCCAAGTTTTATGGACCATATCAAATTATTCGAAAGATTAGCCCCGTAGCATACGAAATGAAGTTACCATATATGAGTCGAATTCACAATGTTTTTCATGTCTCGAATCTTAAAATATTATTGGGTCAACATTAAATTGCTCAGACAACAATTTTGACCTTGGACGAAGAAGGGAAACTTGTATTAGAACAAGAAGCCATCATCAGCATCAAAGAAAGAAGACTACATTCTCGTATCATCAAAGAATGCCTTATTAAGTGAAAAAATTGTCCAGAAGAGGATGCTTCATGGGAAACAGAGAAGTTCCTTCAGCAATATCCATCATTGCCTTGCTTTGAGGACAAAGAATCTTAAAAGAAGAGAGCAATGCTATATACATAAAATAGTAAGAAAAAAAAATAAAAAATAAAAAAAAATAACGATTAAAATATATATCAAAATTTATTAAGAAAAGTTGTGACTTTACCAACAGCCATCTTAGCAAAGCCGATAAGGCTTGTACAAGCCTAACTTTCTATTGTAATTTATATATCTTCAGACTATTAAATATTACATCCAGTTTATATATTTCGCGTTCTTTTTCCTGCTTCAGGAAGCTACTTGGCATTTGGTCTCTCTTCAGTCGGTTTTGTGTTTTCAGGTTCTCTCTTCATTGTTAGCAATTCAGTGCTTTGCTCTCATGGTTGATTGAGTTGCTTTGCAGCTCTCTTTTCAGTTTAATGTTCTTGGAAATGTGCAAAATGTTGTCACCGTTTCTTCTTGAAATAAATATATTACGAATTTGACTGTTATTACTCCTATTATCACTCCATTCTAGTCATGATAATCACAATTATTCAATCTCTCCTAAGTCGAATACTCGACTTTGATCATTCCATATTAAAATAGCTTAAAGCAATTGTTCATGCAGAACACCTCTACTTCACTAAATCAAAATATTAAGAGTATACGAAATGCATATTTCGCTGACAAAAGGTCTGAAGCGAACTCACCCCGACTAGATATTAGAAAGGTCCAAAGTTTAGCGTTTCAATTTTGAGAAGCATCTCAAAATTAGTCATAGTTGGTCAAAACTTCTATAGGACAATAAAGGGTGTGAAGCTAAGTTACCTGCGTTGACATGAAATGTCCCAAGTTACAAAATGTCTCAAAATTAAAATACATCATTTGTCGAAACAGGGAAACAACTCTGGTAACAATGGGGATCTCAATAATTCAGCATATTCCAAGTTTACACAGCTTATTATTCAGAGGCCCAAACAGCTGATTTACTTTAGTACACATTTCAAATGATATTCATGACACAATTATAACACATCTAGGTTACAAATATAGATGAAGTGTCAAAAATGAGACCATAATTCAACGAATAGTGGCCATAACTGAACCAAACATGAGAATCATAATTGAACCAATCGTGAAAATGATATGCAGGAGGAAGTGATCTGCCAAAGTTGAGGTAATTTCTTTGACCCAGATATCTACATTGGGAATATCATTCACTCCTCCAAAACTGCACATCCAACAACAGCCCCATGGGACCCCCTTATGGGTCTCACTTCCCGCCACTCTGGTTGTGTGCCACTTACTTTACAGGCTCTTACAGCATTTAGTTTGACAACTTCAACATTTCGCCAGTGGCCATCAGGTGGTTCCCACTTGAGAACCTTCCCCCCCAAAACGTAGAGATCATTTTGAAATCCAACCAGACCAAATCCAAAGCCCTTTAGTGCACGAGAAAGATCAGAAAACTGCACAGATGGAACTGGCCCTACAGTAATCCAGCAACCTGTTGCCGCATCCCGAAATTTTACATTGTTTCCATCCCAATCATCAATAACATAAATACAGTCCTTAATTGTTGTAAGAGGGCACGGCATTAGGCGAAAAAACAGCCAGAAGTTTTGTTGGGAATACCAACTTCCCATGACAGGATCAAAAACTTCAGCAGTCTTCTGCTCTGCTCGATTATCTATTCCAGCTACAACATAAAATAAACCACCACAAGTGAAGCCAACACAATCCTCACGTGCACTTGCTAAAGGTGGAATGTCCTGCCAGCTGCACAACAGAACTAGTATAATCTCAGTATAAAAGCCATAGTTTTCAGAGAAATACAATACTGAAATTCTTCAAGTATATCCAGAAAGCCACAAGTCTGAGCAAGGCTATCTTGAAACAAAATCTGAAAGTTAATGTAATAAAAATACTAAATAGTAATACACACAGGCAAGCGTATGGATGAAACAGTGGTAAATGCAGACAGGCATTCTTGTCGTGCAATTAAACCTTTGGCAAGTTAAATACCAAGAAAAGGAGAATTGATCATCGACAAAATTAGACTCTTTTCATTAAGAGTCGAGGAAAGGGAACACCAATCAAATTTCAGATATTTAAATCTTCGAAAGGTACCTAAAGGATTACCTATCTTCAACAGGGTCATAAACTTCTGCATGAGCAAGTGTGCTTGCATTTGACAAGCTGCAACCACCAGCCACATATACTTTTTCGTGAATAACCGCACATGCAAAGTTGCATCGTGCAACTTTCATACTTGCCGCTCTACTCCATTGCTGTGAAAAGGGATCAAACTGTATAACCTCATTAGTTGCAGTAAACTTTTTCAGCTGACCTATAGTGTCACGTGGAGTGTAGTACCCACCAATCACTAGAAGCTTCTTTGCTACAGTTACACATGAGAATCCACAGTGCCTGTAATTGGAAGAAACCCAAGAAATTGGTGGCAAAGGATGCCACCTATCAGCTACAGGATCATACGCATTCCATGGGCCATTGATTTGTTCTTCTGTTAATACAAAGAACCAATTACCACACCAGCCTTCTTGAGCTTTGGCACGAGCATACTCAGAGCTTCTTATTAAAGATCGCCATCTCTTACACACAACTTCTAGCAGCCCATGATATCCATGAGATACCTTTGCCAGGCATCTTAATGCCAAATGATCAGGAAGTCCTGGAATAATTTCCTGATAAGAGTTCAACCTGCAAACATAAATCCAACAAATAAGAACGGTGTCGCACTAGCAAAATAATTAGCATGCAATTGTATATGCTTCTGGGGCCATATGTTTTATGCATTGCAGACATGGAAATTTTAATAGCATCCTATAGCTTACACATTTGATACTTACTACCGTTAAAATTCATGCGAAAATTAATGGCAGGTTGGGGANTTTATGCATTGCAGACATGGAAATTTTAATAGCATCCTATAGCTTACACATTTGATACTTACTACCGTTAAAATTCATGCGAAAATTAATGGCAGGTTGGGAAAAGAGAATCTTTTAGGTAGAAGAGAATCTTTTAGGTAGAGTCAAAAACAAAATCAGAATATGCTTAAAGGCGGCCTTTAAATGTTCCTCTGTTTCAATCAGCGCACCTAAATAGAGGAAAAAGAGACCATAGGTATGTATGGGGCATATACGCTTTGGTAACTTATAGCACCATATAGAAAATGAGACCAGTTCAAAACACGTCAGTTGATACTTTCCCTGTGATCATAAAATCCTTAAAATGAGAGAACTAGATGTATCAAAGAACTTGGGCAATGTTTTCACAATTAAGCTCAGTCGTTTGTGCATGTTTCTGCCAGGGAATAATATGCTAATTCCAATGCCAAATCACTAAATAAATGAAGCATCTCTATCAATAGAGTCCATCGAGGATCTTTCCATGCAGTAAATTATGTCAAGACTGTAACAAATGGACCAATTTGTAGGCTTTTAAGTGAGATGTGTGGAAAAAAAATGAAATCTAAATGTATCATGCATAAAAATAATATCAGGCTCTTGAAACATGAGGGAAAAGAAAACTAAAGTCAACAGGGAGCACAGATTTTATACAAACAGTCAACGGCAATGTAGACTGCTTTGAGACCATACATAATTGTACCGAGAATAGTGACGTGTTCTCAGCAGCACAGACTAGTATGGGAGAGATTTGTTACGTACATAACGTAACGTATGTGACAACCAAAAATAAATAAATCTGTGTGGGAGAATATGTCAGCGCAATTTTAAATTTTAAAAAAGTTAAAAAAAAATTAAGACCAGCATAGATCCATTTTAAACCCAGATCTCTCAAGCACCGTGAGGGATCAAATTTATTGATATATAAATTTTTTATCTTAAATTTTTTGATGTCAAGAAAAAGTTTACACCTCAACAAATTTGATCCCTTTCGGTGCTTGATAAATCTGGGTTTAAGATGAATCTATGCTGGTTAGATAAAACCACAGTTACAAGCTACATGACACAATATGAATGTGGACCGCAAAGGAAGTCAAAAATACCACAGTAAGCAGAAAAATATGGCAACATACATGTAAGAGATTAAGTATACTTAAATTAAACAATTCTTAGGTGATCTCTTAAGTAAAGGTAAGGTTTAACATAAATTATAACACGTGAGAATCTAAAAAATGGAAACATTTTAAAAAGAATTTTGCCAGTGAGTATGAGTTCAATGGTGAGGATGATATAGAACCAAATAACTATATTTCTTTTTACTAGTTACTAATAAACCAAATTCTAAGAGAGGATGGCAAAGTGGAGCTTTCCCACGGCCAGGACTTTGCTCTGCTTCCCCTTTTGTCTGGTTCTGCCTCTAGCCATTGCATCTGCCAACAGGCTTGATCTGCTGCAGACAAGCCTTTTGCTGCAACGGCTCCTCTTTCCCATCCCACAAAATGCTCATTCCATCTAAGAATGGCTTGGCTCCTCAGAAAGTAGGCTCCTCCAATGGGCAGTTGTGCCCTGGAAAGCTTGTCTCCTTCAAAGAAGCCACCCCTCCTATCCTTCTGCACCAATAAGACAGCCACAGTGTTGACTCTGAATCTCAATCCCTCTTAGGTTAACATCGAGAGGTTTACAACCATGATCATCGAGTCACCTGAAGATTTAAACGAAGCTAAAAGTCTAAAGATATCCAGGTTTGAATATCCGAGTATGGGAGCTTCTTCTTGCAAGATATCATTGTGATACACCCTTGTGCCAAGTGGATTTTTATCCTTAAATTTATCTCTATGCTTAACAAAGCTAATGTCATGTACAGTGGGTCTTGGTTTATGGGAAGGGCTGGCCTCTTTATGAAGCTTTGGCAGCCTGGTTTCACAGGATTGTTATCTTAGTCCCAATCTGGGTCTGACAGCCCAATTTGGCTCTTGAATATTTGAATGCTGACTCCATCAAGGCCAACGGAAATGGATCTGGATAGGTCTGTTGCCTTGGCTCTAAAGACAAAAATTTACTGGCTTCTACCTCTGCATGAATAATTGAATATACAATGTACATAAAGCTTATTTAAGCAAGGGTCTTCTTGAAAAAATCATATTAGATTGTAATGGCCACAGCAGGACCCACTTGTTGGACTATGAACACATTGCTTTTCACTAGAGGGTTTGATTTAAGCACAGCCATTTCTCTGTTTCTTGTTCAAAAATCAAAAGCCTACTTGGTGGAATGATTCTCAAGTCAATCATTATTGGGTGGAACCAATCTCAGATCAAGTTGATCTGTAATGTCCTCTTCTGCTTAGGCATTGAGGACCAACCCGCTAACCTATGTGATTCCTATAGGTTCAAGCGGGTACTGACAGTCAAGGAATCAGCTGAAGACTGATGCCATATATAGAAGATCTAGGGCATCAATATTATATCACCATTGGGTCGAAGAGGGCCACTAGAGCCAAAGGCCACCTGCATGCATGACATCCGAGCGTTATTTAATGATGCATGCACCCGATTAAGTCTCCATGTGCATGCATGCAAGTCAACTGCAAATTAGAAGATAAAATGACCTAATTAGGTCAAAAGTTAGGGTTTTCGCAGTTGAGAGTTATAAAAGAAAGTGAATGGAGAAGTCACTTATGTGATAATTGATTTGTGGAGTCGAATTGGAGAGCTTGGCAAGCTAAGTTGGGGTTGAGCGCATGCTCAGCTAACTGGTGTATTTCGGCAGCGAAATCTATCTGCCCTAGTTCATCATCAGGTTGGATCATCCAGGTTCAGCACTAGTTCATCATCAGGTTGGATCATCCAGGTTCAGCACTAGTTCATCATCAGGTTACATTCAGCAGTTATTCCGGAGGTTGATTATTCATCCAGCCAGAGGGTTTCACCGTCACACCGTGTCATCGTGATTAGAGACAAAGCAATTCGTTTTCCTACCTACAGGATTCAGAACTTCCGCTTGCTGCTTCCATCATCATCAAAGGGGTATTATAACCCTAGTGCACATCATCCGGGCTTCCAGCAGCAGCTTATTTATTATTCTGGAGCTTATATAGTTTGAGAGGAGGGCACATTCACCTGTGGAGGACGATTTGGTGTATCTCCTTATTCCTCCGGCAGAATCCTTGCATGTTGGGACCAGTCTCTTCACCATCAACTGATCTATATACTAGTATGTACATGCATTGATTTCTCCTATTTTATAGCATCTCAGTATTTTTCTAGGGCACATAAAGTTCGGGGTTTGCTTTCCTATTTGATTAAGGAGTAAGTCTATTAGCCATCTACAGTATACACATAAACAGGAAAATATCAGTTTGGGATATTACAGTGGTATCAGAGCTATTTTCCTTGCCAACTGTGAGCATGCAAAAATTATAAATGAATCTAGGAGACCCATACAACATTACTCACATGAGACAGAGGTATAGAGACAGAGAAGAGGAGTTAGAGGACATAGATTTGGGGAACAGAGAGTATCAGTTTGAAAAAGGCAAAGAAATAATGGCCAATGATGATAAAATAGCTTTCAATAGTCTCATATCAGCCATAAAAGAACTCACCACTGGGCAAAAAGAAATGATGAGGTCCTTCAGGCAAATGACTGAGAAGAATGGGCCCACCCCACACAGTCCCTTATTTCCCAACAGTGATAAGGTATCCACTAGTAGTAGTAGAGAGCACTTACATACCAACATGCAGAGCCATCCCCATAGCCTTTCCGACCTACCATGCCTCAATTCTTAGATAGTCCAGCTGCAATGCCTCTAGCACAAGCAGAACCAGAAGAACCCATGTGTGCCTATCTGAGAGAATACAGGGCTTTAGGAGAGGACTTCCATTCAGCCATGACCTTCACTGACTTCTTCCACTTTAAAAGTAAGAACAAACCCAAAGCTTAGAATAGGCCATTCACCCAGAACTATGAGTTACAACGTACCATAGGGAAACTAACTATCCCTACCTTTGAGGGCACCCGGGGTGGCCCAGCTAGGAATTGTGTGCAGAAGTTGGATACATACTTCCAGCTCAACCCCATGATTGAGACATATGCCATTAAATTGGCTACTTTGCATTTGGACGAAGAAGCACATGAGTGGTGGGGTACCACGGGTTAGTGACACTGGGTCACAACACCATCACCTCATACACAGATTTTACACAGAGGCTCATTGAGCGGTTTGATCGAAAGGATCCAGAGGTACACTTTAGGGAGCTGGCACAGCTCAAGTAGACAAGGAGTGCAGATGCTTTTATTTCTGAGTTTCAGAGGATAGCAGTCATGGTCACAGATATATTAGAGAGCCGGTTGATTATGTTGTTCACTGAACCCTTACAGGGATGGGTCAAGTCTTATAGGCCCACCACCCTAGCAGATGCCATCAGACAGACTAGAGACTTGCAGGATGCAGTGCCCAGAAATAGGTTTCCTCCCAGGACCAATGCTCCTATTAAAGATAAAGAAAGGAAACCATGGCCCAAGAAAGAATGGATGGACAATGATACCCGACAGGACCTTAGAAGAAAAAAGTTATGTTTCACTTGCCAAGAACCATGGATACCAAGTCACAGATGTTCAGGAAAAGGAAAGGCCTACTACATAGAGGCTTATTCCGACAGTGAGGAGCATGAGGATTACCAGGATCAGGAGCAGGGAGAGACAACAGAGATAGTTGCTGAGGGACAGGCCTCAGGAGGTACCATTGTTACCATGACAGGGGTTCCTAGATTCCACACTCTTCGGATTAGAGGTATCGTACAGGGCCACAGAGTGGGACTGCTGATAGATGGTGGGGCATCCCACAACTTCATTGATGCTGCATGGGTTAAAAAGAGAGACATTCAGACTGAGAGCTTTGATGGGTTTTCAGTAGCAGCAGCAGGTCACACCATGGAGTGTAGTCAGAGGATTCCTAAATTAAAGGTAACGCTTGGGAATTATACACTGATAGAGACATTCTATGTGGTAGATGTACCTGACATGAATGTGGTACTAGGAGTTTAGTGGCTGTATTCCATAGGGAAGTATTCCACAAATTACCAGACCATGGAGATGGAGTTTACAGGAGCAGAAGGACAGAAGGTGGTATTGAGAGGGATGAATACCTATCCTCCCACAACAGTGACATCACACAGGATGGAGGCAGTACTCCGACAAGGAGATATTGAGTGGGTTGCAGAGTGTACTGTTACCTTAAGGAAACCACCAGATAAGGCCACACAACATCCAGCAGATATAGAGGCCTTGCTACAGAAGCACAAGGTAGTATTCGGAGACCTTCCAGCAGGTCGACCTCCAGATAGGGGATTTGAGCACATTATTGAGTTAGAGGAGGGGACCCAAGCAATTATCACCACTCCTTACAGACATCCCAAGAGGTATAAAGATGAGATCGAGAGTACAATCAAGGAACTACTCAAGCTAGGATACATCAAACCTAGCTCCAGTCCCTTTGCATCTTCAGCAGTGCTAGTGAAGAAAAAGGATGGAACCTTACGCATGTGCATTGATTACAGGACACTCAATAAGAAGACCATAAAGAACAGGTATCCCATCCCTAGGATTGATGAGTTAATGGATGAACTACAGGGGGCAAAGTACTTTTCCAAAATTGATCTCCGCTCAGGGTACCATCAGATTCGGGTCAAGGAACAGGATGTTCCAAAGACCGCTTTCTGTTGCCACTACGGACATTATGAGTTTCTAGTGATGCCATTTGGGCTCACTAATGCACCAGCTACTTTCCAATCATGCATGAACCATATCTTCAGGACACAGTTGCGTAAATATATTATGGTATTCTTCGACGACATATTGATATACAGTCGGACTTGGGAAGAACATTTGAGACATCTTGATGAAGTACTTGGTTTTCTACAGGAGTAGTCACTATATGCCAAAATGTCCAAGTGTGAGTTCGGCATGCAGGAGATGTTGTACTTAGGACATGTGATAGGGGCCAACGGGGTCTAGGTGCACTTAAAGAAGATTCAGGCAATTTTGGATTGGCCTACACCTAAAAATGTGATAGAACTGAGGGGCTTTTTGGGCCTTTGCACCTACTACAGGAGGTATGTCAGCGAATTCTCACAGATGACCGCACCCCTCACAGATCGTACCAAGAAGGGAGCATTTAATTGGTCGGAGGCAGCACAACAAACATTCGAGAAAATGAAGGAGGTAATGAGTTCATGCCCAGTATTAGCTTTACCAGATTTTTCTCAATCCTTTGTGTTAGAATGTGATGCTTCAGGAGAGGGAATTGGGGCATTTTTGATGCAGAACAACCACCCCATTGCATTTGAGAGCAGGAAGCTTAAAGACTATGAGCGCCACTATTCGATATATGACAAAGAGATGCTAGTTATCCTCCATGCGCTAACCAAGTTCAGGCAATACTTAGTAGGTGCCAGGTTCAAGGTTAAGACAGATCACAACAGTCTGAAATACTTCCTAGAGCAGAAAGAGCTAAACGAGAGACAACAGAAATGGGTAAGTAAAATTTAGGCTTATGACTTCGAGATTGAGTACGTAAAGGGGAAGAGCAATGTAGTGGCTGATGCACTTTCTAGACGACCAGCTACTTTATCCCTTATGAGCATCTCATCAGATTGGAGGTCTCATCTTTTGGTTGAGTACTCCAAAGATAAGTTTGCTTGCGAGGTATTGGATGGACAAATTCAGGAGGATAGGTACAGGGTCATTGATGATATCATATACTACAAAAATAGAATCTTCTTGGTTCCAGAGTCTCCCCTCAAGAATAAAATCTTACAGGCATCGCACGATTCACCATTAGCAGGGCATCAGGGGTTTCTCAAGACCTACAGACAAATTAGAGAAAGGTTCTCATGGAAGGGCCTCAAGAAAGATGTGATACAACATGTGAGGGAGTGCAGCTTGTGCCAACAAAACAAAATAAAGCACATCCACCCAGCTGGTTTACTACATCCCTTACCTATTCCTGAGCAGAAATGGGAGAGCATTTCTATGGACTTCATTACTAAGCTGCCCAAGGTCCAAGGCAGAGACTGCTTGTACGTAGTAGTTGACAGATTGACTAAGTTTGCTCACTTCTTTGCCATATCATCAGATTATTCAGCAACACAAGTAGCAAAACTATTTTTCAGAGAGGTATTTAGACTCCATGGGTTACCCAAGACCATTGTCAGTGACAGGGACAGCAAATTCACAGGAGCCTTTTGGCAAGAGCTTTTTCAATTAGTGGGGACCGAGTTAGCCATGAGCACAAGTTATCATCCGCAAAGTAACGAGCAGACAGAGATTGTTAATAAATGGATTGAGGGATACTTGAGAAATTACGTATCAGGTCAGCAGAGGACATGGATCAAATGGTTACACTTGGGTGAACATTGTTACAATACCACCTACCATATGACCATTAGGATGACCCCTTCCCGAAGCCTGTATCGGTATGATGCTTCCACTTTTGCAGACCAGATATTTGGCGATACCAGGGCCCCCAAGGCCAAGGAGTGGATTCAGGAGGGTCAAGATGTCCTCAAGATACTTAGGGAGAACATACAAGCTGCTCAGAATCAACAGAAGATATATGCAGACAGGCACAGAGTTGAGCGCAGTTTTGAGGTGGGAGACTTCGTTTATTTACGCCTCCAGCCTTACCGACAGTCATCTCTTAAAAAGAAAGGAGCAGAAAAACTCCAACCTCGTTTCTATGGTCCATACAAGATAATTCGAAAGGTCGGAGAGGTAGCATATGAGCTAGAACTACCCCCAGAGAGCAAGATTCACAACGTATTTCATGTCTCCAATCTCAAGAAGGTAGTTGGTCAACAGATTGTTACATCTTCCGAGCTGCCTCCCCTTGATGACGAGGGGCAATTGGTTCTGATTCCGGAGCACATCCTAGAGGTGCGAGAGCGGAAACTGAGGAACAGAATCATCAGAGATTACCTGGTTCAGTGGAAAGATCTGCCTATAGAGGAGGCTACTTGGGAGGCAGAACAGGTATTACAGCACCCAGCTTTACAATTGCTTGAGGACAAGCAAATTCGAGCGGGGAGGACTGTAATGTCCTCTTCTGCTTAGGCATTAAGGACCAACCCGCTAACCTATGTGATTCTTATAGGTTCGAGCGGGTACTGACAATCAAGGAATCAGCCGAAGACTGATGCCATATATAGAAGATCTAGGGCATCAATATTATATCACCATTGGGTCGAAGAGGGCCACTAGAGCCAAAGGCCACCTGCATGCATGACATCCAGGCATTATTTAATGATGCATCATGCATGCACCCGATTAAGTCTCCATGCGCATGCATGCAAGTCAACTACAAATTAGAAGATAAAGTGACCTAATTAGGTCAAAAGTTACGGTTTTCGCAGTTGAGAGTTATAAAAGAAAGATAAAGTGAATGGAGAAGTCACTAATGTGATAATTGATTTGTGGAGTCGAATTGGAGAGCTTGGCAAGCTAAGTTGGGGTTGAGCGCATGCTCAGCTAACTGGTGTATTTCGGCAGCGAAATCTATCTACCCTAGTTCATCATCAGGTTGGATCATCCAGGTTCAGCACTAGTTCATCATCAGGTTACATTCAGCAGTTATTCCGGAGGTTGATTATTCATCCAGCCAGAGGGTTTCACCGCCACACCGTGCCATCGTGATTAGAGACAAAGCAATTCGTTTTCCTACCTGCAGGGTTCAGAACTTCCGCATGCTGCTTCCATCATCATCAGAGGGGTATTATAACCCTAGTGCACATCATCCGAGCTTCTAGCAGCAGCTTATTTATTATTCTGGAGCTTATATAGTTTGAGAGGAGGGCACATTCACCTGTGAAGGACGATTTGGTGTATCTCCTTATTCCTCCGACAGAATCCTTGCATGCTGGGACCAGTCTCTTCACCATCAGCTGATCTATATACTGGTATGTACATGCATTGATTTCTCCTATTTTATAGCATCTCAGTGTTTTTCTAGCATGCAACTGCATGCATGCAAAGTTCGGGGTTTGCTTTCCTATTTTATTAAGGGGTAAGTCTATTAACCATCTACGGTATACACATAAACAGGAAAATATCAGTTTGGGATATTACATGATCCCAGGCTTGCTCACTATTCTCCAGTTCCACCTCCCATTGGAACTGGCATAATTTCTAACATTGTTGAGGGGAGGTGCAATAAATAACATTGTGGAGAGTGCGTTCTTGCAGTCGTTGGTCCCCTAGCCTCATGATCAGTTGCAGGAGTTGGATCAGACAAAAGAGGGGAGGGATTCAACAACTTTTAATAAGACGAAACAGGGTCATTGGAGAACCCGCCAGCCTCAAAGAAGTCTGATTTGGAGCTCACCGATAAAGGATGGATTGAAATAAAGAAAAGAAGGGAATCTCTTCATATTCTATGACTCTCCAACAAAGGAATCATAAAAACTCAACTCTTCATTGAAGATTGCAAGGTGGCCAAAACAGAACCTAGATGTTGCATCAATTTTATTCAGCTAGAATGTAATGTTGTCAATCTCTTAGTAGAACGAGTATATGGGTCATTTCCTAGATATCAGACCCTGTTTCAGATCAGGTAAGGTGTATACGTGGCATAGAATCTTGTACAGTCTTTTCTCTTTGATGGAAATTTATTTACCTAACAATAAAAAAATAGCGAAGATGATGGCTTGTTACAACATCCACTAGCATGTTCCAATGTTAGGGAAAGCTCAATTGTGTGATTGTTAGTTTTTTGTACCTCGGATAGGTACTTCTGCATAGGCTAGGTGTCAAGCATGCAGAAGTCGTCTAGAAGACCTCTCTAGGAGCCTACCTGAAAAGGCAAGTGACTTTTATGTTAATATAGCTAAAAGGTGACTTAAGCTGTGTAAACGAGAGATTAAGTTGTAGCTGTAGATCTCAAATGATCTAAAATCACTAAGGAGATCTAGAGAGCCCATGGTATTTTAGTCATTATAATGATACAAAAGGAAGCCTAAAGTGAGGAGAGATGACACACATCAGTCACACAGAAAGAGTGAGTGAGATTTAATTGAGGTGGAAGGACTTCCATCCAAGTGTGCAGATGTCAGGGCAGGGCCAGAGGAAAGGAGCAAGGGGCAGACGAGGGTTAGCAACCCACAAGATCAAAGGACTGATCTTGAGATGTGAAGGCTAGCATTATGTCATTGTATTCCTCAGTGGGCCATTATCCCAGGATGGGAGCCCATGGATATTATTATTAATAAAAATTGTTTGTTGCTAGTTTTTCCTCAGTCAAGGTTATTATTATTAATAAAAATCGTTTGTTGCTAGTTTTTCCTCAGTCAGGGTTTCCCAAGGTAAATCTAAGTGTCAAATGTGTGTGATTCTTGTGTTTTTCTGCTGCATAGTTAGATAGTTAGATAGGAGTTCAGTGTGTTTTCAATTAATAATTGCAGTAAATTGTTCGAGACTATTAACCGGATCTGGGCTCAGAAAACTAACAATTGTAGCTAGGTGCAAGTCCTAGGTGTTAACAGTTGTGCCCTAATGTAGCATCTTAACCAAATATAAGTTTGACGTTTTTCAGGCACTTGATGATGTTTGAAAAAGTGGACCACCAATACCTCTATCATTGTGTTAGAGGCCCAAAAATCAATGTCAGATACAGATGGGATACAGTTGAATACACCATAAAAACATTTCAGCTCTGTATCTGTTTTGCAAATGACATACCAAGTTCTGGAAATAGGAATCTAGCATTTCAGGCGAACTCGTGAAGCATTTCATAATTCCGGAAATGTTACCAGCATGCAAGCCCATGTTTCTGATCAAAAAAGGTACAAGAAAACCAAGAAAATACTTAAGGGATCTCATCAACACTCGGATAGTATTTAATTTTTAATCTTAGTTCTTAAGGTTAAAGCAGGACTCTCGTTTTAGGTTATTTGGACTCTACTAGTCGATTCAGTTGCACTAGCCCCTCACGAGTCACAAGTAGAAAGTAGAATTTGGCATGTTTCTCAGCATTCAACATACTTAATAACTTGTTCAGCGTTCTCAATTTCTGCAAACAAAATGTAGTAAACCATACCTCCTCCACCCCATGAGCCATGTAGATGTGCAAACGCTAGAGATTTGATTATAGTATGATGATACTTGGACTCTAGAGTCCGTTTAGAGCCTCAATGTTTGTTTCACTGTTATTGTAAATTTGAAATTCACGGTGTTACACCTCATATTGTATGGGGTTTCATCATTGATGGTGTTTGCAGCTGGTACCTATAGAGCATTGGATGGACTTGGGGGTAATACCCCTCATCATAATGTATGAAGAGTAAACTTGTGATTTCTATCACATTGATGGAGATTTGCAGCTAGTACCATTGGAGCTTGTGATCCTTACTCTTCTTGGTATTTGATGGGGATCTTTGGTGGAGGGTGTTACCCCTCTTTCAGCAAGGGGTGAATATTAACCAACCTTTCCTGGATCAGATCTGTGGTTGCACCATAGATCATTGGTCAGAGAATTTTCCAGCAGCACCAGATGGTCCATGGTCCATGATCATGCCTAGCCAAAGACAGAGCATCACCCCCTAATGCTGTGAAATCTCTAACCTTCATCTTTACTTAGCATGTTTTCTTGCATGATAGTATGTTCTAGCATGGGATATTTACTTATATGCTTTCTTAATGACTCACATCCTTAGTTTATTACTTGTTTAGTCTAACCTTGGTGTTTCTTTTCTTACCTACTAAGTGTGTTATTACAATGTTGATATGTACCTTAATGAACTACGTCATGTGATTTCATTCATTCCCTAACATATTATCTAGCCATTTTCATTCCACTAAGCCAATTCACCCATCCCTTTCACTTTACCCTTTGCGAATGATCTATTATTAATAATGACATATGGTCTTGCTACTATTCTAATGAATGTATGCCTCAAGTCAAAGTCAAAAGAGTCTCATATTCTCAAAAAAGAAAGTTGTTGATAAATCAAATGTAAAAGAAAATATCATGGCAGATACTCCCCATCACACAAGCTCGGTTCCCTTGTCCAAAGTTGTCTAAGATAAACCTAAAGAAAAAAGGGACTAAACAAATGAAAGGGCTAAGCTAAAAAGTGCAAATAAAAAACACCAAAGTCAAAGAAACAAAGAAAAAATCAAAAAGTGATTGCAATATGAAGGCGTGAGGATGGATTTGTTTAGTCTAACCTTGGTTTTTCTCTTCTTACCTACTAAGCTAAGTAACAGGACACTTCCAAATAGGGCCCGTGTCTCGTATTCCACGTGTCGGACACGACACTTGCCCTAATACGTGTCCGACACCATAATTTTTGTGTCCCAAAATCTGGACACTTTCCAACACGTGTCGGACACTTGCCAAGAACGTGTCCTGATTTCTGGACATGTGTCCTATCAAAAAGGGTGTAAAGGAGGAGGAGGATAGAGGAAAGAGCTATGACAGTAATGTTAATTTTGACATGGAGGAGCAGGAAGACAATTGACAATGGCTAGTACCATTGATGAGCTATTATATTCTTACCTGTGGCTATTTAGTATTTTCATTGTGTATCTAGTAGGACAGTAAATACTAGACTTAGTACTAAGTAGTATCTACTCTATTTTGTATTTGTCAGTGGCATTCTCTCGAAATACATTTTGATTTTTGTGGTTTATTGAGAAATATCAAATATGCAATTTATGGTTCAAAGTTCATGATTCATTGATAATTTTATTAGTGATTCATCATTGTCAAATTTCAATTGAATGATATTATGATGGATGTACATTGTATATACTTCTAGTTTTTAAAAAATGTAGATCTTTATGTATTTTTTTAATATATATATATATATAATTTTTTAATAAATATATAAAACGTGTCCCTCGTGTCCAATTTCTGGGGTCATTGTGTCTCGTGTCGAATACTCGTATTTTCGTGTCCTCTGTGTCCCGTGTCCTCGTGTCATGTGACTTAGCTACTAAGTGTGTTATTAACTTATTACGATGTTGATATGTACCTTAATGAACTAAGTCATGTGATTTCATTCATTGCATATCATATTATCTAGCCATTTTCATTCCACCAAGCCAATTTACCCTTCCTTTTCATTTTCTCCTTTGTGAATCATCTATTATTAATAATGACATATGGTCTCGCTACTATTCTAATGTATGTATGCCCCAAGTCAAAGTTAGAAGAATCTCATACTTTCAAAAAAGAAAGTTGTTGATAAATCAAATGTAAAGGAAAATATCATGGCAGATACTCTCCATCACAAAAGCTAGGTTCCCTTGTCCCAGGTTGTCTAAGATAAATCTAAAGAAAAAAAGCGAATAAGCAAAGCGAAAAAGTGTAAATAAAAAGCACTAAAGTCAAAGAAGCAAAGAAAAAATTAAAAAAAGGGATTGCAATATGAAGGTGCAAGGATGGATGACCCATGAAAAGTTAAAACACTTCCTAGGCATAAATGGAAGAGGATCCTAGTAGCCAAATACATTGCCTCGGACACTGTCATAGATTGGATACAAAGAAAGAATAAGTTTGTTCAACTGGTTTCTAATCGATGGAAGGCATTGACTTTGGCCTTTCTGATAGTTGGTCGATATCTTGGATAGAAGGTCGGATCAAGTACGGTAGTTAGAATTGGTTCATACACAATTATGAGTTGTAAGGTGAAAATAAGGCTTCCTCCTTTAGTTACTCACAAGAGAAAAGGCGATGCGCACTAGACAAAATAGTGAGTCCTCGTGCTACAAACATATGGGATCAAGGTTGGCTGCTTTAAGGAGTTAACTCTGAAATGAAGAATGGAAACACCATTGGGATCAGTACATTGGGTCGCTTCAACAGGTTCACATTCGCATTACCAACAAAGAAGATGAATTAGTGTGGAGTTTTAATTATGTTGGCGGATCATATACAGCTGGGTTAGGATACTTATTGTTGATTGGCAGGGATGACAGGGAGAAGAGAAGGTGGAGGCAAAGATCTGGAAGATGGTAACTCCTCCAAAAAGTATTATGTTTCCATGGCTAATCTTAAATAACAGTCTTGTTAAACATTAAATTTGCTCCATAGCAATCTGGATGGGTTAAGGGCCAACATATTCCATTAGACTAGTATTTAGACAGGGAGTTGGCTAATCTTTAGACCATTTGCACCTTTTCAGGCAAGTTTGGCCGGAATCCGGCAACACGATTTGTTGTTGAAAATGAGATTTTCAGTGTTCAAATTGCAATATTTATTGCAGAAATGGATTCAAGACCCTCGATTACCTTTGGGACACCCAAATTATGCAATTCCAATCACTGATTACTACCCTTTGAACAATTTCCGCCAAATTTTGGCCAAAAAACTCGCCTGCTTTTAAGTGCAAATGGTCTAGAGTTTAGCTTACTCCTTTAGACAGCATCTCCAGAGACAATTTGTAAGAGCCAAGGTTGGTTCCCATCGAGTTCAGATATACGATTGGTACAGTGATGTTTCCTTGGCATAGATACAGATATTTCACAAGTTTTCAGTTTTGAGAAGATTCTTATTTTTTAGGAAACAGGATTCCAAGGACTACATGACATAGATGATCACATTTTTTGCATCTTTATGAGCTCAAGTTTCAAATAAAACTTTTCCAGGCAACATGCAAAATACTTCATTTTTAGGGTTAGGGTTTTGGATTGCATAGCACATGCACAGACATGCATCACTTCGAAAAAACTGGCAGTTAACTACAGTGCATGCATGGATCACTAGAGTCTTCAGGAGTGCATGTAGAAATTTGCTCAATTGGACATGACACTTGCATGGATCACTGGAGTCTTCGAGAGCGCATGCAAGGATTTCCTTCAGGTAAACAAGCCACATGCATGGACCACTAGAGTGATCTAAGCCACATGCATGGACCACTATAGTGATCTAAGGCACATGCATGTGAGTTGGCATCAGTATGAGTTAAACCAAGGTCAAAATCAGTTAACCAATGTACCCCTCAGAATACTGGAGTGAGGAGCACTTCACATCAGTCCACATGGAATTCAGTCACTTCATCGGAGTTCTAATTGAGAGAAACTCCTTTGCAAGACCCATGCACTCCTCTTCCTCTTTAACCTAATGCACCCCCTTCTCTTGACCTAAAAATCATTCATTCCATAAAAAGAGCACACACATTAGAGGTCAGATCTTTTTCAGCAGGAGCTAATTCTCTTCCACGCTTTTGTCTCTTTCTTCTAGCTTATATATTTTTGTGCAAGGAATATCATTGTATCGGTTCTGTGTTCATCTCTTTGATGCAATCAACCTTTTGATTTACGCAAAACAAAACTTTGTGTGCTAACAAGTCTTAACGTGGTATTGGCTATAGAAGAGAAATGAACATGGTCCTAGTATTTGCATGTTGTGCCAAGCAGCTGAAGACATTAATATTCACCTCTTTGTTCAATGCAGTTACATCAGTTGTGGAGGGATATAGAAGAACCGATAAAAGTCCCGCGTCTCTGGGTTAGGATTTCTCCTGTGGCCTATTTTGAGGACTTTTTCATGCGAAAGGACTTGAAATCTGTTAGATCACTTCGCTTTTTAGTAAACTGGGGCATATGGCTTGCCCGTAATAAAGTTGTTTTGAGGGTAGTCATATCCCAATCTTTCAGGCTTCTTCTCAGGTATTAGCTCTGCTCCAACACTATAGTCAATTTGTAAATAAGGTTAAAGATAGAGTTGTAAGGAATCTTCGTATTGGGAATGAAACGGACTGGTCCTTCTTCTATGGGACTTGACAAGGGGAGAATCGCAGTTGTGGCATTGGTTTTGTTCTTTATTTGTCGAATGATTGTTATTATTGTGGGAAAAGAGCAGTGGGACAATGATTGAACAATTGGGCAGAGCTCTCAACTTTATTCTAGTTGACTAAATGAGCCCTAGAGTTGGACTTGAGGAAGTTACAAGTATTTGGGGATTTAGCTTTTGTAATTAACTGGATGCGAGGATCAACCCAGGTTCAAGATATCGGTCTTATTCAACTGGTGAGACATATTAAGGAAATTTGTGGTCAGTTTCAGCAGATTTTCTTTGATCACATCTATCATGACACAGGAGCAAGGTTACTTGGGAGTGGGAGCGGATGCCGAAGCGAAAAGCAAAATTTTCAAAAGATTTCGGTTTGGGAGCGTTTCTTATATAATATATTTTGATGCATATGTCAACAAAATCATGGGCATCCATCATAATTCAAACCATTATACACAACTATGCAAAGTTTCCTATAGCAAGTAAGGGTGTATACAACCAAAATAGCACCGAGTGTAATCCATATATGAACCAAAGTACATCAATAAATAGGCTATAAACTAGGGATTCTTCAAAAACTAGTTTTGAGGCGACC
Organism: Pseudotsuga menziesii; assembly: GCA_001517045.1. Lineage (NCBI taxonomy): Eukaryota > Viridiplantae > Streptophyta > Pinopsida > Pinales > Pinaceae > Pseudotsuga > Pseudotsuga menziesii. The sequence continues at coordinate 161,576 of LPNX010625832.1, read as the reverse complement.
AACATCAATCTGAACAATCAGCACCACAAACATCAAGGTACATAGAGGGGTTGATGTGTTTGATTAAATGTCAGTCCCATACCCTCATACATGATAGAATCCAATGGAAACATCACAATCTTGAAATCCTAAAAACTGTTAAACCTGTTGAATTTTGAAAAAGATAAAAAATTATACTTTTTGCGTTTGATGTACAATGAGATTAGAACCACTCTCAAACATCCTAAAACAATTAATGGTAATGTTTTTTTTCAGAAAGAAAAAAGCCTGACCTTGATATTCATTAGAATCAAAGGGCATCTACTGTGCCTACCCAACTTATGGGTTACAATCAGTGTTACAAAAATCGCCGATTTATTGGCCACATCGCGAGATATCGCGATGTTTACTCCACGCCGATAAAATCGGGAAACATCGCGCCGATAATTTGCCGATGTTTAGGACGATTTTTTCGCGATTTTTCCCATTAAAACCGCGAGTCGATAGTTGACATCGCCGACTGGTTGACATAAGCCAAAGGCCCAAAAGTTAAAACTTAAAACACAAACATTTTCATGGTTTTAACTTTTCCTGTTCATCCGTCTGAGCTGATAGGGCACGCCGCAAAGGAGGAGAGTGGACTCAGTGGAGATTCGAGAACGCAAAGGAGAAGGAGGTAGGACAGGGGTTTACGAGGTTACCATTCGTCCGAGCATGCGAAGGAGGAAACTCGAGACTGGAGAACGTGAAGGAGGAGATAGGGGCTAGGGCACACGAAGGAGGAGATAGGGCACGCAGACAGAAGAAGGACGTAGGCAACAGAAGAACAGTTCGTGGACAGAAGAAGAGGATGCACGTCGCAGGCAGCAGAAGAACAGAATGCTGGTAGGTTATCAGTTTTAATTTTTTTTTAAATTTAACCCTTAATTTTTAATTTTTTATAAGTTAAAACTTAAAAAGTTAAAAGTTAAAACCCTTCTCAGCTTAAGGATTTTTGTGTACGTACTACGCCCTCCTCAATGCTCATCCCTCCTCAATGCTCATCACTGATCAGTCAAGACTCAAGATATAAAATTATAAATATTAAAATTTAAAAAACCGTGGAATTTGGATGCTATAACTTATAAACCTATAAGTTTTTTAAAAAAAAATAAATATGAACTTGAGCATGGGAAAACATAAAAAAAATTAAAATTCAAGAATCAAAACAAAGCTGTAAATAAATTCAAGTTTTATGAGTCATGACAGTCACCAATGAGTCATTGACTCATCTTTCAACTTTCAAGTGCCACTGTCTTGTGGGCTTTGTGCCTACTTGAATTTTGAAATTAGAAATTAGTAATTACATAAAAATAACTTTAAAAAAAACCTCATTTTAAAGTTTTAAACCCACAATTTGTAGTTTCAGTTTGTGACTTTGTCTAACTTTGAGAAGAGAGGGGAATCGGGGACAGTTGGAAACACAATGTAAATTAATTTTCATTTTTACTTGTTGGTTGTTTGTCTGATTTGCTATTTTCTGCAATAAAAATATGCTAAAAGCGTTTTTATTTTTATTTTGCAGGTTCAAAGTTTCAAACTAGCTTTCACTTCCAGAATCCATATTACAAAGTTACAAACATGCCGAAGATTTTGGATCCATTTTGGGAGTATGCAGAGCCAGTTGATCCACATAATCGGCAAAAGCTTAGATGCAATATATGTGAAAAGGAGATGACGGGGGGGATAAGTAGGCTCAAATACCACCTCACACAACTTGTAGGGCATGAGGTGGATATTTGTAAAAACTCCACTCCTGAAATAGTCCATAGGGCCAAACTTGCAATTGAAGGTATTGGCAAGAGGAAAGATGAAAGGGAAGCTTTGAGGCAGGAACTTGGGATAAGAGCAGCATTAGGATCTGGGACAGCCGGGCACACTTTAGGGGGAGTGGGGAGTGAGACCTTATCCTCATCTTTCGTCATGCCTTCAACGACACATTCTATTTCTCACTTTTTGTCGAGATCTGGTCCTGGTGCACAACCAAGTATAAAGTCAATGTACAAGATAAAAGAGAAAAAGGAAGCAGATAAACTTGCGGGTCGATGTCTTTTGTGGAGTGATATTCCATTCCACTTTGCGAGGAACCCATTCTACGTGCCTATGTTCGAAGTTGTTGCTATTGTTGGGTCGGGATATAAGCCCCCCACTTATGAGGAGTTGAGAGGGCCCATCCTTGATGATGAAAAGGTCGATTGCACTGCTAGGTTGGAGGAGCTTCAACGTTCATGGGAGGCCACAGGATGCACCGTGATGTCAAATGGTTGGAGTGATAAGAAGGGTAGGACCCTTCTCAACTTCTTGGTTCATTGTCCTCGACGCATAATGTTTATAAAATCCGTGGATGCATCTACACAGGTCAAAGATGCAGCATTACTATGTCAATTGTTGGATGAGTTCATCCAAGAGATAGGTCCGCAACATGTTGTCCAAGTAGTAACGGACAATGCTGCGAATTATGTGCCAGCTGGTAGGACGCTTACGGACAGGCATCCAACTTTGTTTTGGACACCTTGTGCAGCACATTGTATTGACTTGATCTTAGAGGATATGGGGAAGATCCAGTTTATCAAGGATGTCATTCATTCAGCAAGAAGCATCACCAAATTTATATACAATCATGCTTTTGTGCTTAGCTTGATGAGGAAGTTCACTCATGATAGGGAGTTGGTCCGTCCTGCCATCACTCGGTTTGCCACTTGTTTCATCTCTCTTCAGTCTCTCCTTACTTCTATGTGGGACTTGCAGACTATGTTCCTTTCAGCTGAGTGGCGTGCTTTATCAATTAGCACTAAACCGGAGGGACATGACATATTCAGGCTAGTGTCATACCAGGAGAGCTTTTGGGATGGGGTGAAGGAGGTGAGTACTGTATGTGAACCTCTGGTAAGGGTTCTACGCTTGGTTGATGGAGACAAGCCCACAATGGGCTACTTGTATGAGGCCATGGATAGGGCCAAAGAGGCCATTAATGCCTACTATTAGGACAAGGGGGAAGAGGGGCAAGCAAAACAACAATTGATATGGGAGGTGATTGATCAGCGATGGAACAAAACACTTCATCGCCCCATTCATACTGCAGGCCTATTCCTCAACCTCGCATTCTCTTACTCATGTGGCTTCGACTTTGATGCAGAGGTAATGGATGGGTTCTTGGAGTGTGTCCAGAGGATGGTGCCAAGTGCAGCTAACCGTTTAAAGATTTCCAAAGAGTTGGAGATCTATAGGAGGGCCATGGGAACATTTGGCTTTGATATGGCTATTAATGACAGGAAGAACATAATGCCAAGTAAGTTTCACCTTGTTTCAAAATTTAATTTCATTACTTTCTTTGTTTTATATTTCAAATTTTCAATGTCTTCTCTTATGTTTCTCCAATTCATTGTAGATACTTGGTGGGAAACCTATGGCAAACGAGTACCCTATCTCCAAAACCTTGTTGTTCAGATCCTAAGCCAAACATGTAATTCTTCTGGTTGTGAGCACAACTGGAGTGTATTTGAAAAGATACACACCAAGAAGCGCAACAGGTTTGAGAATTTGAAATTAAATTATGAAATCATTATAACTTGTAATTTATGTCACATGGGTAATTTATGTATTCTAAATTCTAATTGGATAAATTTATGGTAATCATACAGGTTGGATACCCAACGCCTGAATGATCTAGTGTACGTCTCCTACAATCTGTTGTCCGCCGATTGCACACCAACAGCAGAAATCTTTCGAAAGCTGTCTCCTCACTTAGGAAAGTGGGAGAGGTGTGACCTTGGGGGCAAGCACAGAGCTAGGTACTGTCACCTACTCCTAGCTCCTCCGTTTAGGCTAACTCCTAACGAAGCCAAGGGGGGTAGTCCCTACAAAAGAGTTTCTATGGCTCTTAAGTTGTTAAAGTGTTTTGATTAGTTGCGGATGCGGATGGGTGTTTGTTTAGGAGTTATTATGATTTGAAGTGTTTGTTTATTATGAATATGAAACGAAATCAAAAGCAATCCACGTTGCTAACAAGAGATCACACATAG
>LPNX010625832.1:139652-155409 GCA_001517045.1 Pseudotsuga menziesii | reverse complement strand
CAGCTTAGCCACCTAACAAAGAGCCCAGACCTAAACTGGAGAACCGGGAGTGAGGGGAGGCCTCCACCCAGGCAAAGCGCCCCCACTCCAAACCTATGCACTTAAAACAAGCCAAGGATGAGCCCACATGTGTGATGTAGGTAAGCTCAACCTTAGGTCTGGCTGGAGCCTCCATTAGGTTTGGGAAGCCCACTGATGGTGCAAGCTTTAGTCTTCACCTCGATCAAATCACCGGACCAATGAGTGCTCTCCATCTCATCTTTAGCTGGAGATGACATGTCTGATAACTGATAATAAATTAATTGCTCTCTTAATGATGACTGAAGCTAAGTTATGATAACTCCAATCATCATAAGTGTTCCATGAGATGTCATTTAGCCTTTTACTTTACCAAATTTGGATTAATTTGGAGAGTTTTAGTTTTCTCCAAAATAATCATTTTTTAATAAAAATCATTTTTTTTACTAAAAATCATTTTTTACTCAAAACTGACTTTTTTGAGTAAAAAGGCATTATGTGTCCGATTGCTGATCTGAAAGTTGGTTCTGACTGGATGGCTGATCAAGAATGATTTTGGGCTTAAGGTTAGAGCCTTCAATCACTGAATTCTGAGTCCGGCTCACGAACGGGTTTTTTCCATTTAATTTATAAAAAAATTAACCCAAAAAAACTTAGGAAAAGTAATAAAAATTAAAAAATAATTTTTCACTGTTCGAAAAAAAGATTTTTTCGAATTTTTTTTTTGTGTCCAGATGACTTAGGACATGACCATGATCTATCTAAATAATGTCTAGTAGGCTTATAACACTCAGTTGGGCTCTAATAACCCCCCAAGGCCCAGAATTCAACATCAGGCATTCCAGCTTTGGAGGAAGCGAGAGAAAACCTCGTCAATTATACTCGGCTGAAGGCAAAGCATAATTGTCAGCGGCAAAAAACTCCCTGGAATACCCTATTTGCAATTCTACGTCTTAGGGGACCGAACCACTCAAAAATATCCTACTAGCACATTTTATTACAAACCCCGCGGGGCCATGGTCAAAATTATTCAAATAAAAAAGTGACTAGCCAATATTGGCTAGACAAGCAAACGGATCAACTGATACACTGGAATCAGACTTTGAACAAGTCTGTCAACTGGCGGCTCCTCAGGTAACCCAACTTATGGTACAAAAAGTTGGATAACACAATCTCAGGTTGTGGATGAAGCAGCTTGAGAAAAAACCTGAGGTGGAGGCCATTTCATTGGATCGCATTGACACCACTGCTGCATGGAGAGCGGAGATTGAGGAACCTATTATGGAGGAAGCCCCTGATTGGTTAGAGGATGATACACAGGACATGGAGACTAAGACATGGGACGATGAGTGGTTAGACGCATCTAAGATTGTGCCACCACCGGAGCCACTAGCCACACAGCCATCGATTGCACAGACACCAATTTCTGTTTCACAGCCACCACTTCACAGCCACAGTCTCAGTCAGAGAGAGCTAGATATATGGGCAGTGGTAGCAGTAGTGGTGGTGGAGGACTTGATGAGGGTCCAATACCTCATCATTCTTCTAGTTCTTCTAGAGTACATCAGTTTCCAGGCACTTCTAGAGGACAAGGAAGGCCACGACGACCCACACGAGCGCCTGGGATTTCTAGCTCTAGAGGCAGAGCCATTACTAGAGCGATTACCTTTGCCCGTAAAAGGGGTAGAGGGAATCCATAGTTTACTTTATTTGGTTGATTTCATTGCATATGAGATACATATTACATATTACATAAAACATTGACTGTATTTTTTTGGTGATTCATGAGTCGGGGACTCAAGATCCAAGACAATTCATTTTTGATGTGTGATGTATTACTAGACCTCTTATACATCTTATATATCGGTTTTATTTCCATATTCATGTAGCAATGTGTTTATTTGATGTTTTTGTTGCTTTAGATGTTTAGAAAATTGAAAAAAAATGAATACTTTTGTATTTTTTTACATTGCCGATATATTGCCGATGTTTGCCGACATTTTCGCCAATAAATCCGATAATATCTTTTTGGACCCTCGACGATATATTCGCCGACACAATATTTGTAACATTGGTAAGAACATAATCCTGGAGCCAAAGAGAGGGCAGTTTTAGAAAGGCGGTCTGCTAACTGGTTGTGTTCACGGTAGATATGGCAAAATGACAGCTCTAGGAAGCGAGAACAGAGCTTCCTAGACTCCCAACACCAATGATGTAGATCCAGAGGAGAAAGGGTGGCAATACCCTTTGCCCAATTGATGATGACTAAAGAGTCACCAAAAACATTGAGTGAGGGAATTCCCATCATTTGGGTAGTTTGCAAAAGGGCCCAAAGCCCAATCAGTTGTGCTTTGGTGTTGGAGCACAGTCTCGCCCCGGCAGCAAACTCGAAGGAATGTGACTCGTTCAAGTGCAAGCAGAATCCAACACCTCCAATATTATTTGTTGATGCTCCATCAAAAAAACCACTAGGATAAGCAAGTTCAGGGCCAGACCCCAATGTTCTAGTTTTTTTCCCTTTCTTTGCTGGAGGACAATACATCTATGAGAGGTAAGTGACCTACTGAATCATACTTAAGATAGATAGCTTTTTCCCTTACCAGAAAAGCCCCATAAAAAAGCAAACATTAAACTTCTGAGTTTATTTAAAATGGTAACAGGTATGGGAGCAAGTCCCAACCAATAGACTGGAAATGCTTGATAATACTGCTTGTACAAGGATCAAACGGCCACCAAGTGAGAGATACTTATGGGACCAGTGAAAAATTCGTTTTTCGAATTTCTGGAGCAGCCAATACCAATCATTGTTCTTGTACCCCAGAGGCTTGAGGTGATAGCCCAGGTATTTGAAACCAGAAACAATTGGTTCCATTTTGTAGGGTAGAACCCGAGCTATGTCATTACCAATGTCCACATCCAGATTGCTAAAGAGGAAGCACGATTTATCCATACCGATGCACATCCCTGATGCCTTACAGAATGTGCTTAATATGACTTCAAAGGCCATCCACTCAGATAGGGTGCCAGAGCCCAACAGGATTACATCGTCCACAAAGAGTAGATGTGTAAGGGCAAGAGTAGATGAAATTTTAATACCTTTGATGAGACCTTGATCCCTAGCATCAACAATCAAGAGGCTGAGCCCTTCAATAAAAAGTATAAAGAGCAAGGGGGATAAGGGGCAGCCTTGTCTGATACCCCGAGATGCTTTAAAGAACTTCAAGGGAGTGCCATTGATAAAGACAGCAAAATTAGCTGAGGAGAGACATCCCATAATCCAGTTAACCCCGAGAAGAGGAAGACCAATTTGGATCAGGATGAGACGAATGTAAGACCAGTTAACTCTATCAAAAGCCTTGACCAGATCCAATTTAAGGATGAGTGCACAAGTATTCTTGGTTTTCACAGTGTGGAGAGTCTCCTGAACAATGCCAATAGGAGAGTGTGGAGAGTCTCCTAAAAGTAAGTTGACATTCTCTTTATCTTTCATTTTCTATCCTTTTAATTTAAGAATTTAATATTACAATTTAATGCTAGTGATTATTACTAAGATTAAGTTTTTTGCTATTAGAGTAGGCTTTTCCTCTTTTATATAGCATTAGTATAGGCCTAGGCCTTAGGGTTAGTTCCCCAACCCATCACTTAACTTTTTGGTTTTTCTTTAAGAAAATTTGAAAAAAAATAGGAAAAAACGTTTTTTTGCAAGGAAGCTAGCTTCTTGAAAACGCTCCCATAAAAAAGCATTTAGGAAGCACGCTTTCCCATGCTTCTTTTTGGTTTTTCTTTAAGAAAAATTGGAAAAAAATTGGAAAAAAAAAGAAAAAAAAATCGGTTTTTGCAAGGAAGCAAGCTTCCTGAAAACACTCCCATTTTTTTGCAAGGAAGTGAGCTTCCTGAAAACGCTCCCATAAGGGAGCATTTAGGAAGAGTGCTTTCCCCGTGCTTCTTGGACGCTAGCAAGCTTCGGGAGCAGGGATGAAGGGGGGCAGCACTCCCACGCATAACATGGTAGCTGATCTGCTATCTAGATTCTAAACAAGCACTGGAATTGAATCCTGGAGCAATTTGTGTGGAGAAATTTAGCAGAGGCAGTCTAGTGACAGGCTGGACAGTGCCCCTTTAAATCTGTAACCGTGACTTCTCTCTGACTGATATCAGCTATGCATATTTTTTTTTATTTTGCTTCTATGAAGCTAGGAAAAACATATATGGTACTTTGGTATAGGACCAAAAGGTAAAAGTTGGAGATTAATCAGTCGATAGTGAACTCGGTTCTCTTTCTTGACCGTACTTTAAGCAACTGCAGATTGTATCTTTTTTTCATCTCAAATAGAAAGTATATATAGAGAGAGAGGTGATATCCAGTACAATCCAAGAATAGAGGTTTACAGATTATTCATCATCCCCATCACAGATATCAGTCCAGGAAACAGACAGGAGAGTAATAAGGCTCAGTTCATTTTCCATTTAACATACCAGCTAAATGATAACCCAGAGGCCCATTGCTGCTAGATACCAAAAAAGGCCTTTTCACCCATAGAGGCAATATCCAGTACAATCCAAGAATAGGGGTTTACAGATTATTCATTATCCCCATCACAGATATCAGTCCAGGAAACAGACAGGAGACTGATAAGGCTCAGTTTATTTTCCATTTAACATACCAACGAAATGATAAGTTGATAACCCAGAGGCCCATTGCTGCTAGATACCAAAAACGGCCTTTACAGTGTTTTAATACCAATCTTGCTGACTAACATAGAAACAAAATACCTTGACTTTTAGGATTGATATTAACAGAGAGAAAAGACAGACCCATAATAGTCTGAAGTGCAGACAGGTTTGAAAATATGGAACACTACAATTAATAATCAACTGTAAGCATATTGCTCAGATATTCAAAAGATCACAGAAGGATACTTTTTCTTAAAAAAGCACCCCTACCCTGGTAACCCCCTTTAGACGCTGGCTACCAGACCAACCTATCATAAAAATGAACCCAGACCAGGCACCTTCAAATGATGCCTCTCTGAACTTCACTAGCATTACAAAGTTGTCCATTTTGCTAAAAACATTAAAATATGTGTGTGTGGAACATTACAATTAATAATTAACTGTAAAGTTGTAAACATACTGCTCAGAAATTCAAAAGATCACAGAAAGATATGTTTTCTTGTTTTCCTAAAATCATTAAATATATATATTTAGAGAGAGAGATTTACCTGTAGAGGTTATATCCAGTACAATCCAAGAATAAGAGTTTACAGATTATTCATTATAACCAACTGAGATATCAGTCCAGGAAATAGATAGGAGACTGATAAGCCTCAGTTTCTTACGTCCATGACATATTGGAATCATTTTCCACGTATTAGTTTATTGCACGAAAACCAAAAAATGCAATTTTCAATTGATAAAGTTCAAACTTTTGTATTTCGGCCATACTTCAAGGCATGACATCTTTAATCAACAACCATACTTCAAGGTAAACAGAACGAGACAGGACAAGGGAAATGTCTGCTCTTGGGAGGATATTTTGGTTCCCCAGCCTGGGTACATGAATGATGCATAATGCAAATACATGGAGTGGCAGGCTAGTCCATTCCTCGAGGACCGGCCCCAATCCTTCCATCAGATTTACAATTACTCCTGTCCATAAAAGTGACACAACCTTCCATTCTGGAGGTGTGGAAGGGAGGAAGAGTGGGGCGGGGGTAATGTAAAGGAGCAAGGGTTAGACTATCACAGAAAGATGCAGAAACATACACAAAAGGTAATTTTTATAATTTTAAATTTTGATATTTTGGGGGAGAAAGGTTTAGAGGTTTTATCAGGCTAAATTTTGGATATGGCCAAACCCCAGCCAGGCCCAGCTTCAGGCTGAAGCTGGTGACTAGGATTACAACAAGTATAGATTCATTTTTAAAGGGGATCTACCAAGCACTGAGGAGGATCAAATCTCTCAAGGTGCAAACCCTTCCTCAACATTTGCACTCTAGATCTAAGGATGTAGCATTTAATGTATGACTTGATAATGGGTAGAGTGAAAACATAAACAATGATAAATGTAAAAAATTAATTGTAGATTTGTTGATAACGATTGATGCTTGCCTTTATATGTTTGTGCCTCTGTAGAGAATGGAGACGGCTCACAGGTCCAAGAGAAGAGGTCCACAGGTTCGATGATTTCCCTGTTCTTCTTCTTGCAGGTCTATGGCTCGCAGCTTTGTAGGTCTGCACCTTCGCTTATGTTCTTTTTCCAATGTTCTTCTTCAAATCAAGTGTGTAATGCAATGTTTATGGTTTTAATTTATCTAATTTGTATAGTTTTATATATATGTCATTCTAAAAGTTTTAAATCTAATTTAAACAAACATGTTATTTTTTATAATATTTTATTATTTTCAATAAAAGACACGTGTCAGATTTTCTATAAAAGACACGTGTTAGCTCCAAAATGAGTATAGGAGGAAGTACGCATCCCCTACTGGGCGCCTCGGCCCAATTACACATCCCCCTACTAGGCTGTGTTATCCAACTTTTTGTACCATAAGTTGGGTTACCTGAGGAGCCGTCGGTTGACAGACTTGTTCAAAGTCTGATTCCAATGTATCAGTCGATCCGTCTGCTTGTCTAGCCAATATTGGCTAGTCACCTTTTTATTTGAATAATTTTGACCATGGCCCCGCGGGGTTTGTAATAAAATGTGCTAGTAGGATATTTTTGAGTGGTTCAGTCTCCTGAGACGTAGAATCTCAAATAGGGTATTCCAGGGAGTTTTTTGCCCCTGACAATTATGCTCTGCCTTCAGCCGAGTATAATTGACGAGGTTTCCTCCTGCTTCCTCCAAAGCTGGAATGCCCGATGTTGAATTCTGGGCCTTGGGGGGTTATTAGAGCCCAACTAAGTGTTATAAGCCTACTAGACATTATTTAGATAGATCATGGTCATGTCCTAAGTCATCTGGACACATTAAAAAAATTCGAAAAAATCTTTTTCGAACAGTGAAAAAATTTTTTTTTTTAATTTTTTAATTTTTAATTACTTTTCCTAAGTTTTTTGGGTTAATTTTTCCATAAATTAAATGGAAAAACTCGTTCGTGATTCGGACTCAGAATTCATTGATTGAAGGCTCTAACCTTAAGCCAAAAATCATTCTTGATTAGCCAGCCAGTCAGAGCCAACTTTCAGATCAGCAATCAGACACATAATGCCTTTTTACTCAAAAAAGTCAGTTTTGAGTAAAAAAATGATTTTTATTAAAAAAATGATTATTTTGGAAAAAACTAAAACTCTCCAAATTAATCCAAATTCAGTAAAATAAAAGGCTAAATGACATCTCATGGAACACTTCTGATGATTGGAGTTATCATAACTCAGCTTCAGTCATCATTAAAAGAGCAATTAATTTATTATCAGTTAGCAGACATGTCATCTCCAGCGAAAGATGAGATGGAGAGCACTCATTGGTCCGGTGATTTGATCAAGGTGAAGACTAAAGCTTGCACCATCAGTGGGCTTCCCAAACCTAACGGAGGCTCCAACCAGACCTAAGGATGAGCTTACCTACATCACACGTGTGGCCTCATCCTTGGCTTGTTTTCAGTGCACAGGTTTGGAGTGGGGGCGCCTTGCCTGGGTGGAGGCCTCCCCTCACTCCCGGTTCTCCGGTTTAGGTCTGAGCTCTTTGTTAGGTGGCTAAGCTGGTTAGGGTTGGTTTTTTGGTTTTAGGGTTTTAGCACTCTCTCATTTGTTAAATAGAGGCTCTTTCAGCTCTATTGAAGAGGAGAGTTTGGCATAGAAACTCTGTTGGATTTTGTAAGCTTCTTTTGTTAATAAAATATTGAGACTTTGGAGGTCACTTGATGGGCTTTTAGCATTGTGTCTTCATCCTATGTGAAGTAATATCTCTTCCACCCTACCCTTGTATTGCAATTTGATTATTATGTTTATTGAAGACTAACAATCTAGTACTTAGACTTGTAATCAAATCTACATTGAGTGTTTGTGTCTTCAGGGATTGCATCTAGCAGGAGCTTTCGGCATCTAATACCTTCACCATACAAGTGTTCCATTATTAATATTTTTGTCTGCAGGGTTGCAAGCGGTTCCGGATCTTTCTTGCCTTCTCCAAACAAACTTCAAAAAATTCTACTGGTTACTTTGATTGCTACAAGTGGATCTCTATTTTCAAGGTTCTATCTTACCTCTTTTCCACTTTTGTAGAAGTTATCAAGTCATTTAAATCTTTATTTTAAGCTTGCTTGGCTTCTACTAAGTTAGATCTAGACTTTCTAGCCTTAGATCTACTTTTTCAAAGCTAGATACATCTTTATAAAGGTCCATTTTTAAAGATCTAGTTTCATTTCCTTTTTAAATCCATCTTTCTTTTTGCCTTGGAAAACATGCACGAGTTTTCTCGAAAAACGTGCAAATTTTCCATTTTTTGGGCTTGCTGGTTTTCTGTATTTTTCATTAATTCTAAATTCTGGAAATTCATTAAAAAATAATAAAATTTCCAAAAATTTTATTTTTTTTTATTTTTTGACTTTTTCTCGAAAAGCGTGACATTTTGTACTTGCTGTTTTTTTACTGATTTTCTGCAATTTTCTACTATTTTCCAGATTCTGGAAATTAGCCTAAAATGTTAAAAATCTTTAATTTTAAATTCGCAAAAAATCCCAAGTCGTTTCGCCAAAAATCGTGCATTTTACATAAAAAACGGTGAGCTTGCCTGATCCTTTCCAAGTTTTGATTTTGAGTCTCATTCCATTGTTTTGATCTCTTGTTTCATCTCATAAGGCACTTGTCTTCTCATCCACTTAATCTTTTCGAATCACAGGTTAAATTTGGTTTTCTAACACTCTCACTAGTCCTTGTTTAGAACTCTTATCCACAGGTGAACCAAAAGCAAAACCAAACAAGAAAGAGCAAGCAGAACTAGATCCAAAGACAAGGATCCAAAGCCAAAAAAGAAGTCATTCTCCTTTGTACAAACTCATAAGAGTTTTTCATTTTTACTTAAGTTACTTCTCAAAGTCCTGACAAAGATTAAGTTCCAAAGGCATTTGTATTTCATTAATAAAACAAGGCTAAGTGGGATAGGGCCTCCCATACTTGGTTTTTCTTCCCCATTTGGGGAAGAATGTTTTTTGTTCTTAGCTTAGATTTATTTCGAGTACTTAAGAGTAGTTTCATTTTTTTTGCAAAGTAGATACTAAATGTTAGATTAGCCCATTTTGTTTCATTAACTAGGTTGATTACTTCATCTTTTAATTTTTTGTATCTTTCATAAGTAATTCAACTGTTTAAAGTAGAAATCTCTTGAATCTCACTTTGTAGATCAAGAGTGCTCTCTATCGGAGAGTTGTCTTTTCATTGTTTAATAAGTTAATCAATTAATCTTGAAAGTCTCTTGAACTTGCCGTAATCCAAGTCAAGAGCACTCTCTATCGGAGAGCATTCCCACTGCATATCCTTGCATCAAGCATATAGATTAGCTAAGTCTCTTGAACCACTGTCATAAGACGAGGTCAAGAGCGCTCTCTGTCGGAGAGTTTTAATTAATTAACTTAATAAAATTCGCAACTCACATCCATTTAATTAATTAACCCCCTTCCCTCCTTGCCGGAGTATGCTCTGACCGATCTTCGATCGGAATACCCAAAAACGGCATTAGATCTTTAAACCCCACAAGAGGAACTTAACTAAACCTTTTCTCCATAACCAACGCATCAGCGTTGTTCGATAAATACCGAGGCATGTGGGCAAATTCCAAGAGTGGGCGCCGGGCTACCTAATCTGGGCACTGGTAGTTAAGTTATTGAACACTTACCTTTGACCCCAGACAGGTCCGTCATGTCTTCGAATGGAGCCACTGAAGGTATTACCAGTTAGGACATCCAACCACCATAAGTGAAGATCACAAACAAAAAACTCTTAAAACTTACCAAGAGCACTTGCAAAACCTAACATTCACTGGCATCTTTTGGGATTCACATATTTACACTCAAAGCATCTCTGATAAGTTGACTCCATAGGCACTGGTCCCATCTTTTAGCATTGTTGATAATCTGGGCCATTTGTCCATCGAATGTTTGATTATAAATCATATCTGTAAATGCTTTGTCTATTTCGTGAAGCTCTCAAATATTTGTCTATCTTTCAATTCCGGTGATAGCAACGTGGATTGCTTTGTCTTGTGTTAAATTCATCACATTAATCATCTTAAATCACAATAACTCCTAAACAACACCCATCTGCATCCGAAACATCTAAAAATTAACTTAAACATTGAGCCATAGAGAACTCTTTGTTAGGGACTACCCCCCTTGGCTTCGTTAGGAGTTAGCCTAAACGGAGGAGCTAAGAGTAGGTGACAGTACCTAGCTCTGTGCTTGACCCCAAGGTCACACCTCTCCCACTTTCTCAAGTGAGGAGACGGCTTTCAGAAGATTTCTACTGCTAGTGTGCAATCGGCGGACAACATCTTTTGGCGCCGTTGCCGGGGACAAATCTTTTTGTTCCTGGACGACCTTTGTTTCTTTTAGATTTTACCTTTTTTACCCTTTTTGGTAGATTTTTAGTCCAATCACTCTCCGAAATTAGACTTAAGTCCACTTGGCGACTCCACTGTCAGTTAACACCTCAAGGTATTCTACTAGAAGAAACTCTATAGGTTTGGTCGATTTCATCCTTGACCCCGAAAAGGTCTTAAGGAGGAGATTAAACAAACTATCTTCTCGCAGGATCCTTGCAGAACTTGGATCTGAGTCTGTTTCAGACATCCATCTTTTATTTCCAAAAAACTTAGAAAATTTGCAAAATAATAACTATTTCCTTAATCCAATGGGTGAGTTTTTTACTCAACTTAACTTTGCTCAGATAGCAGGTCATCCTCATGATATCCCTGACAAGGCTATCAACAAGATTACGACATATAATGGCACTGATGCCTCCCTCTCTGCTGAGCAGCATATTAGGAATTTCACCAGACACTGTGGTGCCCATGTAAGGGATACTTATAGGCATGAAGATGTTTACATGACCTTGTTTGCCTTGTCTTTGGATGGCAAGGCTGGCAACTGGTACGATAATTTGCTAGACAATTCTTTCGCCACCTTAGCAGACTTCAAGGCTGCTTTCCTTGGAAAGTTTGGCAGCAGAAAGGAGCCTAGACATCTAGTAGCAGCTTTGACCAACATAAAGAAGTCTAATACGGAAACCATGGATGAATTCAATAATAGGTTCACAGAGTTATCAAATTCCATCCCTGCTACTTATGCTCCTCCTGTAGCTTCCACTTTGGATTATTACATTGAAGCATTAAATGGCAAGATCCAGTACCAGATTAGAGACAAGCAGCCGACCACATTACTTCAGGCTCAGAATTTGGCCATTAAAATTGATAAGAATATGCAGTCATCTGGTGAATCTAACCTCCAGGGTTATTCAAGGTCTTCAACTCCTTTGAAAATTAGTGAACCTAAAGACAAGGATCCTTTAGTAGCTATGAAGGATGCCTACGAAAAACAAATGATTGAAATGAAAAGGGAGATGAAGAAAAATATGGAGGAAGCGAAACAGAAACACTTAGTACAATTGAAGGAGATTCAAAATAGGGTGATTACAATGGAAAGAACTCAACCTCCGCCACCTCCTAGAGCTTTCCCTGCAAAACCAACATGGCAGAGAAAGAACCCCAACCATGAGCAGAGGCCTCCTCATCAGCTAGAGGCCACTAATGTGGTTGAAACTTACACGCCATTTTGTAGGGCATGTGAAGACCTTCATGAAGAATCTTCCTGCTATTATGCATGCTATATTCAGGAGCATGGTTTTCCAGAGGGTTGTGGTCCTAAAGCATCATCAAGCGAGCCTGAGTACATAAACTATGTAGATGACATGCATGGTATTTCTAGAGAAAGTTGGAGAGAGGCAAAACAGTATTCAAGAGAGCCTGGGTACATTAAAGCAGTTGGACAGCTCCATCCTGTCACCACAAAAACCCGGTGTCAAGTCGAAGATTTCAGTCAACAATTGGATAACCTCACTGAAAACTTTAGCACTAATCCTACTAATGAGCATAATGATGATAGTTTGAAAGGTTTACTACCTTGTGACCTTTTTTCTGAAGAAGATGACTATGATCATGAGGAGGGATATAGCCAGGAATTTGATACAAGTGAGGAAGAACCCCTTTCTTCTGAGATGGATGACAACTACGAGACTTTAATTGAAAATCTAATCTTAGAAGTTTCATGTGATGAGAGTCCTCCATGCTCTCCACTGGATGACAAATATTTGGAAAGTTGGGTCCCATGTGATATCTTTGAAACCCAACTTTTTGAAGAAGATTGTTTTGAGCAAAATGAGGAGTGTAGCCAGGGACTTGATGCCAGTGATGAGGCATCTCTCATATCCGACATAGATGGCGATGATGACTATTGGACTTTTATTGAAAATCCAACCTATGATACTTTTGAAAATATTTTTGAGAATCTCATCTATGATGTGTCCAGCACGGGGAGTTGTTATTCTGAGACTTATAAAGAAGAGCAGTTGGAGTTTTCCTATGATCAGTCGGAATTGTATCTAAGTATCTGTAATAAGGACTTGGAGAAGCAGTGCGGTGAAGAGTCAGATGGGATACAACTAGTTGAAGTTTTTTCTCAACCATTGTCTTCACATATAGATGCTCCTTATGTTTTGGAGCAGCTTGGTGATTATACAACGAGTTATTATTTGATAAGCCTTGATGATCAGCATGATGGAGTAGTCGACCTGCCGCATCATCTCGATTTGTATATCAGCGTTATCCAGTCATGGGTAGAAGCAACCTGCACGATCACCTACCAGTTTGGGAAGAAGTTTGACGACATTATTTATGCCTATGATTCCCCATCTAGCCCGCCCATTCTGAATCATCATGCAGGTTTGCATTTTCTAGAAATTGTGTCCTTACTTTGGCTAGTAACCAAAGACAAGGCAAAACCTTTTTACATTAATAAAATGCTTAGGTAGTTACATTGGATTTATAATTACACCTAACCTTTTGTGTATCATGCTTAGAGTAGGAAAATAAGCTCCTTAAAGTGAGCGTTTACTTTGGCATTTTCTTTATGTACTTAGAAATAAATAAATTTTTCAGTAAAGTTTTTTCTTTGAATAAAGCAACTTTTGGATCATTGGTTCTTTTTCATAAAAGTTGTGCTACTAAGGTTTTCTTGTCAAGTTGAGATGTTTTTACAAAATATGGAAACCAGAGATTCTGGGGTTCTCGTATGCTCTCCTTGCATAAGAGACTAGATCGAGCACACGTCCCGTAGTTGGAGCCAGATGTTATCCAACTTTTTGTACCATAAGTTGGGTTACCTGAGGAGCCGTCGGTTGACAGACTTGTTCAAAGTCTGATTCCAATGTATCAGTCGATCCGTCTGCTTGTCTAGCCAATATTGGCTAGTCACCTTTTCATTTGAATAATTTTGACCATGGCCCTGCGGGGTTTGGAATAAAATGTGCTAGTAGGATATTTTTGAGTGGTTCGGTCTCCTGAGACGTAGAATCTCAAATAGGGTATTCCAGGGAGTTTTTTGCCCCTGACAATTATGCTCTGCCTTCAGCCGAGTATAATTGACAAGGTTTTCTCCCTCTTCCTCCAAAGTTGGAACGTCCGATGTTGAATTCTGGGCCTTGGGGGGTTATTAGAGCCCAACTGAGTGTTATAAGCCTACTATACATTATTTAGATAGATCATGGTCATGTTCTAAGTCATCTGGACACAAAAAAAATTCGAAAAAATCTTTTTCGAACAGTGAAAAATTATTTTTTTAATTTTTTAATTTTTAATTACTTTTCCTAAGTTTTTTGGGTTAATTTTTCCATAAATTAAATGGAAAAAACCCGTTCGTGATTCGAACTCAGAATTCAGTGATTGAAGGCTCTAACCTTAAGCCAAAAATCATTCTTGATCAGCCAACCAGTCAGAGCCAACTTTCAGATCAGCAATCGGACACATAATGCCTTTTTACTCAAAAAAGTCAATTTTGAGTAAAAAAATGATTTTTATTAAAAAAAATGAATATTTTGGAGAAAACTAAAACTCTCCAAATTAATCCAAATTCAGTAAAATAAAAGGCTAAATGACATCTCATGGAACACTTATGACGATTGGAGTTATCATAACTCCGCTTCATTCATCATTAAGAGAGCAATTAATTTATTATCAGTTAGCAGACATGTCATCTCCAGCTAAAGATGAGATGGAGAGCACTCATTGGTCCGGTGATTTGATCGAGGTGAAGACTAAAGCTTGCACCATCAGTGGGCTTCCCAAACCTAACGAAGGCTCCAGCCAGACCTAAGGATGAGCTTACCTACATCACACGTGTGGCCTCATCCTTGGCTTGTTTTCAGTGCACAGGTTTGGAGTGGGGGCGCCTTGCCTGGGTGGAGGCCTCCCCTCACTCCCGATTCTCCGGTTTAGGTCTGAGCTCTTTGTTAGGTGGTTAAGCTGGTTAGGGTTGGTTTTTTGGTTTTAGGGTTTTAGCACTCTCTCATTTGTTAAATAGAGGCTCTTTCAGCTCTATTGAAGATGAGAGTTTGGCATAGAAACTCTGTTGGATTTTGTAAGCTTCTTTTGTAAATAAAATATTGAGACTTTGGAGGTCACTTGATGGGATTTTGGCATTGTGTCTTCATCCTATGTGAAACAATATCTCTTTCACCCTACCCTTGTATCGCAATTTGATTATTATGTTTATTGAAGACTAACAATCTAGTACTTAGGCTTCTAATCAAATCTACATTGAGTGTTTGTGTCTTCAGGGATTGCATCTAGCAGGAGCTTTCGGCATCTAATACCTTCACCATACAAGTGTTCCATTATTAATATTTTTGTTTGCAGGGTTGCAAGCGGTTCCAGATCTTTCTTGCCTTCTCCAAACAAACTTCAAAAAATTCTACTGGTTACTTTGATTGCTACAAGTGGATCTCTATTTTCAAGGTTCTATCTTACCTCTTTTCCACTTTTGTAGAAGTTATCAAGTCATTTAAATCTTTATTTTAAGCTTGCTTGGCTTCTACTAAGTTAGATCTAGGCTTTCTAGCCTTAGATCTACTTTTTCAAAACTAGATCCATCTTTCTAAAGGTCCATTTTTAAAGGTCTAGTTTCATTTCCTTTTTAAATCTATCTTTCTTTTTGCCTTGGAAAACGTGCACGAGTTTTCTCAAAAAACGTGCAAATTTTCTATTTTTTGGGCTTGCTGGTTTTTTGTATTTTTCATTAATTCTAGATTCTGGAAATTCATTAAAAAATCATAAAATTTTCAAATTTTTTTTTTATTTTTTGACTTTTTCTTGAAAAGCGTGACATTTTGTACTTGCTATTTTTTTACTGATTTTCTGCAATTTTCTGCTATTTTCTAGATTCTGGAAATTAGCCTAAAATGTTAAAAAATCTTTAATTTTAAATTCGCAAAAAATCCCAAGTTGTTTCCCCAAAAATCGTGCATTTTACATAAAAAACGGTGAGCTTGCCTGATCCTTTCTAAGTTTTGATTTTGGGTCTCATTCTATTGTTTTGATCTCCTGTTTCATCTCATAAGGCACTTGTCTTCTCATCCACTTAATCTTTTCGAATCACAGGTTAAATTTGGTTTCCTAACACTCTCACTAGTCCTTGTTTAGAGCTCTTATCTACAGGTGAACCAAAAGCAAAACCAAACAAGAAAGAGCAAA
>LPNX010625832.1:10921-138803 GCA_001517045.1 Pseudotsuga menziesii | reverse complement strand
ATCTTAAATCACAATAACTCCTAAACAACACCCATCCGCATCCGAAACATCTAAAAATTAACTTAAACATTGAGTCATAGAAAACTCTTTGTTAGGGACTAACCCCCTTGGCTTCGTTAGGAGTTAGCCTAAACGGAGGAACTAGGAGTAGGTGACAGTACCTAGCTCTGTGCTTAACCCCAAGGTCACACCTCTCCCACTTTCTCAAGTGAGGAGACAGCTTTCAGAAGATTTCTGCTGCTGGTGTGCAATCGGCGGACAACAGGCTGAAAAGTTAAAACTGTGCCTATCGACCCAATTATTAATAATGTCTATCGACCCAATTATTAAAAATGTTAAAAAAAACAAGGCATTGTAAAATGGGCCTCTTGGCCCAATTACACATCCCCCTACTGGGCTCAACACTGTGCCTCTCGGCCCAATTATTAAAAAAGTCGAAAAAAACAAAACATTGTACATGCCAAGAGAACCCGTTGGCACCCGGGCAATTGAACAATAGAGGAACTAAATCTACCCAACAACCAAATTTCCTACATTTATACCTCAACAAAAACAGTGACAATTACACGGGATGCCCTCGCTAGAATGGCAAAACAGCTAAGAGTATCAATAGCGTACGGGCTTAAAGAACAAAGTGACTCAACAAACACTTACAGGCACAAAGTTTAAACAGGGTAATCATGCCTGGGAATATTCCAACCATTTTAAACAAATAAACATTTTACCCCTGTAAATAAAAATAAAAATAAAAATAAAAATTGCAGCAATTATCGTCGCCAGAAACATGACAGCCCTGCCCCATTTCTAGGAGAAACTGCCTGCAAACTGGATCGAAGCAGAAATGGCCGTTCCAGACAGGACCATCCCATTTGGAACCGGCCGAAATGCATTTCCTGTTTACGGGCTATTTAAGGCTCAAAACATTAACTGTATTCCTCTTTCCTGAGGCATATCCATTGCTCGTTTAGTAGAATCACGCAATGGGTCAGAGCTTCAGCTGCCTATTAAAGATCTGGGATTCTGGAGGTTAACACGGAGGATCAATAATCAGTGAATAACTGATGAATAAGGATTCGGCTTTTAGGATTTTTGAAGTTCAATAGATGAGCACAATATGGTGCCAATTTTGACGGCATTGCCTCTATGCAGTATTAAGCAAAGATGGCCATCTGTATATGTCATGTGAGAGTATTGGATATTATCTGATTCATTTTTTATGGATTTCTTCACAGCAGTTCTCTGGTATCATCAAACACGGGAACTTGTAAGGGCAGAAAAGGATCCCAAAAAAATCAGAAATAAACCTCTCTGTGCTTGAAAGATCATCTCTTCCACCTGTACTGTGCTTGAAAGTTCATCTCTTCCACCTGCACTGTTCAAGGTGCAAAAATTAAATTATCCTTGCATATATATCTTCCACCTGCACTGGAGACTGCCTACAGCCTACAGTGCACCTTGCTTCTCTCGGTGAAAGAATTAAATTACCCTTTGCACATGTATCATGCCTTGGGACCTGGTAGACTACCTTAGAGCCAAAAAATTGAAGCCCTTCTAATCTCGGAAACCGGAGACCCTCATTTTTTTGGTTCCACCCCATTTCCCGTTTCGTTTCCAGCTTCTTGTAATATAGGTAACAATTACAGCTATAGTTAGATTTATGATCCTGGTTATAGTTGATTGTTTAGTAGGCCATGTTAACTTCAAGACAGATAAAACCTAAGCATCATAGTTCGTGCCCTAAAATCTTGAGACGAAAAGTATGGTCCGCCCAAAAACACAAAATCAAGCCATCAAGGTTATAAAATTGGGGATGCCATTAATGTGGGCCAATTTAGTATTGGGTGCATAGTGATTGCAACTCCATGGGAATTGAACCTGAAACCACCAGGTGAAAGAAAAATAAAGGCGCATAGTGACTGTAACTCCATGAGAATTGAACCTGAAGCCACTAGTTGAAGAAAACTAAAGGGCATCTAAGTTCTTTCAGAGAGATTGAAAGTAATAATAATGAACGAATCGAGTGATGAGAATCTTACTTGGATGAGCTGGTGTTCTGGTCGCCCATTCACGTATTGTTTTTGTTCGTTCGTAGTTCTTGGAAAGGCCAATTGAATAATCCTCCAGTTTCCTGTGATTTTACCTCCTTGGACTATGTGGATATATACAAAGAAATGGCAATGTCCAAACGAAAAATGATGTGTAGGATTGTGACGCGAAAAACTCAGCTCGAATCTGGAGCATTCCCGCTTGGGTTCAAGCAACTGCGCACACTGTCATAGCGGCTAGGTGGAAGATTTTTTGGAATCATGCTTTGTGTCAGTGTTTTTTTTTAATTGTTCTCGTATTATTACAATTATTTATATGATAATTAATATATTTTTATAATTATTCATGAAGTACTTTAATATCAATCAAAGCCTTTTTTTCAATTTCTGGGCTTTTGTTTTCAATTTCTGTTGTGTACAGAGTAAGTAACGATATCTATATAGATTTTGGGGATGAGACATATAATCTAAATTTATCTTTAAATAATAAGTGAAAATATAATTTTTAATGCTTAACATTTTTGGATTTATATTACTATATTAATTTATAGTAATATGTTTTATATAATATAATTTATTATCATATTTTCACCTCACATGAAGATTTTGGTTTTTTGTATTTTTATAAACGTTATTGTTTATATATATATATATATATTTTGGGATCGACTTTAACAAAAAATTAAGTTGGAAAGGTTGCAGAAAGAAAAGAACTTTGGGAGGTTGGAAAGCATTATACAGAGAAGCAGAGCTATGAGATTGGAAGACTACGCAAACTTTTTTTGGGTTGTTAGTGATCCAGGTTGTTCTCTATGGGTGTGAAGTGCGGGCCAACAATACCTCTGACTTACAGTGGCAGCAAATTGAGAAGATTCAAAATGTTTGATTATCAACAAGTTCAAAATTAAAAGCTCGGTCCCCTATGATATCATGCTTAATGAAGTGGGGGCAGCCCCCTTTGAAGCAATTGCTATGGTGCGACTCATAAGATATCTAAAAAAGATTGAGCAAATGGAAGACGACAGATGGCCTAAGGCGGTCTTCAATGACATATTATGCAAAAGAAAGAAGACTTGGATGCGGCAAAACAACAAATGGCTTAGTAAATGGGATATTTACCTGAACACATGTCCTACAAACAGTAAAGAGATAAAGGCCTTTGTTATCGATAAGTTCCACAAGCAAATTTGGGGCAAAGGGATAGGGAGAAAGAAAAAGTATTGCATTGAAGAGTTTAATCCCACCTACAACCATCATCAAAAAGATTATATAGGGGCTAAGATATCATGGAGGGCCAAAATGCTTATTGCTCAACTAAGAACCAATTCCCACCAACTACGTTGTGAAACTGGACGCTGGAAAAGACCAAAGGAAGCTTGGGAAGAAAGAGTGTATACTTTTTGCACCTCCGAAAAAGTGGAAACATAAAAGCATTTCATTTTAGAGAGCGAGGGCTTCAAGGATAGCAGGGACAGTTATGTGAATATCTTGACAACTAGTTCTTGGGTTAATTTATTCAATGAAGGGACCGTGGTGAAATTGGGGGAGCTCATCATCAAGCTGAACAAGAAAAGGGTGGAAATGCAAAATCAGCGAGCAAGACAGTCTGTCCCATAGGCTATTTTTAGCCTCGTGGATGTTAAAATAATTTCTTCTTCTTCTTATATATGTGTGTGTGTGTGTTGATGTTCATTGGATGTAATATGATGCAAGCCTTGACTTTTGGAGTGTAGAGTGTGGCAACAATTCTTGCCTCATGTTTGTGATTCATGTTTCACCCGCTTTTCAATGACTTACCCTAGCTCCATGCAATTGTGCT
Source organism: Pseudotsuga menziesii (assembly GCA_001517045.1). Taxonomy (NCBI): domain Eukaryota; kingdom Viridiplantae; phylum Streptophyta; class Pinopsida; order Pinales; family Pinaceae; genus Pseudotsuga; species Pseudotsuga menziesii. Next base: position 134,939 of record LPNX010625832.1, on the reverse strand, counting down.
CACTTGGTCATTTGGCTCCTTGTGTTTCACTATTTTTTAGGTCTAAATTTTTCAATTGAAGCTTGTTTTTTGCATTCTCCTACAACCATCTTATCTTCTATCTAATTTTATGTTGTCTTCCCAAGCAGTGTCACCATTGGTGTTCGTTTTTAAGTGTGAGTCTTAAGTGTTTTTTAGAAAAGATTTTTAATATAGTTTGACTGCTTGGTCTTTATGTGCTCCTAACTGAGGTTTTATTTTTGGATTATTATTTGGTTGTTGGTATTGCATTGACCTAGTTCATTTTTTAGTGATTATTGTGTCAGTAATTATCTTGCATTTTACATTCAGTACCCCTCAAGTCTCACCCAAAGTGTTCAAGGGTTATAAATCCTGAGATACCTTGGCCTTACTTACAATAACCTTTTCAAATGTTTTTTAGTTGATTGTCTAGGGTTTGAGCATCATCAAGACTGTTATGGCAAATTGCAACAGATAGGAATGTGGATCCTCTCTTCTTTTGGTGTCTTGTATGCTTTAACCAAAATTTATCGGCATGGCCACTTAAAGAACTAATAGCTCATCTAGCAAATGTGGTGGGAGCTTGATTGGACCAAGCTTATAGGCATATATTCTTATATAACTAAACTTGGTCATTTTCCCACTGTAATGATTATTGCTAGGAAGAACACCTTGCCTTTAGTTGTGGCAATTCCACCGCGTTACTATTTTAGCACATTCATTATTATTGGGAAGTGCATGTGAGGGAATTCTCTTGCCAATTAGATGGTATATGGACCCATTCTCCATGGTGCTTCTAGCCCATCCAATGAGTTGGTTAGCTCCATGCCAGTTATGTCAAATTGAACTTGCTCTTGATCCGTTTACTAGGTGTGATCCGTTTACCAGGTGGGATCAGAGGGCCTAGCAAACTAATCACTAGATGGGTACGAAGAGGTGTAGGTGGCAAAACATTTTCCTTTATTTCACCTTTTTAGCAATACTTTAATTTCCAGTAATTAGTATTTGTAATGTTTTTTTTAATAGTTCTTTGGGCTTTTCTTCATTCATGAGTTGGAATTAGCCCATTCATACATTCGAATAGTAGGTAAAAGTTTATGAGTTGGTTCTCAACTACACTTGTTTCATATGTTCATTCAAAAGCAGACGTCTCGAGATTGAAACAATTGTTTGACGTGCACAAGGTAAGGATTCTTTTCTAGTGCATTATTTGTTTTATTGGATGGAGCATTTTGTATTGCTTTATTTTACTGTCTAACCACGCTTACTTTTAAGATTTGCTTCGAGTCAAGAATTTTGAACATGTTAGCATTGCCCTTCTCTCTGTCTAGACTCTAGATAATAATTAAGCTCTTTTACATAAATGATTCTCTATTCTTTATTCCTAGGGTAAACCTAGATTTACCAAGACTTTTACTTTTTCCATAAATAAAAAATTACTATTCTTAAATTTCCTTCTCGTCTCTTCTTGGTAGTCTCTAAGGATGATTTTTTTTTTCAGAGGAAAAAATACTAGTCTTTGTTATTCATATGAATCAAAAGACATCATTTACATACCAATATGATGACTGTTAAACAGATCCATCACATGAAATCTAAAATGACGAAACAGAACAACAATACTAGAAAAAAAGTCTGATCGTAGCAGACTTTCCTCATCATCCCTGAATAATCAGGTCAGAAAATGCTGATATGAATCGAAAGTGAACTTTAAACCAGACAATTCAGAGCAAAACAAGCTGGCAGAATGTACTCTAACTGAACAAAAAGAGATATCCATCAACTGCTGAAATCATAAGCTGAATAAAAAAGAGAATCAGCTACTCTAAAAAAGATCATGATTGCCTTGATTAATAACCAAACCATCCATAGTTTATGTAAAAGAAACAAGATCCATATCCAAATGCAAGGCTTTTTTTGAGAGTTCATCTGCCAGCGAATTATGCTCACGAAATGTGTGTTTAAAGATCACCAGAGGGGCCAATTGAAGCATATATCTTATGTCGTTACACCAGTGCATCAGAGATGGAACATCAAGTGCAAAAATTCTATTAATCCAAGATATAATAACCATGGAATCCCCATAAATCAACTGCATAGGAATTCCCATCAATAATCCGACTCTTAGAATTGCCCAAAGAGCCAATAACTCCGCTCTGGTATTCGTGCTTCTTCCACAACCCATAGAAAAACTAAAACAGTGAGAGTCATTGATAAAAATCACAAATCCTGAGCCTCCTAGATTTTCCACAGCAACTCCATCAAAGAATCCACAAGGAAAGCTTTTTAACGGAACAGGACCAGCATTACGGGTTTTATGAAATATTATAGGCACAAGGTAGGAATTTACCAATCCTTCAATCCTGGATATCAGAGCTGAGAAGGACGGTTTCTTGCTTTCAAATATACAATGATTCCGAAGAAGCCAGATTCCCCAGAAGATAAACATAGGAAGATATCTGAAGGGAGCAAATCGCGCAGTAGAGATGAACCATTGTTCCAAAAAAGAATGGACAAAGCTAAAAACTGGAAAAGAGCACTTGAACTTCTCCTCAAAATGAGAGAAGATACGAACAGAGAATGGACAGCAAAAAAATAAATGATGAATATCTTCCATATTACCTTCGTAGAGGACACAACAACTGGGTCCATTGAAGCCTCTGCTCTGCAATTGCTCCCAGGTTAAAATCTTCCCTCTGATCATTAACCAAATGAAGCATTTTAATTTCAGAGGAATATTCAAAGTCCATAAAATTTTCAAAACTGTATCATTAATCTCTGAACAGTTGTCAGAAAATATGCAAATATATCCTTCAGCAGCACTTAATGGCCCAGTATATTTGTTGTGAGACCAAAAAATAGTATCATTTTGATTAGAGAGATGAATGTGGCCATATTCCAATCCTCTAATAAAATTATCCCAGACAGCTTTCCATTCACCAATAAGATCAAGATCGTCAGATGAGAACCAATAGCCTATGGCGAAGGGAGTTTGATTACGGGCTTGTGCAAGGGTGCAAATGCCAAAGTCTTCTAAGTAATCTCTCAAGTCTCTTGGCAGAGCAAAGGAAGATCCCATACCGATGAACGGGTCTGCACCCAAGCTGATGGATTCCCCATTACCCACTTTCCAGATGATGCCTTTTCCAATCCAAGATATGGTAGAGATGAAACCCCTCCAGATAATTGAAGCATTTCTAAAAATGAAGCTCTTTTCCCTGAACCATAAATGTAGAGGTTTATTTTTCAGATATTTCACAGCAATAAGGATATTCTAGATTCCCTTGCTATTTAATGCTATCCAAAAACTTTTCATTCTCAAGGAAAGACTAAAGCTAGGCAGATGTTTAATTCCCTAGCCACCATGAGAGATAGGGCGAGCCAAAAGTTGCCAATCCACAAGATGGAATTTTTTAGTCTTTGATGAAGAACCCCACAGAAAAGAAAAAAACATCTTTTTGAGCTTATCTAAAATTGAGGATGGAATCAGAACCAAAGCCATCCAATAAACTGGCATGCTTGATAAAACAGAACGAATAAGGACAAGTCGACCTCCCATAGAAAGGAACCTATTTGTCCAATAAGAAATTTTCTTTTCAAATTTTGAGACCCGCCAGAGCCAATCCTTGACCAAGTAACCTGATGGCTTAAGAAAGTAGCCAAGATAACCAAAACCTTTTCGAATATCATCCACTCTGAAATGGAGAACGCCTGTAATTCTATGGAGAATATCCTCATTCAGATCATTATGGAGAAAACTAGATTTGTTCACATTAATTCTCATACCTGAGGCCTCACAGAAGATATCAAGAATGGCTTTGAAGGCTAACCACTCCTCAAAGGTACCCAGGCCAAATCAGATCACGTCATCTACAAAAAGTAGATGAGTGAGAGAAAGCTGTTGAGAAATTTTGATTCCTTTAATCTTTCCATTCCGCTTAGCATCCTCTATCATCAAACTAAGCCCTTCTATTACCAGAATGAACAAGAGGGGAGATAGAGGGCATCCATGCCTAATTCCCCGAGAGGCAGAAAAGAAAGAAGAAGGAGAACCATTAACAAGGACAACAAAGTTGGCTGAAGATATGCATCCCAAAATCCAGTTTACCCCAACAAGGGGAACCCCGATTTAAATAAGAAGGAGGCGGATAAATGTCCAATTAACTCTATCAAAAGCTTTAGATAAATCCAATTTAAGGATGAGAGCGCATCTTTTTCTAGAATTGGCAGTATGCAAAACCTCTTGAGAAATGGCTATGGGTTCGAGGATTTGGCGATTTTTTAGAAAACCAAATTGTTGAGGAGAAATAGAAGCATCAAGAAAGGGTTTAAGCCTCAAAGCCACAACTTTAGAAATGAGCTTATAACAGAGATTGCAGAGAGAAATGGGGCGAAAGTCTGCAAAAGAGACAGGCAAATCAACCTTCGGGATGAGATCAAGGAAAGTAGAATTGAGAGCATGAGGCACTCTGCCTGAGGTTCTGGAAGATTCCACCAAATTGACAAGGAGTGGACCCAAAAGATCAAAGAAAGTCAAATAAAACTCAACCGGCCATCCATCCGGGCCTGGCGCCTTATCTTTTTTAAAGAGTTTTAAAGCCTTTTCTACTTCCAAGATAGTGACAGGTCTAGTAAAAGCTTCTATCTCCTCGGGACTGATAAAAGACGGAAAAAGACGAATAACCTTGAGCTACGCTTCCAGATTAGTCAAATGGTCATCTTCAAACAAGGACTTGAAATATCGAATACCAAGGTCTTTAAGACTTTTATCATCTGAAACCCAATTGCCCAACTCATCTTGAAGACTCCAAATCGCATTGTGATTTTTGCGGGCTGAAGCCACCGCATGAAAAAACTTAGAATTGGCATCCCCTTTTTTAGCCCAAGTAATTCTAGTTTGTAGTCTAGCAGAATTAATCTCATGATCAATCAGCTTTTGAAGATCATCTTTAAGAGAATTCAATTTAAGTTGTTGATCTTGATTTAAAATTGCAGAATGAGAGGAAAGGAGAATAGAGCTTATTTCCTTTTCCAGAGCAGCAGACTTGTCTTTCATCTTTAAAGCTTCAACTTTGGTCCAAGATTTAACCTTCTCCTTTAGAGTTCTAAGTCTAGCATGGAGATCCTGCATAGCATCCAAGGAGGGATTTGAGAGAATAAGGGGCCATTCAGTATGAACCATATGAATAAAATCCTCATTATCTAACCAAGAATGGTTAAACTTAAAAGGATAGGCGCAATGACTTTGAAGATCAGTCCATTCAAGAATCACAGGGAAATGATCAGAAATCCCACATCTGTGAGCCCATGCCCGGTACCTTGGAAGCGAGCTGACAAGCTGATCCGATAACAAAAATTGGTCTAATCTTTTTGAAATACCATCTTCCCCTATCCTCCCATTCCTCTAGGTAGGACCAGCACAGGAAGAAGCCACATCCACTAAATGATGGTCAGAGAAAAGTTTAGAGAAAAAAGGACCCAATGGGTCAGGATGCGCTTTGGAGCCCCAAATCTCTGAGGCATTCAAGTCAGATTTAGATCTCTGGCAAAAATTAGATTTGGAAGTGAGAGGAGACCACCCGAAGCCACAGCCTTCCAGAATGAGTCCCGATTGAGGTAAGGACCATAGCAGTTTAGAATAGAGAGATTGAGAGAAGAACCCCGGATCGAAGCTCTAAGCAAAATACCAGTAGCAGTATGAAAGGCTTTGCATTTAATGAGTTTCGGATTCTAGCCAGAAAGTATGCCTCCAGAAAGGCCATTAGAGCTAAGGGCACAAAACTCCCAGCCCAGGCAAAGTTTAGAAAAGGCAAATAAAGCAGGATAAGGACTAGTCATGGTTTCCTGAAAGAGAACAACATCAGGAGAGAGAGCAAACAGCAAATGTCGGAGGCTTTTTTGCTTGGTCAGACCCCCCAAGCCACGAACGTTCAAAGAAAGGATGCGCATTATGGGCATGGCTTCCATTTCCAGGACGTTACTATCACTTACTCTCAATATTGCCAATTGCTTAGGAGTTGATTTTTACATAAGATAGATGACTTTCAAGGCTACAAGCACTTTATCAATAATATCTTTTTTATTTTATTTGAGACACATATTTTCTTGCTTGACTAACATGATCAACTAGCTCATCCATGAATTAAAATACTACTTTGAGTGAAGATCCTGTTACTTTTATATCTCCCATCCTATATTATATATAATGACTAGGTTTGTATGTTCTCTTTGTGTGTTTGTGTCTATTTCCGGGTTTTCGTGACTTCTTTATGATCTGGCTTTTTTGCCAAGCCATGCTATTGTTTCCTGTGGATTCTCCTACTAGAGAATTTATGCTACCATTGAATATGGATTTAAAAGGTTGTAGTGTTTAAGTGGACTACTTATGTTTTGTGATGTTATTCATGAATACTTGATTTTATTTGTGGTTAATACGACAAAGGGTTGAAATAATACAATTTCATGTTTTATATATGTTGCATTGCCTTAATAGAAGATGTAAGTCCTACAATTTTTGGTCTAAATTAGTTACATCTTGAGTTTTCTATGGGTATGATAAATATAAAAATAGTAGAAAAATATACATGAAATTGATATGTTTTTGTAAACTTAAGAGGAACTCTATGTCCCTCGGATGCGGGTGACACACGAGAACTTCACATAGGCCACATGTCGCTCAGGATGCATGGCTTCGATACGGGAAATAGAGTAGACGGCGGCGTGGTAGTCTTAAATGCCTAGGGTGGTGAGTTGCTTGCTAACCCCGCAAGCAGTTGGGACGTCTAGTTGAACATTGGTCGTAATGTAGAAGAGTTAATACCTATGCATGTTTGTTCATAATTCTATAAAGTCGATATTTCACATCATGGAGCCTGCTAACCTCCATTATCCTGACCTGTTTGTCTTCATGCTTCTGTTAATAGTTTCTTCCTTCGACAACCTACCAGGAAAGTTGAGGGCACAAATTCCAAGGCAACGCGACACTCTGCGAAGAGGCAGTGCAGGTCAAGGAGGTGGACATCATAAGGTGAACCTCAGAGCTACTAATGGATATGCGACGCAGGTCTCCATGCCTATTAGATGCATGATCGATGATTGGGAATCTAAGGTGGTTTCTGAGCATTTAGCCTCAGGAAGAAACGGTGGCAAAATAAATCACTACTGGATGATTAAGAACATGATGACCATGTTGATGGAGGACCTAACATGGCACAGAGCATGCATACCTGTCTCAACCAGACCGATGTGCAGTTGAGCACCTTGGAAGCGAATTTCAACTAATGACACTATCTTGTTTTTCACAGCAAGGATAACGCGAAAGGTGGTGGAAACATGGACCGGCAGGGGACGGGCAGTGAGACCTCTGTTGCTCCTAGAAAAAACAATGCTCTGGTGTAGGAGCACCTAGAGAACACTAGAATCACGACATCGATAAAGCACGGCCGCAAGGCTCCAAATTGTGCCATTTTTCTCAACCGCTTCAAGAGCTGCAACCTACTGCTCGACCAATTTGTGAGGATGAGTATGGACCTTGCCTGATCTTGGAGGAGAGGCTAGAGGTTTTTACTAGAGATTCTACAGCCTAGACATTGCACCGACATCCCTAGTTCCCTCTATGACTCACAGCTTTTCTGGTTCTCTCTATTTTTAAAATGTGTAATTTTCATGTCTGTCCATAGTCATTTTCTAATTTGTAATATGTCAATTGACATGTATATCTTTGGGAAGAGCAGACTTTTCTATTTTTCAGGAAAAACCCAACAGGAACTCTAGTTTTTTTTACAAAATGGGTAGGTGTCCTCATAATTTGAGGCCCCTGTAGCAAGATTTTGATGCTCTGTACTTTTTTTCTATTAATATGAATTTCTACTACTGCTTACAAAAAAAAGGAACTCCATGTCCAATAAGCTTCAATTTATTTAAAGTATCAGTGTTATTATTTGTCATGTCCCTTGTATGCAAATACGTGCATTTACAGTCATAAAAATAAATTGTTAATGTGGGAAAGGAGTTAAAACATGTTCAACATGTTAGTATCACTCACATGGTTAGATTATAGAGAACTAAGAAGACGAAAATCATTTTTTACTATGATTGTAAATAGTTTTTGCTCGTATGAATTATGGTATAAGCTATAATAAGATTAAACACCAATGTTCTCTAATTAATTAACATTGTGGAAGTTACATTTGTTACATTGAGTATTGAGCTCTGCAATTGAAGAGTTGTGTGTGAAAACAATCTATCAAAAATATCATTCTCATTCTTGATAAGAACTTTAATTTACTTCAATTTGTATGCATGTAATAGTTTAAGAGTTGTCTAAATATATTCCACACAAATAATTTAAAACGTGCCTCCCTACTAAAAAAGACAACCAATGGATTGTGTTTGAATATGAGGGCTTTTCAATAGTTATAACTTAAACATGACTAATTAACATGCAAATCATACAATCGTTGCATTACTTCTTACTTGTTAGCTCATTAGCTCATTGCATTTTTCAAGTCTCTACTTTAAAGTGCAAGGACATTACCGCTATGTGGTTCTTGTTAATATTGTGGATTGAAAAAAACACATATGGTACTAAATAAATTTTCCTTAGATCTCTATTCTTATAATATTTGATATTATTTTGTTTACACTTTAATTTTTCTTTTTGGCTAAGGGAACCAACAACTGGGGTGGGGCTCCTACTCGCATGACACGAGGTCAATTCCCTTCCGCTATCACTATACCCCTAGGTGCACCCACACAACATTCAACATGGAGCATGTGTAAGACAAGGTTTGAAGTTGTGGCATCGCAAGGAGTGCCTTAACAATACACTCTCTCGCCACTCAATCTACACCCATGTGGGCTTGTTTACACTACAATTAGTATTACCATATTTTTTATTTTGTATAACATTTATATTGGGTCAAAATTGTTGACTTTAGCATTATAGGCATGGGATGGGCATTAAAATGTTTTCAACGCTAGTTTGTAGAATGCACATCACTTCTCTCAATGTAACCAATTACGATGGATCTAATTATTTCACTCACATTATATTTATTATTACTATATTTTTAGTTTTGTATAACATATTATATTAGGCTGACATATGACGATGTCGATGTTATAGACATGGATAGAGGTTACAATCTCTTCAATACTGGGTTGTAGAGTGTGCCTCGCTTCTCTCTCTTAATCCCAAAACTACTTGAAAATTAAGAATGGGTGCATCAATACCATTATATATATGTTACTCTAATTTGAGTTGCGGGTTCCCTTGTCAATATGTACACTTTGTAACAATGAACCAAAATCAAAGAGAACTTCAAATTCATAGGCTCAATGTATTATGAGATTCCAAGCATTTATTATTGCATTTTTAGGGGTAAAATAGCATGCACATTGGCATCTCACATTCAATATGAAGATTATAAATCTATGGACCTTTTCAATATAGAAATTGCTCCAACACATAAGAGGCCTCTTAAAATGGCATCCCATGGGTGTAACCCACATCCAATGCATAAAATCACTCTTTTAGCCAACTTTCAAAAGATAGAATCATAAACAAGCTCATTAGTTGACCTAGTTGTCTCAATCCATTAAGCATTGAACCACAACATCATAACACCATGACACAAATCTAAAACATATTACCAAATTCATCGACCTCCTATATTATGAGAGAAGTTTGGAAGATCATATCCTTTTCACCATTTGCTTCCGTTTTGCAATGTTTTTTTGTGTATGATTTGCGCTTCCCTCCTTTCCTCTTTATTTATAAAGTATTATTAGGCTCTTATCTCTTTCAACATTACACATCTCACTTAGTTCCATTAACTTATTTTGGTTCACAACGGATATATATATATAAAAGGATTTAGTCCCACATTAATACTACTACTCATTTCTTATTTTCTTGGATATATGTGTTTTATGTCTTAGAATTGTTTAATAAGGTGCATTCACTCTCTTTCTTAGTCAGGGCAGGGCCATACACTATAAAGTTTTTACATGTCATGAAGCTTATATGATGGATATGGGTACACAATAGTCACCTCTTCTGCATATATATCGCTAAATTGGTTGCAAGATGCATATGCCTTTTGTTTAGCATGCCTCCCCCCTTCCTATATAAATTATATAATGTAAGAATATGTGTAGTTAAAAGTTGAATAAATCCATTACATCCATATTGTCATGATGTCTTGAAATTGTTTCTACAACTATTAAAATTTCTCACTTTCATGGGCAATTTTGGACATACAATTCTTTACTAGTGTTATTAGCAAATTCAAATTGTTTTGCAACTATTATTACAAATATTATATGGCATGCCATTTAAGTTAAGAAAGTCTTATTCCTAAAATGTATCCATTAAGGTGTGTTGGGGGGGTGGGGTGGTGGATATGCTTTTTCTTATGCTCACTGTCAACGCAAGGAATATATTTTTTAGCATAAGAATTTATCACAATTAAGTGATTTGTACTAGTGCCACGGTTTTTGGACTTAAACACTGTACATTTTGAGGAGATCCTTAGATATATTGGGTGACCTAATGTTTTATTTTGGTAACTCGTGTGAGATAAAACAATGTATATAGGTTTAGACATGTATACATTTGAATATATTATTTATTATGTGTTTATATGTGTTTATGATTAGATGAAACATAATTTTGTGTGTGCATGATGTTATGACTATATTGACCCATATGTTCTTTCTAAGGTTTTGTCATGGTTTATGGTGTATATATGTGTTGACGAGATTAATGATGTACATGATGAACTTTAGGAAGGAGGTGACCCTAAAGGCTTTCAGAGGTAAAATTGCCTCCATTGTCGATGAATATATGTACGTGCATGATTCGTTTATTTTTATATCCACATAGTGAAATGTGACATGTGTTTTGAGTATGTGTGCATGAATATGGATAGGCCTTGCCAACAAGCCAAAATATGGCTTGCACTAGATAGATCAAGGATGGGCCTTGTATAGTTGACTTATTTAGGGAGAAGTAGAAGTTATTTCATATTGGCCAACTCCCTCCATGAGATGAAGAGCTTCATGATGATAGGTTATAGGGAGTGTGGTAAGGGCATGGAATCCTTAATCCCTAGTAGCGTTGATACTCCCAATGGGATAGAATAGTGACTGGAGTGTAGTCGACTCATCCCTTGTAATGTATTAATCCCCCATGAAAAATGCACTCTAAAATGTGCCAACTTAGACTGATATTAAACTAGTAGTAAATTAATTATTATGATGTGAAAAAGGTAAATTCTATAAGCATGATACCTAGAGGGTGTGAAATAATAAAAAGAGTAAAATGTAGGTAATATTAAAGTCTTGCATCAAGAGAAACAAAATAAACATAAGAATTATCCAATATTTACTGTACAAATCCTTAAAGATGAAAACCAACTGCATGAATATCTTTGTCGACCTTGTCCTGATTGGCCACTTGAAGAGCTTTATAATGGGGTACACCAAACCTTTAAATAAGTATCACTACATGAATACAATGGGATAATACCACATGTTGTAAGCCTTGACATGGGATAAAAAGAAATATAACCCTCTAAGTTTCTAGGAATTTGGGATTATTACAATAGCCCCCCTTAATTTTATCACCTTGAGTCTAATGACATAACTAGACCATTTCCATACCTCGCATTGGTGAATACTAAACAAAAAATATTCAACCTTGTCCTTGATATTGCATTCCCATCTTCACTTGGTTTGTCACCCTAAAATTCATCACCCACTACTCACCCTATAGAGACTCTCAAAATAACCTTGCCTTCATCCCTCTAGTTTCTTATTCTAATTATCGATTATCAATTATTTCTTATATATTCCCTTCATTGTATGCACTCTAATTTTGGGTTCTGCATGGATTATGTTGTCAACACCTTGCCCTCATCATTTCCAAGGGCACCAATAAAGTTGATGACCCAAACCCTTCTTATCCAACCAGCAGTCAACAGGTTCTCCTTCGACAGGTCCACCTCGACATGTTCACTCGACAGGTTCTCCTTTGACAGGTCCACCTCAACATGTTTGCTTCGACATGTCTGCCTCGACATGTTTGCTTCGACAGGTTCGCCTCGACAAGTCCGCCTCAGCATACAACATACCAACATGCTCTGTGACGGTTGAACTTCTAAACTATTACAACTTCTTTTGTAATTGAATGTAATGGGTAGTCACCCAAGCGTCTCAACATCCTATATAAGCATGTACATTAATGTAATATACATCCTTTTGATCAATATAATTCTAATTCCTCCATGCTTCATGGAGAAGAAGTAATAAATTGGTTCGAATTCTTGCATATTGTCTGTGCACATACTTCTTGTTGACCTAGTGTATTACCTACTTTGCTGGTTCTTTTTATATGCTTCCGCAATAATAGAACTCAGCTCATTCAGTCGACTGTTGTTCCCAGCATGCACCTGGGCACGACCTAGATCATTGGTATCAGAGAAAGATGTTGTTTAGAGCTTAAGTTACAGAAGCACTTCCATCGAAGTTATTTAACTTATGTATGTTCAAACACGCTCACAAAATTAGCAACACAAGCATACAGTTCCTTCGACTTCAGAAAAGATGGTCGAAGAAGTAGACAATAGACATGCAACTGACGAAACAAAACAACTCATAGAAAAAGCACTGGCTCGCTAGCGAACCGAAATGTTCACCCAGTTCAGTGAGATTCTCATGCGAGTCACTACGAACTCCAGGGAATCCTCGATGCAAACTCACTCCAGACATACCGAACCTTGAAGGCAAGATTGACACGGAATCCATCGATAATTGGATACAACAACTAGAATATTACTACGCAAATTCTCTGAAGTAGAAAAGATCACCATTGTATCCTTAAAAATGCCAACCTCTGTACACTACTGGTGGGAGAATCTATCGACAAAGATGGAAAAAGAAGAATACCCCGTAGACACATGGGTAAAATTTGTTGAATATGTCAGAAAGGAGTTCTACCCGCCCAAGTATCTTAAACAGCAGTATAAGAAGTGGCAACAACTAAGGCAATGGAAAGACCAGTCCGTATAGAGTTACACCGACGAGTTCTATCGACTCATGGCTAGACTAGGTGTCCAAGAAGAAGAGAAATTGCTTGTCCTGAAGTACATCAATGGTTTATCCCCGTGCATTCAACAAGAGATGGAGTTTATGACTTTCATTGTGCTTACAGATGCATTTCATTACGCTAGCAAGCTTGAAGCTAAACAGAAAGGAAAAACACGTTTCGCGAATAAGCCAACAGCTCAAACATCCGACAAGTTCAAGAACCCTTCTCAGTCGACTCCACCAAATTTGGATCATCAAAAGAAGTACTTTCAGAAATACAAGAGGGATCGCAGAAAACAAGCCCCTACCGGGAAATGGTGTGATTATCACAGTTCATCATGGCATGATACGTTAGAATGCAAAGCTCAAAAGACAATTTTGGCAAAATTGTCGACATCTGAATTGTCCAAAAAAACCCTGGTAGAATCTGATCCAGATGCATCAACTCTCTTGGCTTCGACCTCAACCGCTCTGAAAACCTCGACCATCCCCAATGAGGAGGAACGAGAGTACCTGTTCCATACACGGATATGGATTCAGAAAAATCCATTACATCTGATTGTGTATAATGGTAGCGATAAGAACTTTGTTTTTGAAGATCTTGTGAAGAAATTAGGCCTTGTCACCACTCCACATCCTTAGTTTGACAATATAGGTTGGATGAAGGATGGGCAGGAACTAAGGATCACACGCTAATGTCGACTCGCATACTTCATTAAGCCTTTTGAAGATGAAGTACTATGTGATGTGGCACCGCTTTCCGTAACTGACACCCTGTTCAGAAAACCTTACCTATGGGATCGACACAGTACATATCAGTCACGGCCTCAGAAGGTGATCGTCAAAATATGGAATCAATGGTATGGCATACCAGAGCGACCACCTACATCAACGATTGCTATGATATCTACGAAACAAACAAAGAAGCTTATCAATCATGCTCAAAAATTTGCATTAATCATGATAAAACCTCAACATTCCAGGAAGACTATAGCAACGAGTCGACTCACCGACCAACGCAGCGCCCAAAAACAACAACATATTGACAACATTCTTAAGGAATACTAGAACATATTTCAAGCACCAAACGGAGTACCTCTGCATTGTCAGGTAAAATACTCCATTGAACTTGTTTCTGGTTCTTCATTACTTGACACATCTATTTACAGAAGATCCATTCTCAAAAATGAAGAGTTTCACAAACAAATCTAGGAGTTGATGGACAAGGGTCATATCCACCCTAGCTCCTCTCTTTGTGGAAGTCCAACCATCTTAGTTCCAAAGAAATACGAGACTTGGCGCATGTGCATCGACTATCGAGCTCTTAACAAAATTTTAGTGAAGAACAGATACCCTCTTCCACGGATTGATGAACTCATCGACTATCTAAAAGGTGCTGTGTTCTTTACAAAACTCGACCTTAAGTCGAGATATCACCAGATTCCAATCGAGTCCACCGATGTATGGAAAATGGCTTTCAAAACCAAGGAAGAATTGTTCAAATGGTTAGTCATTCCTTTCAACGTAACAAATGCACCTGCAACCTTCATGAGATATATGGATGACCTTCTACAACCTTTCATCAGTAAGTGTGTCATTGTCTATCTCGACTATATCTTGATTTTCAGTCGATCATGGGAAGAACATGTTAAACAGCTTCGACACTCTCTAGCAACATCGACTATATCTATACATGGGAAAATGCTCATTTGCGATGACCAACATCAAATATTTCAGGTATGTAATTGACTCTGCAAGCATTCATGTCGACCCAGAAAAAGTATAGATCCTCAAATATTGGCTCATTCCTCAAAACATTCATGAACTAAGAAGTTTTCTTGGTCTGGAGAATTTCTATCAAAGATTCATACTTGGATTCAGACACATCGCATGGCCTTTGAATTAGTTGACGAAAAGAAATGGGAAAATTGTCTTCAAGTGGACATTGACACAACAACAAGCTTTTGAACAACTCAAAAACAAGCTTTGTACTACACCAGTACTTGTGTTACTTGATTTGCATCAGCCCTTTGAGATTGAGACAGATGCATCGGACTATGCCCTCGGCGCAGTAATCACTCAGTCAGGTCACCCAGTCGCTTTTCATTCCGAGACTTTCAATGACACTGTTAGATGGTACTTGACGTATGAAAAATAATTGTATTCCATTATGCAAGATCTTAAGAAATGGACACACTAAATTATTGGCAAGGAAACGGTCATCCTCACTGACCATAAACCTTTGCAGCTCACTCTATCCCAATCGAAACTGTAGACAACTCGACAACTAAAGTGGATTAATTACCTGCAACAATTTCAGTTGGTAATTAAGTATCGGAAAGGCAAAGCCAATGCGACAGCCGATTGTATCAACAAACCACCCATTATTCTATTGTCTATAGTGATGAGTATGCAGGGTTACAACACCACTACTTGGCCACAATTGTATTCGGGAGACTGCAACTTCTCTACAATTTATCGACATGCTATCGACTATAACTACTTCCTGAAGGACACCTTGCTATACAAGTTTGGACAACTTTGTGTACCGATCGGTGAGCACCGATAGAAGCTCATTTGGGATGCACACTACAACAATACTGCAGGAAATTTTGGAGTCGCAAAAACACTTGTTATCCTCCAAAAATATTTCTACTGGCCTTCACTTAAATCTAACGTCAACAAGTACATTCGATCGTGCGTGGTTTGTGCCATTGCTAAACCGACGAATCGACAACAAGGACTGTACACACCCCTTCCAGTTCCTAGTCGGCTGTGGGAATCTATTTCTATGGATTACTTGACAGGATATCCTACTACCAAACATCAACATGATGCGATATTAGTAGTAGTGGACAGATTTTCCAAGATGGCTATACTCATACCATGTAAGAAGAATACGACAGCACAATAGACTGCTCAACTCTTCTTTGAAGATGTTTGGAAACATTATGGCCTCCCGATGACCATTATTTCCGATAGAGATGCTAGATTTGTTAGCACCTTTTGGCAAACTCTCTGGCAACAACTCAACATGAGACTTTCTTTGTCGACAACCTTCCATCCGCAGACAAATGGATAGAAAGAAGTTGTAAATCGCTTAGTCATACAATTGCTTCGCATGTACAACCATGAGCATTGTCGAACATGGGATGACAACATTCCATACATACATCACAACTATAATTGTGCTCAACATAGATCTACGAGAAAGAGTCCATTTGAGATCTGTTATGAATTTCAACCCTGAGTGCCTATTGAAAATATTGCAAGCATAGGAAATGTTGCAACGAGCTAATGAAAAAACTAAGGCCCGACACAACAATCATCGTATTCCTCATTGATTCCAAATTGGGGATCAGGTCTAGTTAAATCTAAAGAAGGAGCACTTCATTGGTCCATACAGAAAGATGAAACCTTTGCGATATGGTCCATACAATATCCTTAAATAGATTGGATAAAACGATTTTCAGTGCGACATTCTTGCATGCCTTGGCCTACATCTAGTTTTCAATGTAGATCTACTTCAACCATATCATGCACCATTGTTGGATAATGAATTGCAGACATCAGAACCCAAAGACATCCATCTAGATGTTCAGGAACCTCTTCTTTGTGACACCATTATGGGACAAAGCATATGCCATACAAGGACGAACTCCATTCCCTTATTTCAAGTGGCTAAAGCTGGACAACTCCCTACATAAGGAAAATGGTACTCTACTATTGAAGTAGCCAACAATTTTCCTCACTTGAACGAATACACAATGGAGACCATTGTTTCTTAAGGAAGGAGGAATGATCCAACCAGTAGTCAACAAGTTCGCCTTCGCAAGGTCCACCTCGACATTTTCACTTGACAGGTTCTCCTTTGATAGGTCTGCCTCGACATGTTCGCTTCGACAGGTCCGCCTCGATATACAACATACCAACATGCTCTGTGACGGTTGAACTTCTGAACTATTATAACTTCTTTTGTAACTGAACGTAACGGGTAGTCACCCAAGCGTCTCAACATCCTATATAAGCATGTACATTAATGTAATATACATCCTTTTGATCAATAGAATTCTGATTCCTCCATCTTTCATTGAGAAGAAGTAATAAATTGGTTCAAATTCTTGCATATTTTATGTGCGCATACTTCTTGTCCACCTAGTGTATTACCTGCTTTGCTGGTTCTTTTTATATAATTCTGCCATAACATAACTCGAATCATTCAGTCGACTATTGTCTCCAGCATGCACCTGGGCACGACCTATATCACCTTCTCATGTTGGTATTTACTTCGCTTATCTCCAAATCCCAACACTTATTTTTCATCCACGACCTCAACATAGAATTCTTAAGGATTCAAGAAGAGTGATCCTATATCTCCATTTATAACGGCAATTCATTAGTTTGCAAGCACAACTAATGGGCTCATATGTAGCATCATATCTTTTGTTGGCCTCAATTTTTTCCCAAAAATATTTGCCAAAGACCCTCCTTCACATTAACCACACAAATAGTAGTCAAATTTCTAGAATCAATTGTGTGAACAACTCAAGGTCATGAACTCATAACATAAAAAGAGACACATCATCATCTGTGAGCATCTCATCGAGTCCCATTAACTTGCTTTGGTTCTCAATGGTGAATAATATATAATTAAAATAGAATAAAATATCTCTATCTTAGGATTTGGTTCCACTTAAATACTACTCATCGCTTCTTCTTTACTCATATATATGTGTTTTATGCCTTAGAATTGTCAAATGATTATTAAAGAACATTCACTTTCTCTTTCTCTTTTTTAGGGAGGGCAGGTCTATCCACTGTAAAAGTTATTACAATTCACGAAACTTCTAAGGATGGAGATGGGTCCATAACAGTCGCCTCTCCTACAAACAGATTGCTACATTGGTGGTAAGATGCATATGCCTTCTACTCAGATCCTCCCCCACTACCCTCCCATATAAATTATATAATGTGAGTAAATATGTGTAGTTAAAATAGAACAATTCCATTGCATCCACCTTATCATGGTATCTTGAAATTGTTTCTACAACTATACAAATATCCTCCCTTTCATGGGCAATTTTTTATGAGCTTTATTAACAAATTTGATTTATTTCCAATGATTACCAAAAACATTATATGTTTTCCCATTTAAGTGAAAGAAGTCTTATTTCCATTGTGAATCCAATGAGGTTGCCTTCATGTGTATGTGTGTGTGTGTGGTTTTTCTTGTGGTTCTTGTCAATACAAGGAAGAATTTTTTTCTTGGCATAAGAATTTATCACAATGAAGTAATTTGTTGATCCAAATGGAGATCGATGGCCACCCACCTATTCCACTAGCTCAAAACAATTGTCCATTGTGGCAATTTCCTAGCTATTTTTCTATGGTTTTTTGGGTCTCAAGCTTCCGGGGTCATTTTGAGGCCCTAAACAATGTTTTTTGGCGATTTGAGGGACCACATGGTTTCCATCAGCATTGTTGAACATAATTGTCAAATGATGTCAAAGGATTTCAGCAATGACAAAACCAGTGAACATAATGCAAGAGGCAGAGGATCGATGCAAGAAGCAGAGAATTGATGCAAGAAGTAGAGGATCAACAATAGAACCCATACGAAGACTCACAACCATCCGATTAAGGCAATAAACGGTGCAGATTAATTTTGATGCTTGGGATTTATCCCACATTAGCATCATGGTTGAGTTTGTAGGTTCTTATATGCACTGGTTTCACTAGACTTATTCAACGCGTAGAGCAAAGGTAGTGTAGGGGCTCTAGGTGCTTGGACTCCATGAAGAAGTCACCAACTTAGAGCTCGGGATGACCTGTCAGGCCCCCTATCTTTTGGAAGGATCGACAATGTACAGATCAATGACTAGATTTGAATCCACAAAATGACCGATGGTTAAGATTGAATCTGCATTTGATCATGGATCAACGGTTAAGATTGAATCCGCAAAGAGATCGACGACTACAGAGCGATCCGCAACACTATAATGCAAATCCACATTTGATTGTAAATCAATGGTCAGGAGTGAACCTGCAAGATTAATGGTTAGGAGAGCATCCGCAAATGATTGACAATGCAAAAGAAAAATTGTGGAAAGGGAATTGCAGAAGCAATGTTTGAGATTTTATGAACACGTAATCTGGAATATCAATGGTCAGGAAAGTCTCCGTAAGAGATCGACGATCTGAAAGAAAAATTACAGAGAGGAAATTGCGGAAGTGTTTTTCAAAGAAATTTGGAAAACTCGCAATCCACATCTGATCTAAGATCGACGATCAGGAAAGACACCGAATGTGATTGACGACGCGGAAAGAAATCTTGCGGAAGCACTTTTAAGGATTTTGGAAAACCCACAATCCGTAATCCACATCTGATCTTGGATCAACAGTCTAGGAAGAGTCTGCAAGAAATCAATGGTGCGAAAAGACTGTTGCAGAAGGACCTTTTGAGAAAAGTCAAACTGTGCGTCTGCAATTCGCAAACTGCATCAGATCAACGGTCTAGGCAAAGTTCGAAGAAATCAACGATGCAAAAAGATTGTTGTGGAAAGACAATTACGAAAAGATAAAGAAATTTATGAAAGATGATTATAGAGGGAAATATGTGTGTTGGATCGACGGATAGGAAAGAGTCTTCAATGGATCAACGACCCGGGATGGTTGAGGAAAGGATTTGTTGCAAAAAGGAAAATTTAGAAGGATTTATGGTGAATAATTACCATTATGGAGAGGCAATTCTAGTAAGATTGTGTTGCGGAAAGGTATGATTGATAAACCTAAGTAGAGTTAAAGAATTGTTAAAATGAAGAATTGAGTCTTCATGAAGAGGCACGATATAAGAATGAAAATGCGCAACAGTGAAGAGATACATTTATAGAAAACGTGTTAGAAATATTTTTAGACAGAATGACGAGTGAGAGAAATTGTCTATGTGATCCAAATCCATGTAGGAGACAGAGACCAAAGGAAAACTAATGATAGGAAATATAAATGAGATCTAAAAATCAAATAAAAAGATACCAGGGTAGTAGGGTGGCACTAGGGCATACAACAAGCTTGTAGGGGGTTGTATCCTCCTTCCAGTTCAAGCTGGTAAACAGGGTGTCGTAGCATCCTTTCAGTAGCAGCTGATAAACCAGAGGGTCGTAGCCTCCTTCCAGTAGTTGCTAGTAAATAGGATGTAGTACCATCCTTGTTTGTAGTAGCAGGCAGAAACTAATTGTAGATATAATTTTTGTAGTAATAGGAAGGATTGGTGGTTTACCCAACTGGTCTTCCATGATAAATTTGTGTTATGTGTGTTAGTGAATAAGTTAAAAGTGGTTTAAATTGTTAAAATTTATCAATATTGATTCACCCCCCTCTCAGTATTATCCAATATTCCAACAATTGGTATCAGAGCAAGTTCCTTCACTACAACTTAACCACTGGAAGGAAGATCCTATTAAAAACCACTATGGATCAACAAGAAGGGTTAGACACCAACAAACCTCCATTATTTACCAGAGATAATTATGCATATTGGAGTGTAAGAATGAAGTGCCATCTAATGTCTCTTGGATATAGAGTCCGGATATCTGTTGAAATAGAGTTCAAATTACAAGCTAACATATCTACAGACAAAGATGAACTAGACCAATATGAGGCAAATGAAAAAGCCCTAAATGAAATCTTGAGTGGGCTAACATAGTTAGTATTTATAAAAGTCATGCAATGTAATACAACCTACTAGATTTGGGAGAAATTAAAAACTATTTATGAAGGAGCATCTAAAGTAAAACAATCCAAACTTCAGACATATAAAGGACAATTTGAAAGTCTAAAAATGAAAGAGGAAGGAAATATTGCAGAATATCTCTTAAGAATAGATGGGATTGTTAATGCGATTAAAGACCTTGGAGGAGAAATCAAGGAAAAATAAGTTGTTGACAAAGTGTTGCGAACGTTGCCCTTAAAGTATGACTCAAAGGTATCTACCTTATAATAATAGGATAATCTTGAAAATATGGCGTAGATGAGTTACATGGCATATTCACTACATATGAGATGAGAAAATGACTAAATAAACCGTCAAAGGAAGAAGCAACATTTAAAGCTTCAAAAGAATCAAAGAAATCTGAAAACCTATCTAAGAATCACTCAGAAAACTTAGATGATGAAGAAGCACTGTTCATCAAGAAACTTGAGAGAGGTACTGGCAAATACAAAGGAAAGCTACCATTAAAATGCTTTGACTGTGGAAGAATTGGAGACTTTTCTTCAAAATGTCCTTACCCTAAGCAAGATGACTGTGATGAGAGAGAAGTCTAAAAGAAGTTCAAAAAGGGTAAAATGGGAAACAAAAAGAAGTACTATGAGAAAAATAAAGTTCTTTATACTATGGGAGATAGTGAAGATGCATACACATGGAGATGAAGAAACATAAATTCTATTCATGGGAGTAGATACATAGGTTCAAGATGGTGAACCGAATGAGGAAGGTGAAGTAGATTTAAAAGCTGAACTCATTAGTGCTCTTTAAAAACTTGAAAAGTGCAGGAGAAAAAACAAATAGTCAAACCATGCCATTAGGGAGTTGGAGACACAACTTCTAGAGGCCAAAAGAATTGAAGAGGACCTAAATCTACAGCTCAAGAAAGGAACGCAAGAATCTGAAAAGCTTGAAGAAGAGATCTTGCAACTTAGAAAAAAACTTGATGAAGAGGCCTTGAAAACAAGATTTGAGGACAACTCAAAGATCTTAGATAATATTCTAAATAGACAAAAATCATCAAGTGATAAATCTGGATTAGGATATGGGCCAAAATATTCCTCTTTCACAAACCAAGGGGAAAATAAAAAAAGTTATACTACTGAACTAAAGAGTCCAGTTAAGAAAGAAGAAAGCAAAAAAATTATCCCAACCTCTCATGACAAAAACGAGATTAATGTGACGTCTAAGAGACCAATGATAAATAGATATCAACAAATCTTCTTTGGTCATTGTTACTCTTGTAATAACTTTGGTCATAAAGCCCTAAATTGTAGAGCCTATGAAAAGTTTCATGAATATAAGAAGAATTCACCTAGTGACAAGCCAAAAAGAATAAATCATAATCGTTTTACACTTCTTCAAAGATATGACCTAGAATGTTATAAATGTAATAACCATAGACATATGGCAAGAGATTGTAAACTGATGACTCCTACAAGGAAGACTGTTGCAAATAAGTTTCAAGACAAAAAAAAAAAAATTGGAAGGAAAGGGAAGAAAATGAGAGATCCATTATTACCCTATGTGCAACTGAGAAACAAAATATTTGGCACTTGGACAATGGATGTTCGAAACACATGACGGGATACCCAACCAAGTTCATAAAACTAAAGGACAACAAGGGTAGAGTCACATTTGGAGACAATATGTCTTCCACGATAATTGGAAAAGGTACAGTTGTTGTCAACAACAAGATCAAAGTAGAAAATGTATTACTAGTATAAAACCTCAAGACTAATCTCCTCAGTGTAATTCAAACATGTGACCAAGGGCACATCTGTATTTTTTAGTCTGAGAAATGTGAAATCAGAAAAAGGACTTGGGAAGAATTTTTGGCACTGCTGTAAGAAATTCAAACAATGTATACATCTTAGAAAATGAAAATCAATGCCACTTGAGTATGGTTGATGAAAGTTGGTTATGGCACAGAATAATGGGACACTTAAAATTTGATAATCTTGTCAAAGTAAGTAATAAAGAAGCTATGAGAGACTTGCCTAAAATTATGAAATCTCTAAACTCAGTTTGCAGACATTGTCAACATGGGAAGCAAACTAAAGCCAATTTCAAAACAAAAGAATATATGACCTCACATCCTCTGGAAATAATCCACACTGATCTCTGTGGACCAACAAGGACTAAAAGTATGCAAGGGGAATACTATTTTATGATGCTCATTGATGACTACACAAGGATGGATTGGGTAACTTTTCTAATAGAAAATTAGAATTCTTTGAAAAGTTCAAAATTTTCAAAGCAATGGTTGAAAATGAGGCAAATCAGAAAATCAAGTGTCTTAGATCAGACAATATGGGAGAGTTTACCTCAAACGAATTCAATGAATTTTGTGAGATACATGGGATTAAGAGACAATTTTCAGCTGCAAAGACTCCTCAACAAAATGGTGTTGTTGAAAGGAAAAATAGAATAGTCCAAGAAGTTGCCAAAACAATGCTTAATGAAGCTAAGCCGCCAGATGCATATTGGAAAGAAGCAATATATACAGTTGTCTATATACTTAATATAGGACAACTCGGAGTGAATAAGGATAAGACCCCTTATGAACTATGGTATGGAAGACCAGCCTCAGTCAAATATTTCAAAGTATTTGGGAGCTATTGCTACATTAAAAGGAACAAGGATGATCTTGGCAAGTTTGATTCTAGGACTGATGAAGGAATATTCTTAGGATATTCATCCACCAAGAAAGTGTATAGATGTTACAAAAAAAGGTTACACAAGATCATAGAAAGTGCATATGTAAGAATATATGACATAAAACCAAGAAGAACAAGAAGTCATGATGGTGATGAAAATATGAATAATGAAGAAGAGGAGGACTTGCAAAAGGATGAAAGTATTTTTGATGAAGAAGAAAGAGAGGAAGAAGACACATGGGAAAGTGAAGAATATTTTCCAAGATCTGATACAAAAACCCCATCTAGAAGAGTACAAAAGGATCATCCTGAGACACAGATCATAGGTGACAAAGATGCTGGAGTCCGTTCAAGGAGACAATTACTATTCAATGAACAAGCCCTAATCTTAGTAGTGGAACCTAAGAATTTTACTGAATCCAACAAATATGGCGAATGGATCAAAGCCATGAATGAAGAATTGGACCATATTGAGAGAAACGAAACCTGGGAAATTTTCCCAAGACCCAAAGACAAAAATATTATAGGGACCAAATGGGTGTTCAAGAACAAATTCAACCAAGATGGTCAAGTGATAAGGAACAAGGCAAGATTAGTATGTAAAGGGTATGCTCAAGTAGAAGGGATTCATTTTGAAGAAACTTATGCCCCTATCGCAAGACTTGAAGCAATCAAAATGTTTTTATCACTTTCATGCCATAAAAATTTAAAGTATATCAAAAGGATGTCCAAGTCAGCATTCATGGATAGAAAACTAGAAGAAGAGGATTATATTGAACAACATGAAGGTTTTCTCTTATCAGAAAACAAACATTATGTTTGTAAATTTAAAAAGGCACTCTACGGCCTCAAATAAGCTCCAACAGCGTGGTTTTCAGGGCTGGACAACTACTTAAAGCAACATGGATTTAAGAGAGGGGCCACTGAAAGTAATATCTACTTAAAAATCAAAGATGAAAATATGATCATTGTTGTTATGTAGATGACATCATATTTGGAATCAATTTACAAATACTAAGTGTAAAATTTGCTTCTGAAATGAAGAAGAAATTTGAAATGTCAATGTTAGGTGAACTAATATTCTTCTTGGCGTTAAAATTTTACCAAACAGACAAAAGAATCGTTATCTCTCAAACTAAGTACATCATAGACATGCTTAAAATATTTAAGATGGAAGACTCCAAACATGTTAGTATTCCCATGATCACAGGTTGTAAATTAAGTAAGGACGACGAGTCTCTGGAAGTGGATCATACCATGTATAGATCCATGATAGGAAACCCGCTATATGTGATAGCTACAAGACCAGATGTGATGCAAGTTGTAGGTTTGGTTGCTAGGTTCCAGTCAAGCCCCAAAGAAGCGCATGCAACAGTAGTAAAACAAATTTTCAAATACTTGGAAGGTACTATGGAGTATGGGTTATGGTACCCAAAAAGTCAAGACTTCATCCTAAAAGCATTTACTGATGCAAATTGGGCAGGAAGTGTTGATGATCGAAAAAGTACCAGTGGAGCAACATTCTTCTTACGAAATTGTTTGGTTTCATGGATAAGTAAAAAAAAATCTTCCATTTCACTCTCCATAGCAGAGGCCGAATATATTGCTGCTACATCATGTTGCACCTAGGTCATTTGGATGAAGCAGACACTAGAATACTTACTTGTGAAGTATGAGCACCCAATAATAATAAATTGTGATAATACCGATGCTATAAATATGTCAAAAAACCCTATCATGCACTCCAAGACAAAACACATACCAATAAAGTATCACTTCCTAAGAGAACAAGTATCCAAAAAGGTTGTCAAAGTAGAGTATGTTGACACAAAAGAACAGATTGTTGATATCTTTACCAAGCCACTACCCAAGGAAGCTTTTGAGCATCTTAGACGGAAGTTGGGAGTAATCTCCTTACAACAGTTGTAGAAATGGAAGTGTAATCTCAGGGGGAGATATGATGACAGGGGGAGTTGTCAAAAGGAAGCTTTTGTCATTGCTGTCAAAGAGGGAGAAAATTGACTAAGAGAAAATATTGCCATCAATGACAAAGGGGGGGAATGTTGAAAATAATTGTCAATTGATGTCAAAGGAGTTCAACAAAGACAAAACTAGTGAAAATAATGAAAGAGGCAGAGGATTGATAGCAGAACCCATACGCATAATCGACAACCATTCGATCAAGGAAATAAACAGTGCAGATTGATTTTGATGCTTGGGATTTATCCCACATTAGCAACATGATTGAGTTTGTAGGTGCTTATATGCATTGGTATCACTAGACTTATTCGACGCATAGAGAAAGGGTAGTGTGGGGGCTCTAGGTGCTTGGATGTTAAGAACCTGTGTCAACCCCCCTCTTTATTTTGTTGGTATATTTTGTCGGACGCATATGCTTTGTAATTCATCCCATTAGTATGATGTATTATCCCACATTCATGGGGAGTAAGTAATAGTTGTTAAGTTGTCTAGTTAATAGGTTGCATTATCCCACATTCATGTGGAGTAATAGTTGTTTAGATTAGACTTAGTATATAAGTATGTGTTGAGGCTAATGAAAACATGGAAGAGTTATTTTGTAAAGAGCTTGCTTAAAGGAGGTTTCCCTGTTGAAGTGGCCCATGATCAATAAAATCTCTTTTGTGCTCCAATATTTCTGTTGTATCATGCATTTTGATTGTTCATTGCAGGAGGTTCTCCACATATGGTATCAGAGCACTTTCTTGGGCTCATTGGGTGGCATTTCGGGAAAAAAAAAATTATGCCATGCTTCCTAGCTCTGTGCGCCTTATAGTTGTTCTTCTTCTTGCAGCAATATTATTCATCCGGATCAGGGATTAAACCCTATCCGCTTAACTATGGGAAGTACTTGGAAATAGCCCTAAAAATCATTGTCAGGAGTACCACAGGAACCCCGAAGTAGCTGGCCATTGAGAGGACCTGCCAAGCAAAAAGGGAAACGCCCCCCACCAGATTGACTAGATTCCCATCCATTAGGAAAACCAAAGAGCTATCATTTTTGGCCAAGCGGTTAGCAGTTTTACCTGCGCCGTGAAGTGAGGGGTACCGCCCCAATACTCAAGCCTGAGATAGCCTTGGTGGCCGAGTGACTACCTTTGAACCAATAGAAAGCCGAATATACATGGGGTCCATCTCTATTTACAGTTGATAATGTGCAGAATTTCAGAATTGTCATAGATCATTTACTCCATTTCCTGTTGATAAAAATCAGCTTCTAGCACCGCCACATATCAGTTCCTTGAAATTTCACTGTCACCCTTGTGATACCATTTTACATATTCCTTCATTGAGGCCCTTATCCCCAATTTCACTTCCTCAAGGCCGAAATTCCACATTTGTCAACTTTTTGAATTTTTCATAACTTCTCTGATTCTCACCCAATCACCTTGAAATTTTTCCACGGTGTTTGTTTTCAATTTTTGCTTCATCATCCCTCTCTACCAAATTTTCCAATTCCTTCATCCCACCTCTGAAATTCTCATTTTCTACTTCTTGTCCCTAAAAAGTGTCCAAAACCGCGTAAAACCCCAATTACCCCCCCAAATTTTTCCCAAATCACAAATATCCTTTTCTAAAACCCTCTCCATTTTTGTTTTTCTACCCATTTCCTGATAAATAAATAAAAAAACTGCTTATGGTTGTCACCTGCGCCGGAGCAAATAAACAAATGAAAAGAGAACTTGCCACCATCAAGTCCAAACTTGAGGATCTAGATCAAAAAATTCTCGGCATCCAACTTCAGCATTCACCCATGAACAACCGCCGTCGGCCTTAGTCTTCTGCAGACACTAGGTTCTCATCATTTAGCAGCTTTCGCGGGCCGAAGTTGGATTTTCCTCGCTTCAATGGTGATGATCTGACTGGATGGATTTATAGGGCAGAACAATATTTCAGTTTGCATAACACTTTTGATGTCAATAAAGTCCCCCTTGCATCCTTTCATTTGGAACATGAAGCACTTCAATGGTTCCGTTGGTACATCAAGGCTCATGCCGAGCCAAACTGGACAGATTTTTCCCAACACCTCTTGCAGCGATTTAGTCCTAGTGCTTTTGATGACTTCACAGGAGCACTCACCAAACTTCACCAAACTTCACCAAACTGACACTGCGCGGGAGTATCAGACAGAATTTGAGAAACTCGCCAATCACACAGAGGGATTTCCTGATGCATTCTACCTCAGTTGTTTTATCAGTGGTCTGAAGGATGCAATACGCTCTGAGGTTAAAATGTTTTTCCTCAACACAATGATTGAATCCCTTGGGTTGGCTAAGCTAGCAGAGGACAATATTCGGGCTCAACAACGCTCCAAATCCACTCTTGTTCCATTCAGACCTATGGTTCCTCAAAGAACCCAAAATATGCCAGCCCCTAGAACCACTCCTATCAAGCATTTGTCTGAAACAGAGATGCGGGAACGTCGAGAAAAAGGGCTTTGTTATAATTGTGACGAGAAATTCACCCAGGGACATAGATGTGTTGGGCAAAAGCTCTATCTCTTGGATGTGGATTATCCATCTGCACCTGAAATTTTTTATGATGCTCACGATCCCACAGATGATGATGGTGACATTCAACAACTTCCTACTCCAGAGGACCAACCAAAGATATCTCTCCATGCCTTATCCAGAGTCACCACCCCACAAACCATGCGGGTCAGAGGGTTCTTAAAAAAACTCCCTCTTACAATCCTCATTGATTCTGGTAGCACTCACAACTTCATTGACCCGAGGATCGCCAAAAAGGCTGATTGTTTCATCCATCCTTGCTCCAGCTTTGAAGTCATGATTACCAATGGGGGCACCTTACCTTGCAAAGGGAAGTGTCGTAATGTGCACATCTCTATGGGGGATTATAACTTACGCTCTGACATGTTTTCCTTGCCCTTAGGCGGATGTGATGTGGTTTTGGGTGCTCAATGGTTATGCACACTTGGACCCATTTTATGGGATTTTACTAAACTTTGGATGCAGTTCTCAATCAATGGTACCAAACACACATTGCGGGGCTTACAACCAGGGTCTCTCAACCTCATCAGTTCGCAATGCATGGAAAATCTTCTTAAGAAAAGTTCACATGGTGTCATCGCTCAGCTCCATTTCATTCAGATGCAACCTATAGCAGTCTCAACTACTCCATTGGATCTCCAACAAATTTTGGATCGATATGCATGTGTGTTTGCTGAGCCAGTGGGATTGCCACCTTCCTAACCCGAGGACCATCGTATTCCGCTCCTTCCTGGAAGTGTCCCTCCCAACATCAGGCCTTATCGCTACCCATTTCATCACAAGACAGAAATTGAGATGCTTGTTCACGACTTACTCAAGCAAGGTGTTATCGCCCTAGCACTAGTTCCTTCTCTTCATCGGTCCTTCTAGTCCAGAAAAAATATGGGTCATGGCGCCTTTGCATCGATTTTCGAGCACTTAATCACATCACAATCAAGGATAAGTTTCCAATTCCTGTTGTTGATGAGCTTCTGGATGAGCTCCATTGTGCTCATTTTTTCTCCAAGTTGGATCTTCGTTCTGGGAAGATTGCAGCTCCATGGACTTGGTGCTGTCCTCCTCCAAGACAAACATCCCATTACATTCACCAGCAAATCCCTATCTGGTAAGAATTTAGCCACCTCTACATATGAGAAGGAAATGATGGCTATTTTGCATGCCGTACAGAAGTGGCGTCCATACCTCTTAGGGAATCATTTCTGCACCAAGACTGATCACCAGAGTCTAAAATATTTCCTGGAACAACGAGTCTCATCCCCAACACAACAAAAATGGGTTAGCAAACTCATGGGTTATGACTACGAGATCACTTACAAGAAGGGTAAGGACAATCTTGTGGTGGATGCTCTTTCTCGCACATTTGATGACCATGCTTCTCTTTCAGCTATTTCTATGCCTATTCCAAATTGGTTACAATCTGTTAATCAAGGCTATGTCAATGACTCTTCCCTATTTCAAATCATCCAACAGTTGGCCAATAATCCTTCTCTTGTACCGCATTACTCTTGGGATGGTTCTTCTCTACGATACAAGGGTCGCTTGGTGCTTTCCCAGCGCACAGATCTTCACTAGCCTGTCTTCTATGAACTCCATGCTTCTCCGGCGGTAGGGCACTCTGGGTTCCTCAAAATGTATGAGCAGGCACGACGTAAATTCTTTTGGAAGGGAATGCAATGGGAAATTAAACATATGGTTGCTGAATGTGATACCTGCCAGTGCCACAAGGGTGAAACTACACTCCTCCCCAGCTTGCTCGAACCCTTGCCCATCCCTACAAGGATTTGGACAGATATTTCGATGGATTTCATCAACGGGCTCCCTAAATCTGGAGGGAAGACCGTAATCTTGGTTGTAGTTGATCGACTCTCCAAATATAGTCATTTTTGTGCTCTCAGCCATCCATATACTGCCTCCTCAGTCGCACAAATTTTCATGGACCAGATATTCCGTCTTCATGGCATCCCTTCTTCCATTGTCTCAGACCGCAATGCAACTTTCACAAGTCATTTTTGGACCGAACTATTTCGCCTCACTAGAACCAAACTGAAAATGAGTTCAGGATATCACCCACAAGCAGATGGTCAAACTAAAGTCACCAACAAATGCTTGGAAACTTATCTTCGTTGCTTCACCTCTGAACAACAACATTAATGGGCAAAGTGGCTCGCTCTCACTGAATGGTGGTACAATACTTCCTACCATACTACATCTAAAATGACTCCATATGAAGCTGTTTATGGGAAACCACCCCCAGTGCTCCTTCCATACACCCCCCATAGTTCACCAGTTCAGGCAGTTGACAAGGTTCTGCGCAACCGTGATCAAATTCTTCACATTCTGCAAGAGAATCTTCACATGGTAAGAAATCACATGAAGCAGCAAGCTGATCAACACCATTCTGAGTGCACCTTTCAAGTCAATGATATGGTTTGTCTTCATTTGCAACCTTACAAGAAATCCTCCTTGAAAATCAAAGGGCATCAGAAGATGGCTCCAAATTTCTATGGGCCCTATAAAGTTCTTCAGAAGATTGGGTCTGTTGCTTATAAATTGGAACTTCCTCCTTCTTCTCGCATTCACCCAGTCTTTCATGTCTCTTGTCTCAAGAAAGTGATTGGCTCCAACATCATAGCACAAACTGTTTTACCAGAGCTGGATATGGAAGGCTCCATCATTTTGGAACCAGAGGCCATGCTCAATAAGCGCACTCGTCAGCTTCGCTCTCAGGCCATCACAGAGGTCTTAATTCAGTGGCACGACATGCAACCAGAGGATGTTACATGGGAACTGCTCCTTCAGATTCTGCAGCAGTTTCCACATCTAAAGCTTTGAGGACAAATATTTTTCTAAGAGGGAGGGGATGTTAAGAACCCATGTCAACCCCCCTCTTTATTTTGTTGGTATATTTTGTCGGACGCATATGCTTTGTAAGTCGTCCCATTAGTATGATGTATTATCCCACATTCATGGGGAGTAAGTAATAGTTGTTAAGTCATCTAGTTAATAGGTTGCATTATCCCACATTCATGTGGAGTAATCGTTGTTTAGATTAGACTTAGTATATAAGTATGTGTTGAGGCTAATGAAAGCATGAAAGAGTTATTTTGTATTGAGCTTGCTCAAAGGAGGTTTCCCCTTCAAAGTGGCCCGTGTTCAATAAAATATTTTTTGTGCTCCAATATTTCTGTTATATCGTGCATTTTGATTGTTCATTGCAGGAGGTTCTCCACATTGGACTCCGTGAAGAAGTCACTAGCTTGGAGCCCAGGATGACCTGTCAGGCCCCCTACCTTTTAGAAGGATCGACAATGTACAAATCAATGGCTATATTTGAATACTCAAAAGGGTCGATGGTTAAGATTGAATCTGCATTTGATCATAAATCAACTATTAGGATTGAATACTCAAAGAGATCAACGATTATAGAGAGATCTACAATACTATAATGTAAATCCATATTTGATTATAAATCAACAATCAGGAGTGAACCCGCAAGATCGATGGTTAGGAGAGCATCCACAAACAATTGCCGGTGTGGAAGAAAGATTGCAGAAGCAACGTTTGATATTTTATGAACCCGCAATCCAAAAGATCGATGGTCAAGAAAGGCTTCACAAGAGATTGGCGATGCGAAAGAAAAATTACGGAGAGGAAATTGCAGAAGTGTTTTCAAAGAAATTTGGAAAACCGCAATCCGCATCTGATCTAAGATCAACGATCAAGAAAGAGTCCGAATGAGATTGACGGTGCATAAGAAATATTGCGGAAGCACTTTTAAGGATTTTGGAAAACTCGCAATTTGCAATCCACATCTAATCTTGGATCGACGATCTAGGAAGAGTTCGCAAGAAATCAATGGTGCGAAAAGACCGTTGCGGAAATTACCTTGCAGAAAGTTAGTTGTGGAAGGACCTTTTGAGAAAAGTCAAACCGTGCGTCCACAATCCGCAATTTGCATCAGATCAATGGTCTAGAGAGAGTCCAAAGAAATCAATAGCACAGAAAGGTTGTTGCGGAAAGACAATTACAAAAATATAAGGAAATTGTCGAAAGATGATTACGGAGGGAAATCTATGTGTTGGATTGATGGACAGGAAAGAGTCCACAATGGATCAATGACTCAGGATGGTTGCGTAAAGGATTTGTTGCGGAAAGGAAAATTCGAAAGAATTTACAGTGAATAATTATCATTGCAGAGATGTAATTCTGGTAAGATTGTGTTGCGGAAAGGTATGATTGATAAACCTAACTAGAGTTAAAGAATTGTTAAAATGAAGAATTGAGTCTTCATGAAGAGGCACGATCTAAGAATGAAAAGGCGCAATGGTGAAGAGATGAATTCACAGAAAATGTCTTAGAAGGCATTTATAGACAAAACAATGAGTGAGAGAAATTGTCTCTGTGATCCAGATCCATGTAGAAGACAGAGACCAAAGGAAAACTAGTGACAGGAAACAAAAAGAAGATCTGAAAATCAAATAAAAACATACTAGGGTGGTAGGGTGGGGTTAGGGCAGGAAACAAGCCTACAAGGGGTTGTAACCTCCTTCTAGTTGAAGCTGGTAAACAGGGTGTCGTAGCATCCTTTCTGTAGCAGTTGATAAACCAGGGGGTCGTAGCCTCCTTCCAGTAGTTGTTGGTAAATAGGGTGTAGTACCATCATTGTCTGTAGTAGCAGGAAAACACTATTTGTAAATATAATTTTTTCAATAATAGGAAGTATTGGTGGTTTACCCAATTCGGCTTCCACGATAAATTTGTGTTCTATGTGTCCTTGTTGTTTATGTGTGTTAATGAATAAGTTAAAAGTGGTTTAAATTGTTAAAAGTTATCAATACTGATTCACCCCTCGTCTCAGTATTATCCAATATTCCAACAAGCATCCATTTGGACCTAGTTGGAAGATGTAAATATCAGATAGACCTTTCCAACTGGCTATCGAACGCCAAATCAGAGATCGTATGCAAAAGGTATGACCCCAAGAAGTTGACTATTCAACTAACCACCTCGGGGCTGTAAACTTTATGACGATTTATCTTCTAGGTTTATGTTTTGGACTTTTAGGGTTCTCTCCCTCATGATTATTATAAATAGGACCCTTTGGCCTCATTTTGTATTCATCTTGGCACGAATGAGCGTAGCAACCACATCTCTTCTTAGAGGTAGCTACCAACATTCTAGTTGTTGTATTTACAGTCTGTTCTATTTCCACCATTTAATAGAATATGTGTTTACTATATCTTTGGTTTCACTGCAATATGTCCGTGTTTATGATGCTGTATATGTTCTTTCATTCCATTCACACATAAATATGGATCATTTGTACTAGTGCCCCAAGTTTTGGACTTAGACATTTTGCGTTTTTAGGACGTACCCACATCTCTTGGGTGACCCGATGTTCTATTTTGGTAAAGACATGTGATGCATTTGATTATGTTATCTAATGATGTGTTTATATATGCTTATGATGAGTTGAAACATAATTTTGTGTGTGCATGATGTTATGATTATATTGGTGTGCATGTTCTTGATTATGTTATGCCATGATTGTATGGTGTAAAAATGTGATGATGAGATGAGTGATGTACATGATGAATTCTGGGAAGGAGTTGAATGCAATGACCCTAAATAAGTCAATAGGTTGAATCACCCCTATTGTTGATGAATATCTGTATGTTCATGATTCTTTTATGATTATATTGGTCTATTGATATATGACATGTGTTCCAAGTACGTATGCAGGAACATGACTAGGCTTTGTCAACACATGAACATATGGGTTGACATGAGATAAACCAAGGATGGGATTTGTATACTTGACCTATTTAGGGTGAGGTGGAAGTTCTTTCCTACTTGGTTAACTCCCTCCATAAGATGCAGATCTTCACAATGATAGAAAATGGAGAGTGTAGTAAGGACATGGAGTCCCTAATCCCTAGTAGCACTGTGGTTCTCACCATGATCAAATAAAGAGTGGAGTGTAGTAGACTCATCCATAAAACAATATTAATCCCTATTAAAAATACACTATGATTTGTATCAACTTGGATTAATATTAAAGTAATGGTAAAGTCATTCTTATTATGTGAAAAAGGAAAAAAAATTAAGCATGACACCTAGGGGGCATGCCTAATAAGTAATTTATGAAACATGAAAAAGAGGATAATGTGGGAAGTATTAACATCTTGCTTCAAGAGAAACGAAACAAACACAAGAAGTATTCACGAGATTTACCCTATTAACCTTAATCATAAAAAAATAGCAACAAGAGTATCTTTATCAACCTTGGCCAAATTGGCCACTTGAGACACTTTACAATGGGATACACCAAGCCTTTAAATAAGTATCATTATATGAATGCAATTTCCTAGTACCATGTGTTTTAAGACTTCACATGGGATTAAAAAAACTATACCCATTTCCAAGCATTTCGGATAATTACAATATCCCTCCTTAATTCTATCACCTTGAGTCTAAAGGCACAACTAGCCTACTTCCCTACCTTACATTGGTGAATACAATCAAGAAATAGTCATCCTTGTCCTTGGTCTCATAGCCACACCTTCCCTTTGGTTATCACCCCATAAGTTACCGCCTATTACTTGTTGTACATTAACCCTCAAAATAACTTTGTCTTCATCCCTTTGGTTTCTTATTCTAGTTATCAATCATTTCTTATAAATCCATTTATGGTATGCACTCTTATTTAAGGATTTATGTGGATTACATTGTCAACACATTACCCCGATCATTGCTAGGGGAAACAATAAAGTTGATGTCCAAGCTCCTTCTCATGTTGGTGTTTACTTCATTATTTACCTCCAACTCCCAATGCTTATTTTCTATCCACAACCTCACCATATCATTCTCAAGGGTTCAAGAAGAGTGATCATATATCTCCATTTCTTGCAATAATTTAATTGTTTGCAAGAACAATTAATGGGCTCATATGAGTCAACTAGGTTTAGTCGGAGTGATAGCGGGAGAAAATACAATTATCCTCCCCACTTAGGTTCTAATACCTGTTGTTGTCATAATGCCTATATTGTTGTAACAATCAATGTGTTCATTACACATAAAACTTATTTAAAAAAATATAAACTAACAATCAATGTGCTCATTACACATAAGCACATTGACTTAAGGTTCATTATATTTATATAAGCTCACCATGAACGGTGCATCATATTTATATAAGCGCACCTTATGTTAATTTTTTGCAAAAATTTTAAAATTGTATTTCAATACATATAACTCTCATATAATGTTTTTATATTTATTTGATAAGATTAGCTAATTCATGTTATATGTGAAACAAACACGTGAGCGCCACGAGGCAAGGCAACAACATGAATCTTAGGTTGACCAATATAACTTTTGGAGAGAGTGGGAGGCTAGGGAGTGGGAGAGAGATTTATACCCTCGTCCTATTACTCCACAAACATGACACCTCTTGAGAGTTGTCGACCTCCTCAAGATCTATGAGGAGGCCACATCCCTCAAGGGGAACACTGCATTCCTCACCCAGTGGGATCATCAAAGGAAGGCATTCCAAGTTGGTCCCAGTTAGTGGTTTCGATCCACTAAGGAGGACATATATTTTATCACAGGGTGTTGGCCCTAGGAAAGAGCATACTGGTTTTGGTCGGAATTATGAAGAATCCGGTCACAAGGTAACGACGAAAAAGGAGAAGAGTATGTTGAATCTAGGAATTTGACATGTTTTGAGGAAACAATAAATGTAACGATGAGTTAAGTTAGACTAATAGTATATTGTTGAAAATGGGCATGATTGTAAGTTGGGCTATTAGCACCTTTATTAATGTAACAATATTTATTGGGGTAGTTAAAACAACCAATCGACTATCAACTGAGAACTAGTCCACAATTGGAACAAGAATTGTAAGATGTATATAAGGTCAATCTAAGTTGTGTGCGGACGATCAATGATAGATGACTAAATACCTTTTATGGACTTTTGATGACTGTGATTTCGACAAAGAGGTCGACATAAAGAAGAAAGAAAGCATGAGAGCATGAGAAAGATAGAGAAAACCCATTCATTGTAAAGAAGATTGTGAGAGAATTCTACAAGCTGTGTGCACAGACCAAACGCGTTCTAAATATTACTTATTCCAGATGAAGAGCACTTTTGTGGTTTTTTCTCGTATGGGTTTCCATGTTAAATATTCGTGTCTTTGATGTCTATATGTATTCTGTTTGAATATTTATGAGTTGGTCACACTTATATTGTGGAATGTCAACATTAAATATGGTTTAGATGTGTATGTTTTATATATCCTGCATGTGTTGACGGTTCTATATACTCTTATATGATGTGAACATGTCTAAGGATTGACCTTCTCTCTTTCTATATCGACGGTGATCCATCCCTTTGTTTCAGTCGAATGCCTTGTTAATGTTGAGATGAATAAATCCCCTTCCATAACTGTAGAAACATGGTTCTGGAAGTCCCCATAGATATCTTGGGTGAGACCTCACTTGCCTTGCAGGTGTTGCCGACGAAGTTACACTTCATCGAGCCGACATATTGGGATTTGTTGGACGAACAAGGAATCTGAAGCTAGGTCAGTGGAATCAATTCCAACACAGGGATCTCTAAGAGAGGTGAGGACTTTGCTCAGTTCCATGAGGTACCAGTTGGAGCTTAGCTTGGACTTAGCTAATATATGCTCAAATATATTTTGATCCTCCCAACATCCTCAAGCTTTCTTAGTTTCGGGTCAGGGGTGGGAATCTCTCCATTAATGCTTTTGGTAGAGAGGATGTTAGGTGCCTCTCTTTGTTGGTGGAAACCCTCATGCATATCACTAGTGATGGGAAGTGCATTATCTTCCCTCTATTATATAATGTTGATTATATCATGTGAGTCACCTGCGCAGAATGGAGTCTACCCCTCTTCTATATAGCATATCACCGATGATGAGGTAGTTCTTTGTGTTCACTCTTAGTTTGTGTCGGTCTTCCCATGAGAATGTCATAGGACACTTCAAAGTCTGGAGATATACGAGGATATCTTCGTACCAGGGATCAGAAGTCGAAATTAAGAAGATGTACTCATTTGGGAATGACTCATCTTCTATGACTATCATTTCTTCAGTCGGGAATTTTGAAATTAATTCTGTGAACACTAAGGACTTTTTGGACTTGGCAGACTGGAAATCCAAGTCAAAATCTTGGAGAATGGTGATCCATTTGTTAAATTTTCCCTCGATTATTTGTTGGGATAAACATACTGGAAAGGATTTACATCTGCAACTACCATGGTTGTCCTCAGCAAGATATAGTGTCTTAACCTCTGGATGGCATAAAATGCAACTAAAGCTAGCTACTCGACGTGATAATACCTTAGTTCAGGACCTACTAACGCGCAACTAAGATAGTAGACAACGTGTTCCTGGAACTTGTCATCTTCCTGAACCAATACCACTCCTATCGTGGACTTATATGTGGCCAGATATAGTATAAAATATCTTGTATAGTTTGGCGTATGCAAGAGAGGAGTTGACAGAAGTGCCTTCTTTAATGCCTCGAACGAATGTTGTGTGGCTTCATCCCATAGGAATGGGGTGTCTTTCTTAAGAAAGCACATCAAACCCTTTGTGATCTTGGTATAATTGACTATAAAACGTCGTAGAAAGTTGGAATTTCCCTGCAGACTTTATAGCTTCCTGATAGATCGAGGAGGAGGCATATTTACAATGGCCTCATCTTTAACGGATCCACTCATATACCTTGATTTGAAACTATGAATCCGAGTAACCAACTAAATCGACGCAGAAGACACACTTATGGGGATTTAAGCTGATCTTATAATGCCTAAATTGTTCAAAAATCAAACGAAGATGATATGGATGGTTCGTTCTCTTGCGAGAATGGGTAGGCAGATCGTCTAAGTAAGGTTCGACAATATGCTTTATGTCATGGAGGGAAAATTTCATTGCCAGCTGAAAGGTAGCACTGACATTTTTTAAACCGAAGGGAATCTTCTTGTACGTGAAATTACCCCAAGGACAAATGTAGGTCATTTTGTTTTGGTCTTCCAGTTTGATTTGTATCTGATTATACCCCAACAAACCATCCATAAAGGAAAGTACCTCACTACCCGCACAACCATCAATGATCTAGTTAATGAATGGAGTGGGATAGTTGTCCTTAGGACAAGCCTTGTTAAGATATCTCAGTACAAACATGTATTGTCCCTTGATTTTTGTCTATCGGAACGGGGTTGGATACCCATTCCGTTAGAGATATCGGGTAGATGAATCCAGCTTTCAGCAACTTTTCCACCTTAGCCTTGATGGTTTCCGCTTTCCGCAGATTTATAGGTCTGAGCTTCTATCGAACAACTTTTGCATTAGGGTACATTCGGATCTCATGTCCTACTATTGAGGGATCAATGCCTGACATCTCCTCATATGACCAGCCAAAGACGTTGTAAAATTCCTTAAACAAGGAAGTATAATTGGCAACCTCTTCTAGAGAACAGTTTGTACCAATGTGTACATTTTCCACAACATCAGGTTTTGTAGAGATGTTGATCGAGGTTGTGGTAGAGATGTTTGTCATATTCCCCTTGACAAATATCCCCTCCTTAGGTAAAGGATTAACGGGAAAATCAACACCTTCCACTAGTCTCACGTGGAACTCTGAGTTTTCTATTTTGCTTAGTTCTGGGAGGAAGAAAGACTTGTGATGGAGATCCTCACAATTTTTCTCAGATCCACACATGGCTTCCAAAAAGGCTTTGTCAGATGGAAAAACCATATCTAAACAATCATAGGAATATGTCGATTTCTCTGCTCATGCAGGAAAGTAATCTTCATCAGACTCTTCTGAGACTGGAGGAGTGGTGATGGAATGAACAACAACATCAGATATAGCTTAATAATTTATTTATGTTGTTGATAGGGGCAGTTGGGGCTCTTCTCGCGAAGGGAGGACCTAGGG
The DNA here is from genome assembly GCA_001517045.1 of Pseudotsuga menziesii. Classification (NCBI taxonomy): domain Eukaryota; kingdom Viridiplantae; phylum Streptophyta; class Pinopsida; order Pinales; family Pinaceae; genus Pseudotsuga; species Pseudotsuga menziesii. The sequence goes on along the minus strand of LPNX010625832.1, from coordinate 95,925 downwards.
GTCAATTCTATCTACAACTGTAGAGATAGAATTCCTAACACTTACTGAACCTACATAATTTATAGGAGTTGGTATATCCAATGTGCTCATCACCGATGTATACATTCCAACTCCTAAGTTTTCATTAGCCGGTTTAGACTGATTAATCAAAGGCACTGTAGACTCAGTGGTCTCCAAACAACCCTCCAAGTATAACTCAGTTGGTAAACTGTAGCCAAATTCCCTTAATGCGGAAACAATAAGACTCAGAAGACAAACGAAGGAATATCACACATGGAATAATTCCATCTTCTCCCCAAAAGCAAATTATAGTCCAAGGGAGCATCAATCACTTCAACTTTAATAGACACTACTTTTCCTTCCAACTTTGTTTCAAAAACTGGCAAGATACCATGAGTACGGAAGGACCCTCCGTCAAAAGCAGTAAGCAAAGTGTTAAATGGGACCAAATCAGGGGATCCCAAAACTTTCCAACAAGACATCGACATAACACATGTGGATGCACCTTCATCAACCACCGTTCGTCCAATGGTTTTTCCACCATGGATAACATCGATAGAGAAGGCCACATGGTATGGAAGGCATAGTTTAACCCCATAGAGATTAAATTTCCCCAACAAGCTCATAGAGTCCATATTGTCTATATATGCTAAGAGTGCATCCCATTGGGAGGGACAAATCTGTAGCACTTCTAAAGTTGACATCGCACAAGGTGTTTGGGATAGGTCGATCAATATCATTGTGTGGAATTACTTGCACTCACCAATAAAGTATATGATCATAGGGGAAGTCTACGAAGAGATAACATAGAGGTGCTTTAATCTCATAAATAAATAGCAATAAGAGTATCTAGATTTACTTCCTCTAGACATTCATATGATGAGTGATGAAGATATCTTGCACAATGATTTAATTCTCAAAATCTACAAGGATTCATGTTCAAATATAGAAAATAATTTTAATGGTACTTTCAATGTATAAGAGTAGCTTTGAAAAGTAGTAGAAAAAATCACATAGAGGCGCAATTTACCTTTTTTTAAAGCTAATATCAAACTATTTCTTAAATGTGATCTCTGGTGGTTTTTGTTCCTTTATTGGGTTTATCTATATATATATATATATATTTGTAAGGGATGGAATTTCCTAACCGATTTCTAGGTAGGTCCTTCCCAAACTTGGGAGTAAGTTAGGATACACTCTATGTTATGAAGGAGGGTGCCCAATAACTGGTTGAAAGGTATCAAATTTATAGTGATTACCTATTGATTTGTGTGTCAACAATGGGGTAGACTACTTAGTGAAACAAACTCATGTAGATCTCAAGAAGAGGTGATGGCAACTTTTGAATAAGGTTAGAGAACAGAAACTTTCGAATAAAAAATAACAGATTATGTTGCTACACCTTCCAAAAAAGATAATTATGATAAATTTATTTTCGGCCGCATTAAAGAAAAGTGTGGATATACTTGCACATGACCTAGTTGTACGTGAAGCATTACTTGAAAAAGTTACCCACATGTTGAAGATTTTTTTTCCTAAAAAAAGATATTTTTATTTCAAGCAGAAATCCAAATACAATCCATAAAATTCAGCTAAAGAGCATCCTAAACAAGACCCTCCATGGAATGTTATACCCTCAAAATATAGAACAAAACTAGACTACAATTAACTCAAATGTTTTGACATAAAATTTTCCCAAATATATGACCACAAAGGGGTTTTAGTTCAAACCTCTTACACATCAAAATTCCCTCCCAACAATACCAGATTTACATAGTTTCTACATAACTGGAATAGTTTCTTATCAAGGATCAAAACTATCTCCTCATGGCACTAGAGAGAATTCTAGTCTTCATTGACATAGAAAGTCCTTAATGAGACAACGGTCTCACCTCTAATTTCTTCTCCAGTCACTTGCATTAAGGTACCATTCAATCTTTCCTTTGACAATGTATCAACTTGGAAATTCAACTGCCTACACACATGGTAGAAAGAAATCTGAAAAAAAAAAGAGGCAACTTCCTTAATCAAGTTATCCAAATTGAACAACCCCAATTTTTGGATTTTATTTCCCCCCTTCATCCATCTAATGACCAATTTTGAATCTCCATATACTTGAAGATGATTGCATTCCTCTATTCTTAACAACCTTCATCAAGATAAACCACTACAAGGAAAAGGTCCTGTAGCAGAGGTTATAGCGGATGCTCCTCTCAAACGATCTCAAATATCCTTTTATAGCAGAGGTCAGTAGCGGAGGCGAGCGATCATAGGTTGTAGTGGAAGTTCTTTATTTGGTGTGTTTCTAACCTAAATGACCCAGTGCATATTGAACAAAAAAGCACCAGGGAGGCCAAAAAAAGAATGTCGCACGACAAAAAAACATGAAATTAAAAAGAAAATTATGCGCAACAACAAGGAATTTTTAAAAATCATAGCGATGTGTTTTAATAGATGCACTGGGACCTCCAACACACCAGTGTGTTCACATGTCAAGTGCACAAGAACAGGGTTTTATAAAAAAAATAATGCCCCTTCAAAATCATTTTAACCCCTCTACAGTGTGTTTGAGCCATCTAAACCGGTGTCATTCGTAACCCACCTAGACGCCTTGCCACCAGTGCTTATTCCACTTCTTGTTGAAACATTGCTCATTTTATTAGTTGTTGAATTGAGTTTGAATTTTTCCAAACAAAGGGAAAAAAATCAAATTCTCCATACATAGCCAGTATGCATCCTCGACACGCGATTCAACAAGTAAAATAATTCTTACTTAATAATTTAAATTTTTAGTGGTTTAGTTTTTGCAATTAAGACCTAATTTGCCATTTTTTATTTTTTTTTATTTTAAACTTGCCTTATGAATTCGAGTCGTTTGGATCGCCCCAAAATTTGGTGCAAACTATAGTTTGTTACATGGCGCACCGATGGCGGGGAGAGGTGAATGGCTTGATCGCATCATAATACCGGTGCACTACTCTTTCTTAGTGTGTCACCATATAATAAAATATATTTTAAAAACTATAAACTAATATTCAACGTGTTCATTACACATAAGTCCACCGATGTTCAATGCTATGACATACACTAGGAGAATAGTGGTGCTTTTACATCACATCTGTGCACATTAAACAATGCATTTAAATGGTATAAACACACCACATTAGTAGTGATCTATTATCTCGTAGCGCACCACCATAACATAAACTATATTTTAAAAACTATAAACTAATAATCGATATGTTTATTACACATAAGGACACTAACTTTACGATGCACAAATTTGTATCGAATACATTGGTAAATATTACCAAGAAAATGTAAAGACCAACTTTCCAGCGGACGTTAGTGCACCGGTTTTCAGTGCTATGACATCTGCTAGGAGCACTGTGGTGTTTTTACATTACATTAGTGTGCATTAACTGGTGTGTTTACATGGTATAAGCACATCGAATTACCGGTATGCTACACTTTAGTACCGCACAACCATAACATAATTCTTTTTTTAGACTATAAACTAATAATCAGTGCGTTAATTACACATAAACGCACTGACTTTACGGTGCACATATTTGTATCAAACACATTGGTAAATATTACCAAGAAAATTGAGAAACCATCTTTCTAGTGGATGTCAATGCACTGGTGTTCGATGCTATGACATCTTCTAGGAGCACTGTGGTGCTTTTACATCACGTCAGTGCACATTAAAGAGTGCGTTTATATGGTATAAATGCACTGCATTTCTAGTGCACTAGTATTTTGTAGCGCATTGCCAAAACATAAAACTTCATTTAAAACTATAAACTAACAATCAGTGTGTTCAATACACATAAGCACATCGAATTATGGTTCATTATATTTATATAAGCTCACCTTGAACGGTGCATTATATTTATATAAGTGCACAGTATGTTAATTTTTTGCAAAAATGTTAAAATTGCATTTCAATACATATAACTGTCATATAATGTTTTTATATTTATTTGATGAGATTAGCTAATTCATGTTATATGTGAAACAAATGCGTGAGCACCACGAGGCAAGGAAACAATATGAAGCTCAGGTTGACCAATATAACTTTTGGAGAGAATGGGAGGTTGGGGAGAGGGAGAGATATTTATACCCTCGTCCTATTACTCCATAAACGCGACACCTCTTGAGAGTTGTCAACCTCATCAAGATCTATGAGGAGGCCACACCCCTCAAGGGCAACACTACATTCCTCACCCAGTGGGATCATCATAGGCAAGCGTTCCAAGTTGTTCCCGATTAGTGGTTTCGACCCACTGAGGAGGACATATATTTTATCACAGGGTGTTGGCCCTAGGAAAGAGCATACCGGTTTTGGTCAGAATTATGAAGAATTCGGTCGCAAGGCAACGACGAAAAAGGAGAAGAGTAAGTTGAATTTGGGAATTCGACATGTTCTGAGGAAACAATAACTGTAACGATGAGTTAAGTTAGACTAATAGTATATTGTTGCAAATGGGCATGATTGTAAGTTGGGCCATTAGCACCTTTATTAATGTAACGAGATTTATTGGGGTAGTTAGAACAATGAATCGACTGTTGAGAACTAGTCGACAATTGGAAAAAGAATTGTAAGATGTATATAGAGTCGATCTAAGTTGTGTGTGAACGATCGACAATGGATGACTAAATACCTTTTATGGACTTTTGATGAGTGTGATTTCGACAGAGAGGTTGACATAAAGAAGAAAGAAATCATGAGAGCATGAGAAAGATAGAGAAAACCCATTCATTGTAAAGAATATTCTGAGAGAATTCTGTAAGCTATGTGCACAAACCAAAAGCATTCCAAATATTACTAATTCCAGATGAAGAGAAATTTTGTGGTTTTTTCTCGTATAGGTTTCCACGTTAAATATATGTGTCTTTGATGTCTGTATGTCTTGTGTTTGAATCTTTATGAGTTGGCCGCACTTATATTGTGGAAAGTCAACAATAAATATGGTTTAGATGTGTATACTTTATATATCCTGCATGTGTTGATAGTTTTTCATACTCTTATATGATGTGAATGTGTCGAAGGATTGAAATTCTCTCTTTCTATATCTACAGTGATCCATCCCTCTGTTTCGGTCGAATGCCTTGTTATTGTTTAGATGTATAAATCCCCTTCCACAACTGTAGAAACATGGTTATGGAAGTCCCCATAGATATCTCGGGTGAGACCTCAATTTCCTTGCAGGTGTTGCCGACGGAGTTACACTCTGCTGGGTCGATATCTTGGGTTTTGTTGGACGGACAAGGAATCTGAACCTAGGTCAGTGGAATCGATGCCAACACAGGGCTCTCTAAGAGAGGTGAGGACTTTCCTCAGTTTCATGAGGTCCTAGTTGGAGCTTAGCATCGACTTAGATAATATATGTTCAAAGATATTTTGATCCCGACACCCTCAAGCTTGCTTAGTTTCAGGTCAGCGATGGGAAGCTCTCCATTACTGCTTTTGGTAGAGGGGATGTTAGGTGCCTCTCTTTGTTCGCGGCAACCATCACGCATATCACCAGTGATGGGAAGTGCATTATATTCCCTATATTATATCATGTTGATTCTTTACTACAGATAACTGGATGCATTAGGTGGTTTGCTATTTTTTTATGACATTNATCGATGTCATGCATCTATTGGCGGGAGGGTGAACTTCCCATTTGGTTTAGAGTTATTTTATTTATTTTTTTAGAGATTTCCTGCCACTAGGCCATCTTTTAACCGACACTCTCCTAGGTTGATGAGATATGTGCCTCTGTGCATGGGGGGTAGATGATGCCCAAGAGGGGGAATCTTGTCTTTCCGACGAGGATCATTGTGAATGTGATCGAGATGTTAGGAAATGAGGACCCACCTAGGTTAGACATGGTTCCATATCCATATGTCGAATTGGACTGGAGAGGGTGTTCCAACATCTTATTCACTTATGATGAGCCAATAAATGATAGAGGTAAATTTAGCGTTATGTTTGAATTAATCTAGTTGTGTTTCATTATCTTTATACTTAATGAAAAATAAATTTATTTTAAATTGTTATATTAAATCCATGTTAATGAAATCATCTAATTATTAGTGTGTACTATATATTTTACAAATGTTGGACATTTGATGGTGATTTGTCGCCTCCTCCTGTTCAGGATGGGGAGGATATGGATTTGGATGCAACTCATCTTGAGGCAACCCATTTAGCTAGACCCGGCCTTTGATGCAGGCCAGATGAGAGGTTTTGACATGACATCGGAGACAGGCTGTTTACGATGTTGTAGGTTTCAGGGGTTTATCCTGTATAGGTGAGGTACATTATAATTAGGGACCCTTGCTCTGCAGAGATATAGAAGATTCTTCCTCATGATATGAGGAGCTTGGTGCAACACATTTTTGGTGCTTGTGATATTTTAGATGGTATCCATCTAGTAGTTCATCATCAGACGAGGGCAGAGATCCTCCACCAGTTATTCCACCTCGTTCTCCACCGATTGATTTGGCTAGTGGCGCAACCTCCACATACATTGCACCTCCTCCCCTTCTACCTTTGACATCTCACCCACCTCCTCCTCCACCTCTTTCTTCATCTAGTCCTTTACTCCTACTCGACCTTCCTCATGATCCTACATCATCATCTCCTCTATTCCTCTTTGACCAACCCTTCGATCTTACTCATTGGCCTGGCCATCAACCAGTTCCTACTTCACCCATTTATATTTTAGAGATGCTCATATAGGTTTATACACTTCGTATTGATGTACCTATCCCTCCTGCTCTCATATCTCTTTTTCTTTTTGGTATAGGTATTGATGCCTCTAGCTTTGCTAACAAAGGTGTTGATACTGCCTCTAGCTCTATTGGTGGAGGTGATGATGCATCTAGCTCTGGTCGAAGAGATACTGATCATGCCTTTGCTAGTGGAGGTGGAGCAAAGGCATCATAGTTACTGCACTAGAGATATATTATATTTAACATATTTTATCATCACTTCGATGTTATATATGTTCATATTTATATATAAATTTCATTTTTCATGTTTATGTTGATGTCGATGTTTATGTAGTTATGTGGTGAAAATGATGATCATGGAATGTTAATTATGTTTACATGTATTATTAGTTATGTGTGTTAGATGATGTTTAAATATGTTAGTTGTATATGTTACCTGAATATGTAATGTAATGTTTATGATGGTACGTTCATGCATATTTTCGGTTTTATGTTAATGATGGTATATATGGTGGTGTTTATTTTTATGTTTGTTAGGTGTTGCAAATGGTGATAATCGTATGCTTATGTACTAAAAGAACTTTGTACTCTTCAAAATCACGTGGGTATTTAAATCACTAACTATTAATTTAATCGACAAAAAATCACAATTTGTAATGTAAAGTATGGATGAATTTGTGGCAACTCTATGATTTATGATTGTTGTATAATTTGTTATGGTATCATGTTTATATATTTTTTGTATAGTTTGTCATAGGATTATGTTTATGTAATAATTATATATATATATGGTATTCATATTGAACATCTTGTATCATTTCTATGGATATTATAATTTATTGTAATTTTCTAATAATGTAGTAATATTTGTCATAATATTATACTTATATAATAATATATTTATTTTGTTTCAACTATATGTTGAGCATTACAAAGGAATATATAATTATTTTTAATAAGGAAAATAACTCTTCATTAATGTTGTATATAACTTAATAATATATTCAAATGATAAACATAAATGAATATTGTTTAATTTATAAGTCTAATTGCCAAACATCATAACAACAAGTCAAGTATTACCATGTAATATTATTATAATATAAGGATATGAACATCACACAAAAAAAATTGTAAATATGAACATCAAAATGCCCTATCAATGTATCTTTTAACTTCTTTTTTTTTACAATAACTCAGTTTACAATGACAAATATCAAAGCTCTAATATGAACAAAGAAATACTTAATTAAAAGAATAACTTTTTTCTCTCAATCGTAAACCCAAAAGTTGCATTCTCCAAATTTCTTCTTCTTCTTATTATTTTATTACAATGGGGGAATCAACAATAATGAAATTGGACAAGCTGTCGGTTAGGAGAACAAGTCCTACCGCTACCACTATAAACCCCTCCCCCTCCTTGGTTCAAGTTGGCACCATGAGGAGGAATAATGCGGGCCCATAGGAGTCGAACATGGGTTTCAAGATGACAGACACTCAATGGAAGTCGTTAGGCCTATTGCTATGTTTCCCACGTACTCCAAAATTATTATTATTAATCATGTTGATCTACGTCATATAATAGAACATTAGTCCACATTCAAGGAACACATTTTGTAATCTCTAAAAATGAGGTTTAACTTTAGCTAGTGTTCAAAGAATTCCAATTAATTTTTGATGTAACACTACTTTGTTAATGTTATTATTTTTAAAATATTGTTATATTACTTTGCTAATATTATTATTTGCAAATTTCATTTAATAATATTAGAATATTTTTGTATTGAATAATAATTTCAAAACTATGCAAGATTTAAGATATTAAATATTCATGTAATTTGAGTTTGTCACTGAATATGTCTAATTTCTAAAATAGTATAGATTCATATTAGTTATATAAATTACTAGATTAACACAGGATTATGTTATTATAAATTTACATTAATTAATTAAATACAAATAAATTATTATATATTGATACATATAGAAAATATTTTTAGTGAAATATACAACCATTGCTTTAATTTACAAATCAAAACTACTTACGTATTTACAAATAATAAAATAAGGTAAATAAATATTAAGCATACATCTTTGTTAACTGCTTCATATAAATTCTGATTTTCTCAACCAATTCTAAGATGGAGTTTAACCTCCTAGCAATATAGAGATGTAGAAATTCAATCCAACTTAATTAATATAGCACATTTAATTCTTTTATTACAAAGGAAAAATAATATCCTCTCTTACAACCATTTTTTATACTAAAACAGATTCTATATCTACACCTTCATCCTTAAAGTCATTTTTTCTCTCTTATTGCCATTCAAAAAAAATTGCAAACATAACAAAATTGTCATAAATTAATGCAATTATAATTCTTAGCACTATAATTTATTACAAATACATCATGCAATACAAACATTCAAATATTGATGGAGAAATTAGAGAGCACATCCAAGATTACAAAGAAGGTAAGTTGTTCTAATTAATTTATGTATTTAAATTAAATTATTTGAATTATTTGTAAATTTCACTAATATGTATTGGTTAATGTGTGATATGCAGAGCCAAAAAATGAGGAAGCTGGATAAGATTCTTACCATTCTAAGTCCAAAAGAGCGTAAAACGTTGATGGAAATGTTGGAGATGGATGAATTAGGTGAATAAAAAAGAAGTCAATATGAATTATTTCTTTAAATTTGAGTAATAATGTACTTATGATTATTCACTAATATGTTTCAAATAATCTAATTCACATATGTTGAATGTTATGTAGGGATTGAAAAAAACAAAAGTCAATGTCATCATAAGAAGACAAATTATGGAAGATGCAAATGATGATCAATTGGTTCTTAGCTCATCTAGAGTGGTGTTGGAAGTTAATAGAAGAGGCAAAGAATTTTATAATAGTACGAGGGATATAGTGGAAAGAACGTGCATACGTTCTTTTCACTTACAATACAAAAACCAATCAAATGATTAAAAAAACAGGTCATATGTAAACTACAAGATGCGTTCCCAGAGAAATGGTTAATGAGACCTATTAGATTTGCAATAGCAAAAACATACAACAAAAAAAAGAATAATTGAAAAAGTAATAATCCTAAACATGTTTATGTAGAATATGTATGTATAACTACTACAAAGCGTCATTCCTTCAATAATTTTAATTCTACAATATTATTTATTTTTCATATCAACAGAAAAAAATTGTTTAATGCAGTCATTTTACATTTCCAGGAAGATTATGAAAATCCTAAGGATGAACGAGGTGATATGCGAAATGTGCTAGTAGGGGTGTCCAAAAAAGTGTACAAGGAGATGGTTAAGGAAATATACCTAATTGTATCATAGGAGGAGCCATCTCAACAACAACGTGCTTCAAATGTATGAAATCATTGATTCATAGGATTATGTACAATTAATTAATTAATTCAACATTAAATATTCATTTTCAATTGTTTTGTTAACTAGAAAACAAAACGAAATAGAACATAGTCAACACAAGACAAGACAACAAGGAAAAATGGGGTTGATAGCAAAGTTTGTGAGTATTTGTGATTTCCTTAGAAGAAATTAAGATTTCATAGTGGTTGTGATTTGTATATTTAATTTTTTTGTTTTCACTACCAATCCTTGGATGTCTTCAAATGTGCTTCTAACAGGTCTTAACATACAAACAAGAACCATTAGAAGAATTGATTGACATTGGGTTTAGAAAAGGTTAAGTATCTATTGGCGTATCAAAAATTAATTATGGATTTTGTAAGTATCTATATTGTTTTACTTTTCTCATTTCATAATTAATAAAACAACAAAAATCCTTTATATTAAATCTATGATTTGTGTCGGGGCATAAAACTTGCAAGAAACAAAGTATGGAGTGGAGCCAACATAAGACGTGTTGATGTATGACATGAGATATGGTTTTGAAAGAATGAGTATCGTTCATGACTCAATTATTATGATGCAGGTACGTCGCTTTTCAATTTACATTCATGTATACTATCTATTTTATTTTTCATTATTCCCAACAATGTAGATACACTCAATGCCCTTTATTTTTATGTTTGTCAATGGAAGTTGAAGAAGAGGAAAACAATCGCACCAATGAACAAAACATTCATCCAAATAACCCAATTGATGCAAGTGGCCCGAGCATCGAAAATAGTTCAACGAAAAATGATGATCCATATTTAATTTTGATGTTAATGCAAGTTGTTATAGCTCGTTGTATATTTTTAAATAATTATCTATGACAATCAGACATTTTGTATAATAATGTAATGGACATAGTGTCTGAATTGAAAAACAATGTGTTACCAATAAGTGTAACATTTACATGCATGTTGACATTTCACTTATTGGTATCTCTATGTTGTTCTATTTGCTATGACAAAGGCACTATTATTGATGTATAATAAAATATATTTTTTGACTGAATTGCACTCTTCATGTTATTGCCAAATGTTACATGTGAAGCGGTACATTGGTAATTAAATGCATGGATGAGTAAATATTACAATAGATGTTTGCGTTTATGAGATAATAAATTAACCCAAATAAATTCCAAAATAAAAATTGAAATGAATAGTACTATTAAAAATATTTAAATTTCAAATAAATAATGGAATAAAAAAAAATATAATATATATATTTGATTGCAATGTTAGTAGTCGTTGTTCAAAGAATCATATATAATGCTTTTGGTAATTGATGTCGCTCTGGTGTGTCTTCCCGAACACTGATAAAACTCACAAATACAATAAATAAAATTGAAATGAATAGTACTATAAAAAAGCTTTCAATTCTAGATGAATAATGGAATAAAAAAAATATAATCGATATGTTTGGTTGTAATGTCAGTAGCCATTGTTCGAAGAATCATATGCAGTGATTTTGGTAATCGATGATACATCAGAGCGTCTACACGAACTCTCTGCACTAGTGCGTTTATGTAATTTAAATTCATAGTTAAATTTTAAAATAAAGATTCCCACTTGCCAGATGGCTTTACCAGTGCGTTTTCATTTGTTTTTCGCATTAGTGCATGTCAATGGTTTATACACACCAATAAAGATGAAAGCTTTCTTGAATCAGTGCTTTATATGTGTTTAAGCGCCTTGGTGCGTTTGAGTTGTTTTAATGCATCGGGTTATTTTGATGGATTATAAGCATCGACGCATTACACAATTGAATGCATCGATGCACTCATATTGATCGACCACACCGAAAAAAGATAAAAAAGTAAATTTTGTACAGTGTGTATGATGTGCATCAATGTGTTTGTTATGTAAGAAATCATCGGTGCTATAATTGATACACAAGCACCGATGCAACGTTGAAATTTTGTTATTTATGGTGCTCATTTTGTTTGAATGCACCAGGGCAGATACTTTACATTATACAACACCAGTACGTTGTATTATGTAACACAATGATGCATTGATATTGAACTAAATACACCAATATAAAAACGTCAGCTAAAACATCTGGTTGCTTATCTTTTTTTAGCTATAAAATATATTTGTTATAACCTCCGTTAAAACATCCGCTACCATTGGCAGAGGTTGTAGTGAATGTTTTTGTATTTTTTTTCTCAATATTGTAACACTAAAAGCCTCTGTTATGACCTATGCTACAGGCTCTTTTCCTTGCAGTGAATAAAGCTTCCAATTCACCAAAGTTATTATACATTGGTCTAAGAAAATCCTACCTCCAAAAACGTGAGTCTCACTGAGAAATAAGACAACCAACTCCACATTTACTTCCTTCAAACTGACTTGCCTAATAAAAAAAACCCATGGAAGGTCTTTGTCAATTTGAGGAGGACTTTCTCTTTTTATACCTAGAGTTTTGGATATTACATGATAATGAGACAATAAAGATAAATCCTAGGAGGAAACTCCAAAGCTGGGACTAAATCTATCCTCAAATATGATTTTGTTTCTCGCTATCCAAATGCATCATAAAACTAGAAAAGGGATTACCTTTTACTATTTTAAATCATGCCTCACAAACCATTCCTTGAATTTATCCAAGACAACACCTTTGTTCCACGTTTTGAAAGATTGGTAGATTTTTTGACATATTTCCATACTTGGATTGAGAAAGGGAAGGCACACAAAATATGTGCATTAATTTGCACATTGTCTTTACATAGTGAGCACCAACCCGGATTAGATAGGTTTTATTTATTTATTTATTATTTATTATTTATTTTTTAACGTTCGAGCTTGTCCCAAGTTGGAAATTGGGTTGTGCAGCAAGAACCATATCAATAAGTCACTTTTGGAGGGAGCATGAACTTTTCACATCTTTTTCCACCACCAGTCCAATGACCAAGACCTAGGATCCTATTGCAAAATATAACTAAGGGCCACATTATAGTTAGTGCCTTGTCCATTCCAGGCCCAAGTAATCTCATCATGGCCCACTTTCAGTCTTATTCCTACTCTTTGAAGCTCATTTATGTAGCGGTCCCATTGCTCATCCTTCCCTCCTTCATAACCAACCTCAAATGCTGAGATCCAACCCTATAACCAACCAATGGTAAGTACATGATTCCCAATATTATTTAATGTGCACAACCATTTCCTTTGAAGATGATTTATGATGACCTAATCCAGGAAATATTGTGAGTACAACTAACTATCATGTCCAACCCAATTCTTACTTGAGAACCATCATTGACTTGCTAAGCCAAGAAATTTCCAATGAATGGGAACATATTTGTTAAGGATTTCCAATGGAGTGACCCTTAGACAAGGGATTTTCTAAGGCTTATAATCCAATCCATCATACTTCCTAATGTAAAACTTTTTATGATAAATGATTCATCCCCATAAACTATCCTTAGTTAATACATTCCATAGCAACTTTACTGCTAATGACTAACCGAAATGATGCAAATTTTGGATAACCCGTCCTCCGAATATGTTGGGCCTTTCTAGTAAGTCCTGATCCCAATGAGCTCCCTTATATTCCTTTCTGCTTTTCCATAAATAATTTATGCATAACCTTTTAATCTTTTCCAAAACCCCTTTAGGAATGGATGTCAGGGTTAACCAATAGACTGGGATAGCTTTAGCCATGGATTTAGTTAAAACCAATCTTCCTCCCCAATAAATCCAACGAGAGCACCAATGACGGATTCACCCTTCAGTTTTTGCAATCAACCAATTCCAGTCCACCTTCTTGTATCCATTTTCCTTGAGAAATAACCCTTAGTATTTCAGTTCTCCTTCCCAACTCTTGAGAGGAATGGACAAAGGCATACTTAAGGAACAAATTACATCCTCATTAACCCTAGACAGATACAAGGTTGAATTCTCTATATTGATTAGCATTCCCTTGTATAAGTGAAAACATCGATGATTTCCTTTAGAGCTTTACCCTCTCCAACCCAATATGAATTGAAGAATACCTTCTACCAATAAGAGATGAGAGATTGACAATCGAACTACAATTTTGACACCACTAAGTTTACCTTACATCTTATCTTAATGGAGAGTGTGACTCAATCCTTTAGCAATGAGCAGGAATAGATAGGGAGAAATCAGATCACCTTGTCTTAGCCCCCAAGAATATTGAAAGAAAGGATATTTTGATCCATTTATAAGGATTGCAAAGCTAGTGGACAAAGCCATTGACCATTTTACAATCTAAATCCCAGATGCAACAACAACAATCAAATATACGTCCATGAGACTTGATCATATGCCTTAGAAAAATTAAGTTTAAGCACAAACGTCGACATGGACTTAACTTTGGTCGAATGAAGAGCTTATTGCTCAGATCTTATAGCCTCATGGATTAGTTTTTCATTGAGAAACCCAAACTACTCAGGAGCAATGTATTTTGACAAAAGGATTTTCTTGCTCAGTGTCAGTACTTTTGAAATGATATTATAGCCATAGTTACAAAGGGTTACAACATGAATCCCTCAAAAGAAATCGACCTATCATCCTTAGGAATTAATGCAAGAAAAAGTTGAATTAATCCCCCATGGAATCCTTCCATACCGCTTGACCTAGATCCAAAAGATGGAATGTTGGTACGTGAACCAAAACGAAACCCTAGTGACTCTAGATCCACTTATTAAAAATATACTTCCATCCTCTGACCTAAATTTTTTACAACCAGAGTCTTTCCAAGAAGATTGGCCACTTGTTCCACCTACACATCTCTCCTAACCACCATATAAATTCCTTTACCCCAATATTAAATAACCTTTCTGCATTTTTTCTGGGCTCTTTCTTCCTCGTTCACATGCGAGGATGTTGACAAGCCATGTTGCTTGGGGTTTGATATGTAATTTTTTTTCCTTGGAGAGCATCCACCTCTAGTTGTTCTGGAAATTACTTCTTACCACCATCTACTAGATGCTTCTCTTTTATTCCAATACAAGATGATGATACCAATGCATCATTCCCTATGGGAAAAGTACCCTCCCTGTCTTCTTCATCCTGAGGCATGTGATCCCTCAATCTGGACACAATCCCAAAGATCTTTTCCTATGACAAAGTGTCCTAGTTATAATCCACCAAAGGTTCATATAAAGTCATATTTGGATGCTTTCAACATCTTGCGAATCCATACTGCTTCGCTACAAGCTAAACATGCTGCAATGTATTCATCTTCTGCCATGCTAAGTGCAATATTGGACTGCTTTATACTGAACCATGAGATCATTCCTGATCCCAAACTGAAACAACATCATGGAGTTCTCTCTCTATCTTCGACACTTCCTGCCCAATCTGAATCGGTAAATCCATGTAATATGATCTCGCTATTTGATGCATATCTGAGACCATAATCTAAAGTCCCCTTTATATATCTCATCACATGTTTTGGTCCTACTAGGTGAATATGTTTGTGATTCACCATATATTGACTTAGAGTGTTTACAGCAAAACATATATATGGTCTTGTATTGGTTAATTACATTATAGAACCAATAATCTATTTGTATAAGGTGGCATTTATTGTATTTGAAGTGTCACCATTCAATAGCTTCAAATTTGTTGTCCTCGAAGTAGTCATAACCTTGCAATCTATCATCCCAAATCTCTTTAGGATTTCTACTAAATATTTTCCTTAGTTTAGGAAAATCTCATTTGGATACTGCCATACTTCAAGACCTATAAAATAGTGCATCATTCCAAAGTCTTTCATCTCAAATTCTGCAGTGAGCTTCTTCTTACATTCATTGATGGGCTTATCTTCACCTATTAAGAATAGATCATCTACATACAATAGAAATATCATAAGTCCATCACCCTCAACTTTATAGTAGAGGTTGGAATCAGCTTTACTCTTGGTAAAGCCCAAACTCATCACTAATCCATCAATTCTTCCATACCATGCTCTAGGTGATTGCTTTAACCCATACAATACCTTCTTGAGTTTACATACATGAGTTTCCTGATCATTTGTCTTAAAACCTTAGGGTTTTTTGATATATACTAATTATTCTATTAATCCATTTAGGAGGTCATATTTACATCCATTTGATGTAATTTCCACTTCATATTGGAATCCAAGGCAAGGATGGTTCTAATTGAGGTGTACCTAGCTATTGGTGCACATGTATCCCCGTAGTCGATTCCTTCCTTCTAGGAGAATCCACGATCTACGAATATTTCCTTGTACTTCTCTATACTACCATTTGTTGAGTGCTTTGTCTTGTAGATCCATTTCGAGGATACCACTGACTTGTCTTTTGGTCTTGGTACTATTTCCCAAACATCATTCTTTATAATGGATTGGTATTCCTCAACCATAGCATTAACCCACTCCTTCTGCTTTGTTGCTTCTTCAAAACATGTTGGTTCTTTATCAACGTGATCACACATCAAAGCCACATAACTAGGGTATGTATTTGGCTTCTTTCTTTCTCTGATGGTTCCTTCTGGGACACCATGTATTTTTGCTTCTTCAATTACTTCACGCTGCCAGGAAGGAATTCTCTTACATGAGATCATTTCACTAGGAAATTCTTGAGGTATCTGAGGTTTTGTTATGTCATGATCCTCAGGCATATGTTCTTCTTCTTTGTTTCTATCTACAGTTATGGGAGTTTCATGCTCCTCTTCATCTTCTTTGTCTTTCTTTGATTTTTTGAAGGCTGTATCTTCGTCAAAGGTGACATCTATGCTTAGTTCAATTTGATGATATCATTGGATATAGATTCGATAATATTTTGATTTCTCATTATATCCTATAAACAATGCCTTCTTTCTTGAAGGGTCTAGCTTTAATTTTTTCTCCTTCGGAATGTGTATGTATACTGAACAAACAAATATCTTTAGATGACTGGCTTTAGGATTTTCTCCGGTAAACATCTCTTCTGGAGTCTTGTTCCTAAGGATACCGTGGGAGATTCTATTATGTACATATACTGTTGTTCTGGCTACTTCTTCCCATAGGTACATAGGTAGATCTTGATCATGGATCATAGATTTTACAGCTCCCATGATAGACTTATTCTTTGTTTCTGCTACATCATTTTGTTGTGGACTATAGGGAATGGTGAGCTCCCTCTTAATCCCACATTCTTTGTAGTACTCATTGATTTCACTTGATGTGAACTCTCCTCCATTATATGATTTTAATATCTTGATCCTCTTTTCAGAGAGGTTTTCCGCAAGGGCCTTAAACTCTTTGAACATTTCAAACACTTCATCCTTCTCCTTCAAGAAATAGATCCAAGTTTTGTGGGAGTAG
Organism: Pseudotsuga menziesii; assembly: GCA_001517045.1. NCBI lineage: Eukaryota > Viridiplantae > Streptophyta > Pinopsida > Pinales > Pinaceae > Pseudotsuga > Pseudotsuga menziesii. The sequence continues at coordinate 78,465 of LPNX010625832.1, read as the reverse complement.
TCATCAATAAAGGAAGCATAGTAAACATACCCTCTTAATGAAGTATTTTGCATTGGCCCACATATATCTAAATCAATAATATCTAAGACCCCTTTTGCTTTGTTGTCTCTGTTTGAATAAGGGTTCTTAATATTTTTTCCTTGTGAAAATCCTTTGCACACTCCTTTATGATCTATCTGAATCTCTGGTAAACCTGTAACAACCTTTCTCACAATTGGAAATGCTTTGTAATGTATATGAGCAAGTCTTTTGAGCCATAGATCACATGGGCTTATGGTGCTAGTCATTAATGATGAATCTACACAGGGCCTTTAATATGTAAAATCCTCCTTCTTCAACTCCAATTACTACAACATCATCTATAATTTTTCCTTTTTTCCAAATGAGGACTTCTCCATCCACAAAAGCAACTCTGAGCCCTTTCTTATCTAAGGCCAATATAGAAATAAGGCTCTTCTTTAATCCTGGGACATACATGACATCCTACATCTTCATGGAATTTCCAGAGTCCAAATTATAAGAGGCTCCTCCCATTCCTTTGATGGTATATTGGTAATCATCTCCAAGAATTACTTTGGTGTGGGGACTCCTTTTGTACAAGACATGATAATGAGTCCTTGTAACCTGTCATGTGCTTGGAGGCACCACTATCTACTAACCAGGTGTCATTTCCTGGTGAGACTGAACTTGTGAGTGCAAAGATCAAGACATATTCTTCATAGGAATATTCATTTTCCTTAGCTCTTTCCTCATCTTCTTGGTCACTGTCTTCAACAGCATGGGCCTGAAATATTTTGTTCTTTTTCTTGACTCATTCTGCCTTCATCAAGCAATTTATAGCTATGTGTCCCATCTTATGTCAAGTAAAGCATTCATAATTTGAGAAGTATTTCTTGGACTTATTAAACCCTAGGTATTTTCTAGGAGGATGGTCATAGCTATTTCTCTTGTTCTTTCATTTGGTATGGAGTGCCAAAGCTTAATCCTAATTTTCATTTAGCTTCTATTCTTTCTTCTTCTTGAACACATTCTTCCCATAACTGTCGGAACTTGGTCAGTCTTCTTCTTGAATAGATTCCTTGGATAAAGGATTCCCAATCTCTTGGAAGACCATTTAAGGTGTTCATTACAATTTTTGCTTCTTCAACCATATCACCAATAGCTTCCAACTGCTCCTTGATTTGAGCTACTCTTATGAAGTATGATTGCATGGTTTCTGACTTTTTAGCCTTTACACTTTTGAGGTGAATCCTTAAGGTCATATTTCTATTGATATTTCTTCCCTCAAATAAGCTGGATAGAGCATCAAACATTTCCTTTGGTGTCCTCCTTGAGGATACTTGAGGAATCAAGTTATCTTTGATGGAATAGTCTATGATCCTCTTAGCCTTGATCATATCCTTCCTTTATTTGGTTTTTGCTTCATCTTCTTCTGGTTCTGCAACTTCCTCCTTTATAAATCCTTCTAGATCATTTTCTTCTAGGATGAACATGATTCGATACTTCCATGCTCTGAATTATTCAGCACCTTCAAGATTCTCATATAACTTGGTACTCTTTGTCATCTTTTAACATAATGAGAACTTCAAATGGAATCAGAGGAAGTATCACTTACTTTATGGATGACCTTCGTCAGGATGACCTATGGTTTGATGAAGAAACACTAATTTTCCAGTTGAGATCACTGGTAGGGTTGAGTGATGGAAAAGATGTGCCTTCCTAGGGTGATCTACAATGTATCTTTCTTTTTTTCTGATATTGATGATGGAGTTTCAGAAAAATTGAAGCCCTAGTCTTCCCGACATTTGTGTCTAGTCCAAAACCGAAACTTCTTGGAATCCAATTCTGTTTTCATAGAAAGATGCGCCCTTTTGGGGTGAGTTGAGTGAGCCCTCCTTTTTGGTTAATCTATCAAGGGATTTGTTCGGAATGGAAAACCCTAGCTGTGCAGTGTCTCCTTTCAGGGTGGCTCTGATACCATGTTAAGTTTTCTTAATTGCTTAGATGATATCTTACAACAATTTTCAATAGTAGGATCACTGAAAGAACAACAAGCACAGTAACATAAAGAACACAAAGATTTTCCTTGGGGAAGCCACAAGGGAGAAAACCCCACAAAGATTCCTTAGTATAGAACTCAACCAGAGCAATGTAAAACCCAAGACATCTGCTTCTCTCTTCTTCCTGGTGCACTTGTTCTTCTTTCTCTTGCAAACTTGCTTGAGTGAGTGTCTACAAATGAAGGGGGCGCCTCCCTATTTATATTTATCTTTTCTTGACTTAGAACCTAGCAGGTCCTAATTTTCTAACTTACAGGGTCGACTTGTCTAGTAAGACACCAAAAATAATATTTATTTTAATGACACTTGGGTACTATTGACCCGACTTACACCCATAAGTTTACATTGATTCTTTCAATGACTCTTACATGACCAAACTCATCTCCCGAGGGAGGAATACATCAATACATCTGGAATATCTTTCGAAGTTACAATACTTTAACAAAACCAAAGGTTTGACCCCACCAATTGTCACACCTACCCAAAACCCTAAAAGAGATTAGAAAAAATCCTCCATTCATGAGACTGCAGAAACCCTAAGAGTCTACGCCTCTGCATTGTTCGTCATTTGCATAAACATGCATTTGATTCTACTGAGCTTGTGTCACCCACATGCTCAAGATATCCAAACATTGAATGAAATATAGAAGTCTTATGTAAATGATAGAATAAATGAAAGGGGGCAAATTTCTAGGAGGTAAGTGGGAAAGTGAAGAGCTACTCATTCAAATCACTTTTGATCCCTATGCTTCCCCATTTTGAATAAATACAATAGTTGCTAAACAGAAGTGGATTTTTGTTGGCATTGCAAATTCTTTTCTTGTTAATTAAAAATATTGTTGGCCATACTGTTTGGAGAACAATTCTTGTGTATTTTTGAGCATATGTTATTTTCTTTTTCATATTTCATGGAATTATGGTAAGATTGAAAAATACACATGCAGATTTCTTCTCATGTTTGTTCTATTTACTCCTAATTTTTCTTATTAATGGTGTTGATAAATGGATGTGGAATTGGAACTTTCAATTTTGATTATAGGTTCATCTTGACCCACTAATTTCTATCCAGGATTTATTTGCAATTAATATCACATTAAATTATTTTATGTCTATTACTTCATTTATGTTGGTTCCATATATATTCATTATTCTTGAATCCTAGATAGGATTAGTTGGAATAAGATATTAGATTACAGTTGTTGGTTCTTTAGAAATAAAATTCATAAATAATAGTTGGGTCATCATCCAGAGGGTTTTCCATTCCAAGTGGAGAAAGGCCTAATTGGGCCCTTTCCTCGAGTGAACTTGTGTTGTTGACAAAGGGAATTCCTTTGTGTCAACACTTAACAATGATGGGTGTTTTCATTAGTCACCTGAAGCATAAAATTTTTTTGGGAGTTTAAAGATAACCACTCCTTAAACTTTACTATTATGGTGTAATCATACATGACTCCCCAACTGACATATAAATATCCACTTAATCCCACTTCACTCCTAAACTATTTTGTTGAACAAATTTGGCCTCCAAGGAGGTTGAACAAACTATTAATGCATGTTAAATATATAATTAAAAATGTAGTGGAATAAATTAAACATTTATTGATGGACATCATGGTAGCACATGCCTATGATACCACTCTCAAACGTAATCACACACATGCATGCACACACACACACACACAAACACACAAACACACACATAATTTAAACATATATTGATGAACATCATGGTAGCACATGTTGTTAACTAAATAGTATTTGATGCCAATAGGTGCATGCAAGTGTGTCTTGGTGCCCCTTAAGGAGCCCTTCAGGGTTAGAATTCCATCAATCTCAAAAGACACCTTTTGACCTTGTCTAAGCCCAAGTATGAAGCCCTTGGATCCCTTGGGACAATGCCAAAAGCCTTGTACACCCTTTAGAGTGTTTAAGTTCCCCTAAGTTGTTTCTATGGTTCCCCAGTTGTATCTTTAGATTCCCCAGTACCACAACCTATTCCCTAGTACCCTAGAAAGAGTCCTTGGTGGTTTGAATAAGTATAGAACTTCAAATAGTCCAGATGACCCATTATGTGGTCATTTGTGAGGTCATGGTACCCTAGGAGAAGTCTAGTCACCCCCACACCTTGGTGGTGTTGGGGTCCTTGATACCCTTGATATGATGAGTATATGGTGGAGACCTCCTCCTTGTTTATTTTTAGTATGTGGATGTGAATACCATTGAATACCTCATGCCTTTGATGATTTCCATTGAATCATTTGACCTTGGAACTTATGCATAAGGTAACATGGTCTTTGACACCTTTATGTGTGGAATCTTTGAAGTCCTGAACAAATTGAAGAATTTAAGGGTATAATAACAAGGATTTGCAAATAAACCCATCATAGAGATATATTCCTCATCAAGTCATTTCCGTTGATACGCGGATCATCTTCTAACTCTTTATGGTTGAAGAGATATGAATTTTTGAAGTTGGTGTACCCCACCTTTTTGGGTGAGTCGACCAAACAAAATAGAATTTAATTATTTGTAATTTTGAATTGCATGTCGGCTCACTTTGAGTTCCTAAATTTCCTCCAAAACATATATAAATAGAATATCAAACATTTCATTTGTTCATCAATCAAGTCTCTCTTTGGTAATTTGCAACTCTTGGAGAAAAGTGCAAAACTTTCTGGAGGAGATTTTTTTGGGCATCTTCACTAAAATTGGCATAACTTTCTCATACAGAATCAGAATTACAAAATACTTGGCTCATTGGAAAGATTGTTATGAGGGCTATGTGGTGACATGATCTAGAGTTTATTTGGGTTTTTCTATTGTTTATTCATCTTTTGATCTTCAAAAAGGTATGGTTCATGCTTTTGGATTTCTCTTATGATGGCACATGTCTCTCATGGATAGAGTTCATCTTTGATCTTCGTATGTGAGCCTCTATATTGATATATATATTTTAAGTAATTATGGAGTATATGATGATGATGTTGCATACCTTTATGCTATGGTATGATACTCTTTATGATGATAATGCATGTACACTCTATGATGTTGATGCACTCCTATACAATATGATGTACATGCATACCATAGTGTGACGATTCTCTCTATGCACTATGATGTATACTTGATGTTGATGATGCATACACGGTGCACACTCAGATGATGGTGATGTATATTTAATGATGAGAATGCATAACATATGGCGATGATGCATACCTATGATGATGATGATGCATGACGATGCATGCCTTATGTTCAGTGAAAGCAGAGCATAATTACTTGTTCAGTAATTGTGTATGATGAGATGTACAATGATGTACATGAGTAGTGTATGGAAGTGAAATGAATTGTTGGTATACATGGACGATTTGGAAGTGACCAGAGTGTAGAGGTTATCCGCAGCAGATTCAGAGTTTGGTTTGACATGTTCACAGGTTTGACAATCTCTTTCTTATATGGGTGGCAGGACGAGGCAAGGAAAGGAGGTTGTAGCCTCCTTCCGGTTGAAGCCGAAGAACTAGGGAGTTGTAGCTTCCTTCATATTGTAGCCTTTAAATTAGGAGGTTGTAGCTGGAAAATTGAAGTCATTGTAATAAGGGGGTTGTTTCCTTCTTTCACTTATTTCTGGAAAACTATTATTAAAAAGGCTTCAGTGGTTTTACCCCCGAGACTTGGGTTTCCACGTCAAAAATTATTTTGTATTGTGCAACTTGTTATTTTCATACAAAATGATGATATGTTGTGATTGGTGATCAATAACTTGCTTTTGATTAAAAATTTATAATTGTGCAAATACTGATTCACCCCCCTCTCAGTATTTCAACAATTGGTATCAGATCCGGTTCCTTAACAATAGACTAACCACTGGAAGGAAATCATGGGAAAGTTTGATAAACAAATAAAAAAAGGAACACCCTTATTTGGTGGAAGCAACTATGCATTCTGGAGCATAAGGATGAAAGCTTTTATACAAGCTCAAGGAATAGAAATATGGAAAAGTATCGAGAATGGGTACAAGGTACCACAAACCGTACCAACAGATGCAACTGAGTTGGATCAATACAACAACAACTCAAAGGATATAAATCACCTTCTAGGTGCTATAAATGAATCTTTCTTCAACAAAGTGATGCACTACCCCTCTGCAAGGAAATGCGGAACAAACTCCAAACCACATATGAAGGAGATAACAAAGTCAAGGAAGCCAACTTTCAAACATACAGAGGACAATTTGAGCAACTAAGGATGAATGAAGACGAAGACATAATAGCTTATATTCTTTGATTTGATTGGATTGTGAATACCATCAGAGGTTTGGGAGAAGAAGTTGAGGAGGCCACAGTTGTTCGAAAAGTTCTAAGAACTCTTCCCAAGAGGTTTAACCCAATATCTCTGCCTTAGAAGAAAGAACATATCTGGAGACTATGACGGTGGATCAACTGCATGGGACTCTTGTGGATTACGAAATGCGAATTGAAGACAAGGACATGTCAAGAAAGGAAGAAACATTCAAGGTCTCCTCCAAAAAAGATGGGAAGAACAAATCCGCAAAGGACAAGCCAACAAGTGATGAATCTGATGATGAAGTAATAACTAACTTTGTTTGGAAATTGAAGAAAGGCACTAGGAAATACAAAGGTAATTTACCCCTTAAATGTTTTTCATGTGGAAAGATAGGTCATTTTGCTTCTAAATGTCCATATGAAAAGTACTCGGATAGTGATGAAGATGACAACTTCAAACCCTACAAGAAGTACATTAATTACAAGAATAAGGATAGAGGGAAGTTTGCAAAGAAGAAAAGTATCTATACAAAAAGGAAAAACAACTCATCCAGTGGTGACTCCGACAATGACAGTGGCAATGACTCTGATGATGATGGAAAACCAGATAAGGTACTCTTTATGGCAATAAACTCAAATGAGGATCCCAATGGTGATGAAGAATCCAAAGTTGAAGGTGAAGTAGATCTTGAAGCAAAACTTATAAGTGCCTTGAAAGAGTTGAAGAAAGCCAGGAAGGAGAAAAGGGTACTTAAGGAAGAAGCACAAAGGTTTGAACAAATCATTGTCGACTTAAAGATCAAACTGGAAGACGCCAAAAGAATCGAAGATTCTCTTACCGAACAACTGATGGAAAGTATGAAAGAAAGAGAAAATCATGAGATTGAGATCGTATCTCTGAAGACAAAATTAGAGACAAAAGATATCGGTAAGAGTTATGAGAACAACTCCAAGATTCTAGAACAAATCATCAACAATCATAGCCATTCTTCGATAAGACCAGTATAGGATACAAGCAGAATACCGATGAGGCCTCAAGATCAATGATGATAGGTAATGAAGAGAATCCAAGAATTTATGTAGAATTTGTCAAGCACTCCACAAATGAAGAAGAGATTGAATGTCAACTAGAACAACCCTTATCAAAAGGAAGGCCAACAGAAAGACCAGATCTTAGAAAAACACCTCCTTCATATGTTCCCAGGTATGGATACTTCTTTTATGGGCATTGCTTTACATGTGGAAGATTTGGACACAAAACTGTAAATTGTTTTCAAAGAAGAAACTTTGAAACAAGGAACAACCCTGCAAGCCTCAGACGACCACAATACAGTAACAGGTTTGGTCCCTTGAGATCATAAGTAGAATGTTACAAGTGTAACAACTTTGGACATATAGCCAGAGATTGCAGAATGAAGATACCTACAGTAAGAAATGAGGAAATGTCCAACAAGGCATGGATTAAATGCAAGGACAACTACGAATGTGGAATTGCTCTTCACGCTCAGAACAACAGCTCTAGTAATGGTATGTTGATAGCGGTTGCTTCAAGTGTATAACAGGTAAAAAAACATTTTTGTTAATATTGAGAAGGACAAAGGACATGTCTCTTTTAGAAACAACAATTCAACAACAGTATTGGGGAAAGGCACAGTGAAGCTTGGAAGCAAAAACTCCCTGGATGAAAATGTCTTGCTTGTAGACAACATGAAGCATAATCTTCTAAGTGTCAATAAGATGCGTGATCAAGGACATGAAATCGTCTTAAACTCAAAAGGATGTAGAATAAGGAATCAAGGATCATGAAAGTTAGTAGCCACATCCACCAGGACCCCCAACAACATATACGTGTTGGATAAGATTGACTCCAAGAAATGTCACTTGAGAGAAGAAGATGATAGTTGGCTTTGGCAAAGAAGAATGGGGAATATACATTTTGGAAATTTGGTTAAGATATACAAAAACCAAGCAGTTTGGTATATGTCAGAAGTTACAAATCCTGATAACTCTGTGTGAACAGTGTCAACATGGAAAACAAACAAGAGTACATTTCAAGACAAAAGAGCATTCTTCTACAAAACCTTTGTATTTTTTTCACACTAACCTATGTGGACCAACCAAGGGAAAAGGACTAAATGGTGAAAAATATTTCATGCTACTTATGGATGACTATACCAGGATGACATGGGTATGTCTTCTCAATAGGAAGTCAGAAGCTTTTGCATGTTTCAAAAGATTCAAGGAAATGGTCGAGAATGAAACCAGATCACAAATCAAGTGCCTAAGATCCGACAATGGTGGAGAATTCACTTCAGATGAATTCAACAAATACTGTGAAGAGCATGGAATAAAGAGACCGTTTTTAGTATCCAAAACACCTAAGCAAAATAGAGTTTCTGAAAGAAAGAATAGCTCAGTAATGGAGATGGCTTGAACCATGTTGAATGAATCCAAGTTGAATGACAAATTTTGGGGACACGCAGTTCATACATCAGTACACATCTTGAACAAATGATTACTCAGAAGCAAAAATGATACATCCCTATGAGCTATGGACAGGAAGAGCAACAAATGTACGACACTTCAGAATCGTTGGAAGCAAGTGATACATCAAAAGAGAAGATAACAAGATTGGAAAATTTGACTCTTGAGTAGATGAGGGCATATTCGTTGGATGTTCATCCAAGAGGAAAGATTACAAATGCTACAATTTGAGATTAGAAAAGGTGATCGAAAGCATCAATGTGAAAATAGTTGAGGGAAGACTAACATCATCCAGAGAAGACTCAAAAGAATCAGACGATGAAGAAGAGGAAGTGTCCGATCATAAAGAAATGAAGAAAATTAAAATGGAAGAACAACTAGATGAAGAAAAACTCTCGGAAGATGAAGAACATAATCAGCCAACTGTGAAACAAGAAGAATAGGAGGATCAATTGATACCTAATAACTGCTGCCAGAAGAATCATCCATCAGATAAAATTATTGGTGATAAGGATGTCGGAATAGGAACTAGAAGAAGGCTGTCCAAAAGAAATGAGCAGGTACACTTCTCTCTATTGTCTACAAATGAACCAGGAACTTTTGCAAAGGCCAGTACAGATGAGCAGTGGGTCAAAGCAATATAATAAGAATTAGATCAAATTGAGAAGAATGAAACATGGGAACTTGTTCCTAGACCAAGTAACAAGAATGTCATCTGCGCGAAGTGGGTTTTCAGAAACAAAATGAATGGATATGGACAGGTGATCAGAAACAAGGCTCGATTGGTTTGTAAAGGCTATGCTCAGATCGAAGGAATAGATTTTGAAGAAAAATTTGTACCAATAGCCAGAACTGAAGCTATCATAATTATATTGGCTTATGCTTGCTCTAAATACATCAAAATGTATCAGATGGATGTAAAATCGGCTTTTCTAAATGGGGAATTAGAAGAAGAAGTATACATCAAACAACCAGAAGGATTTCAACTTTCAGAAAACAAGGACTGTGTATGTAGACTTGTTGAGGCTTGGAAATTCGCAGGCAGCAACAGCAAGGGATTCTCCCCAGTCAACGTTCCCAACTAGCCTGTGACTGTTTGGTGTTGGGAATCCGTCCGGTTTGTGGTCCAGCTACCATAGGTCAAGTAAAAAAACAAAGGGTTGTACCGGTTGCGGCCTAGTCCACCGTATGTATTTTTATATTTTGAATTTAATTATGATGTGCAAGTGCCTATCTAAGATGCAGATTGATGAAGAATGCAAGGAGTGGTCACAATGTGATGCGCAGGTTCTTACCTCTTGTCTTAGACTCTCTTGCATCTGAATCACACACAACTAGAAAAAACAATACTAACTAAGCTATCCCTAGGGAGCGAGATTATCAATTCATGAGTAATGTAGTACAGTTCATATGTTAAGATAAATCATAGATAGTTGTTCTTAGGATCAAAACACATAAACATGAATAAAATATACATGACAAGATAGCTCGTCAACTATTAAAACATTCATTACCCATAGTGGAAATTATCACAGAATAAACCAGAGAACATTCAAATAAGAACATAGGTTCAGAAAGTTAGAACGCTCTCATAGTTAATGAAACACAGCTGAAAACGAAATAGTTCCCCTTCAACATTGTTCATTTCATCACATTTGAATATTCCACACAGTAATTTCTCCAACAGGAAAAATTTGTAATTTATTATTGCAAAATGAAGTAGTTCCTCTTACAACAAGTAGTTCACAAGTTTCTCTGGGAAAAAGCCCCTCCTCTTATCTAATTCTTCTATATTTATACAAAAAAGCAAAACTGTTGGGCTGCCCACAAATGACTCTTGGGATTCCCCAACGTTTCACCTCCCCCCACTCTTCTTTTATCAAGTGTTTACAACGTATTACAATAAAACAAACAAATGAAGCGCTTATGAGGAGGGTCCCGCTTGACTATTCAAAAACCTCTTCCATGCTAAAGCTTCTGAAGCAATACTTTCAAACTCAGAAGGTTCTAAGAAATGAATATTGATTTCAAATTTAGCGGCTGGATTTCTTATTCCTAGCTAAGCTCAGGTGAAGTTGATCCTCTAGCAACTGTACACTAACTGCGAAATAAGCTACTTCATTTCTCAGGATCTGTTCATTTAGGGCTTTGATGTGCTGAACCCGTTGCTCATATTCCTGATATATTCTTTGCAACATCTCTAAAAATAGGCTGTGATCTGGAAAGGTATCCATTCTCTGTTCAGCATCAACCTGGCAACGATTATAAGTAATCAAAAGTCTCCTGCAGAATTCTGTACAAGCTCCCTTTGTCTTCTTAACAACCTTCTTGAATTCTTTGGCCGTGTTTATGGAAAATTCCAATAAATCATAGTCTTGTCTCAGGTCTTGTTGATCCTTTGGTGGCAGATCAGCAGGGATTTCCTCGTTGGCCTCTAATCTTGTCATTCTTCCTGTTAGGACTTCTAAAATTTCCTGCGATCTATCTACAAAATATGAAGAGGTTTCCAAAATCTCTTCCAACCGATTGTCTACCTGCAAGATCTTGCACCTTTCTTCCTCTATGGCTACTTGCAGTTGGTGCATCTTGCTCCTCTGTGCTAGGACATGCTCCTTGAAAGGCTGAAGGTTGACTTGTTGTTCTCTGGCCTCTTCTAGAGTGGCTGTTAATGAAGTGTCATGTTCGTTAAGCTCTACAGTCTGCCCCTGAGATTGTCTCTCAGATTCCTCCAAGGTGGCTTTCTGTAGCTCTAACTCCCCTATCCTACCAAGCAACTGATCCTTTTCTATGTGAATAATTTCATATACCGTCTTCAACTCATCCTTTTCTTCCCTTAACCCTTGACATTCCTGCTGCAATTTCTCCATAATTCCTTGGGCAGCCTCCAGAGATCTCTTCTCTACTTGGAGGAACTGGAACTCAGATTTTGAAGACTTTATTTCATGCGGCATGTCTTCAAACTTTCTTTTCAGTCTACTACTTTCCTCTCTTTCCCTTCTCAGGGTATCCTTTAGTTGTGCAACAGACTTCTTTGACTATTCAAGATCAGTCATTATCCAATCAACATTGTCCTCAAAAGCATGGATTAATGCTGCTCCAGCTCTGATGGTGAACCTGGGGTCCTTGTCTATCCCATTTACTATGGTTGTATCATTTATCATTTTACCCGACTGCCCCCCAGTCTTGACCTTCCTTTCGATCCTCTTTACAATTCTCTTTGTTTCTTTGTCGTAAAAAATAGTGTTGAAGTTCAGTACATCTTCTCCTTTCTTCTACTCGAAAGGAATTAGTCTTAGGGTGGGAACAACAGCCTGTCCCAATGTGCTACCAGCAGCTGCCTTAGGTTCTTGAACATCAGGATTACCCACATCCTGAACCTGGATTTCTATAGGATCGGAAGCTTGTTGCTATGTCAACTTTAACCTTTCTGCTTCTTGCTTCCTAAGTTCCTCATCCATTTTCCTTTTCCTTTCCTCTTCTTCAATCCTGGCAGCTTCTTCTGCCTTTCTAGCTACTTCTTGTTTAGCTCTTCTCTTTTCTTCTTCCTCACCTTTAATCCAGCTTTCAACTTCCTGTGCTAGCCTCCCAGCATCTTCATCCCTTTTTCTAGCTTCCTCTTCCTCCGCTTTTTTCTGCTCATCTTGTCCTTTCCCGCCTTTAGTGGTAATTTTCTCATTAAATCTTCTTCTTAAGGCAATTATGTTTTCTGCACTGCTGAAAACGGATTCATCTTTATCCCAGTGGCTTGTGTACTCAAAATGTACATTTGCCTCCTTGTAGTGCTCTGCCACTTTATTCCGGGAATCGTTCCTGTGGAAATTTATTTCCCCAAATGGAATTTCCCCAATTCTTCTACAAATTCATCGGCTTTCTTGACTCTTGTGAACTTATAGCTCCCCAACTTGAATGGTAAGGGAGGATAAGTGGCCTTCTTATGTTCAAATAGAAAACTCCCTATGCCATCTAAGAAGACTTGCATAACTACCTCTTTGTGTATCACATAGTCAGTGGCATATTTTGGCAATAGTGAGGGTGCTCTGGAGCATCCATACATTCTGAAATACAATCCATCCTCCATCAAGTAGTAATCTTCATATTCTTCAATAACCTGCAAGGCTTCCTCCGACATGCAATTGCACTCTTTTAAGAAAATCAATGTATATAATGGCATAATGAAGTGCTCACACACTTCTCTATAGTGACTGTGGTATTTGTGTGCCCACAGTGGCTTGTAAGCTGAGTAGACTAGTGTTCTTTCCCGGTCCCAGATACACCTCAGGTTTGTGAAAGGTTGGTTGCATAATATGCAATCAATCAGTATGTAGAACTCTGATTTTTTCTGGGACACCCCTCCTAATGCGGAAGCAATGCAGGCCGAGAGGCTGTTTGATACAATGTTCGCCCAGTTGAACACTGTCCCTTGGGTTGCAACATAGAAGATAATGGGCACCCATACCAACTTGAATCTTTTACCGTGGGCTCGCTCGAAAATTCTGTTAAGCATCAAGGCAATGAACCTGTAAGGGGTCCTTAGGGTGGCAGTATCATATTCCCCTTACGACCTAGTCCTGAAACTCTTGCCAGGCATCAGCATTCTTTTCAGTGTCTCGACTAGGTCCAAATTAATGGTCTTTAGCTAGTCTTCAGTTAGGTATACCTGGGCCTCCGGTAAATGGTAAGCTAGTGATACGTACCCATGGCTATAAGCAACATAACCCTGCTTGTCAACATTTGCCAAAATCATGGTGGTTACATCCGCCCAGGGCAGAATCCATCCAATCACCTCTAAGCACGGAAATAGTTCAGGTTTGGTAGAAACCCTCATCAGAGTAGATCTCTCTATATTTGCATATATGGTTTCCTCCTCAAAGCCTGTGTCAGGTACCTCTCGGTGCGTTATTAGTCTGTAGACCTCCCCCCACTTATATTCGGGTTCCATACCCACTATGCATTTGGTATCTTCATAAGTGTATTCAACTTTGGTGACAATTTCAACCTCGGGTTCCTCCTCTACTATAGGAGCCTTCTTCTTCTGGCATTTAGACATCTCGAGTTCGGAAGGATTTTCCTATCATACACAAAATCCTTTAGGTTCTGTTGAGCCATTTCTAAATAATATTCAAAGAATGGAGACAAACTGTATGATCATTTTACCTCATTTAGATTATTCATCATTGCAACTACGAAAAATAAATAAACAATACTAAAAAAACCAAGTGTTCCTGCAGAAAACACAATCTGCCAACAAAGCTAAACTAGCTCATGACTAAAATTTGCAGAATCAACTCAAAAAATCATGGCCTCTCTAAATGAAGAAAACCCCCCTTGGCACTACGAGATAAATCACCCACATCAACAATCTCACCCTAGGCGGGCGTAACTTCAAAAACGCGACCCTAGTCTACAAGAAATGCGAGCGACCATATAGGCTGGGAAACCAAAACCCCAAAATCTCTGAAATAAACAAGGAACACTCTCCTCCTGCAACTAACAGGGAATTACCCTCCCCAGACGGCCATACACAGACTGGGGGAAATTGGTGCGGACAGCGTAACGGCCGTCTGTGTCGGTTTCCCAAGCAGTCGAGTGCAAGTTGCAAACTCATAATGGCTGCGAATTCAATCATCAAGCAAAACAAAAAAACCCCCACCGGGCAGCCATACCACCTATGTAGATTATATATGCATTGAAATGGAAACTAGGTATCCACTAACCACAGAGGTGGCGAACTAACCAAGGGCGACAAAACTCAGTTTGACCATTCGAACGGAAAAGGAAAAATGAGAATCAGGGCCTACCTGGCAATGTGCTGTGCGACTGGTCGAGAAAAATCCGCAAACCTCCACGGCAGAGCCACCTAGGAGCGAGTACGATGGTCTACTCGAAGTGATAACGACAGAATGGGAAAATCACAAAACAACAATAAAAAATAATAAACCCCAACCCCAATATATACACCCTGGTCAACAAATAATCGGCAGGAAAAATAAACCCATCGGGTGGCAAAACGACTACAGGATCGGCGATCCTGTCAGCAGCACCTCCTCAACAGCGGATGATGAAACAACTATGAGACCCGCAAGGGCATCGACAAGAGAAACAAATAAAACCTTGCATCGGAGCTCACCAAACTAAGGCCTCGACCAATAGTTGGTTGAAGAGCCGCAATGACGGAAACCATAAAGGCACCAAGTTCCGCAAACCAATCAAAATCGAGGGCAAAAATAAACATAACTTTGGCAAAAAATATCGGTCAAGCAGAAAACAAAATCAAATAGCATCGGAAGGATAGTTCTTTCCAGAGCCGCAACGACGAGAGTTGAAAAGACCAAGGAATTGTGAATCAAAACGGTGGGAGTTGAAAAAGGTTAATACAACCGTCAAGGACTTCGCAAAACATCATCCGCAATGGTGGAAATCGTAGAGGAAAAATGTTCCAACGGGATCTTAATACAGCTGCCAATAAAGAAAACAAATAAAGCGCATCAGAGACCAATAACCCTTGGATCAGACCGGATGTCCTATTCTTCTCCGCAACGGCGGGCGCGCAGTTAACTGCATTCCCGACTCAATAGTCTAAAACACTTCCGATGGCAGGGCAAAATCAATACAAACTGTAAAACAACATTGGCATAAAAGTATTTCTTGAGCAAACATCAAACAAAACCAAGAGCTGAGCCAAAAAATGAATTAAAACCAAGAGTTGAGCCAAAAAATGAATTAAAAGGAGGGTCCCAAATTTTTTTGAATTTTGGGACCCTTGATATGATGAGTATATGGTGGATACCTCCTCCTTCTGATGTTAAGTATGTGGATGTGAATACCATTGAATAACTCATGCCTTTGATGATGTCCATTGAATCCTTTGACCTTGGAACTTATGCATAAGGTAACATGGTCTTTGGCACCTTTATGTGTGGAATCTTTGAAGTCCTGAACAAATTGAAGAATTTAAGGGTATTATACCAAGGATTTGCAAATAAAACCATCATAGGGAGATATTCCTCGTCAATCCATTTCCGTTGATATGTGAATCATCTTATAACTCCTTACGATTGAAAAGATATGAATTTCTGAAGTTGGTGTACCCCACCTTTTTGGGTCAGCTGACCAAACAAAATAGAATTTAATTATTTGTAATTTTGAATTGCATGTCGGGTCAGTTTGAGGTACTAAATTTCCTCCACAACCTATATAAATAGAATATCAAACATTTCATTTGTTCATCAATCAAGTCTCTCTTTGGTAATTCACAACTCTTGGAGAAAAGTGTGAAACTTTCTGGAGGAGAAATTTTTGGGCATCTTCACTAAAATTGGCAAAACTTTCTCATACAGAATCAGAATTACAAAATTCTTGGCTCGTTGGAAAGATTGTTACAAGGGATATGTGGTGACATGATCTATAGTTTATTTTGGTTTTTTCTATTGTTTATTCATCTTTTGATCTTCGAAAAGGTATGGTTCATGCTTTTGGGTTTCTCTTGTGATGGAACATGTCTTTCATGGATAGAGTTCATATTTGATATTAGTATGTGAGCCTATATATTGGTATATATAGTTGAATTCATTATGGACTCTATAATGATGATGTTGCATACATTTATGCAATGATATGATACACTTTATGATGATAATGCATGTACACTCTATGATGTTGATGCACTCCTATACAATATGATGTACATGCATACCATAGTGTGGTGATTCTCTCCTATGCACTATGATGTATAATTTATGTTGATGATGCATACACGGTGCACACTGAGATGATGATGATGATGCATACCCTTTGACAATGATGCATACCTATGATGATGATGCATGACAATGCATGCCTTATTTTCAGTGAAAGCAGAGCATAATTACTTGTTCAGTAATTGTGTATGACGAGGTGTACAATGATGTACATGAGCAGTGCATGACAATGAAATAACTTGTATGTATACATGGATGATTTGGCAGTGATCAGAGTGCAAAGGTTATCAACAACATATTTAGAGTTTGGTTTGACACGTTCACAGGTTTGACAATCTCTTTCTTATTTGGGTGGCAGGACAGGGCAAGGAAAGGAGGTTGTAGCATCCTTCCGGTTGAATCCTAAGAACTATGGAGTTGTAGCTTCCTTCAGGTTGTATCCTGTAAATTAGGAGGTTGTATCCTCCTTCCAGTTGTAGCTGGAAAATTGAAGTCATTGTAATAAGGGGGTTGTTTCCTCCTTTATATTATTTCTAGAAAACTATTATTAAAAAGGATTTTGTGGTTTTACCCTAGGACTTGGGTTTCCACATCAAAAATTATTGTGTACTGTGCAACTTGTTATTTTCATACACATTGATGATATGATGTGATTGGTGATCAACAACTTGCTTTTGATTAAAAATTTATAATTGTGCAAATACTGATTCACCCCCCTCTCAATATTTCAACATGACTATGATACCACTCTTAAACATCTCTCTCTCTCTCTCACACACACACAATTTAAGGCATTATATGGGTATGGATCTTAATCACCCAAACACTAGGCCATTCAACATGTTAAGTTCTCTATTGTGGCTGAAATAATATGTGAGATTGAAAACTTATTCAACATACTAAATGGAAACTTTTCCATGTCATGAAACATAATGAAATAATAGGTTGATCACCACTCAAATTATAGTTTGATACTAGAGATATGGTCTTTGATCGATTACAACCATACTAGTAGCCAATTATTTGACAATAAGGTAGGAATAAGCTTCAATCGAAGTAATATTCCCCACATACCACATAAAGTGTGAGTGCAAATGGAGGATGTAACTATGTATTAAATATTCTTGACAAGAGAGAACTCCATGATGTCTTCTATGCTTTTTATTTAAAAAATAAGTTGGGTAGTGAAGGGGTTTCCTAAATAGAGATAGTTCTAATGTATGAAGATGGAAAGTTAATATTGGAACATGAAGAAATTCCCATGATGAATGTACAAAAATTCTACGTAAGGCATATCACATAGTAGAAGATCAAATTTAGGGGCCTCTTCGAAGAGGAAGCCACATGGGATTCCAAAGAAATTTTAGAGAAGTGCCCAATTTCTTACATTGTAGAGCACTACTACTCTTGGATAGCTATCCACTAGAAATAACACGTCCTTTCTCCTTTCTTGATTAAGATATAATAATGAGTTTCACACAATTGGTTCAAGAATTACTTTTGGAATAAGTGCTTTGGGGTTTGACTTTTACTCTCTATTATTCAAACTAAATGTTCAGAAAGTGCTATCCCTTTTTTCACAAACCTTAAAAATTATTGTGAAGGACAAGATGGATTGATTCCCAAATTTAGGCAATTTGAAGATTTGTCTAGATGTAGAAGCACATTTCTACATCTTTTTGAGCCATTTTACCACATACTTTGGACTTATATTAGGGTGGAAATGCATCTTTTCAAATTTTCCAACGTTGCCCTTCCTTGCTTGATTTTTCAACGTTGAGGGAAAAGCTTTTATAAGAGGTCAAGTATGTTCTTTACCTAATACTTAACCACAACATCATTGGTGGGGATTATAAAATCCTCATAGGGAATTAAAATCTATGTACATAAGCTATTTTGTGTATATGCTCATGATTCTGTAATAATATTCATAGTATTAGACATTCATTCTAGTGTATTCTAATATTTAAGAAAATGCCACTTTTATGTAATAAGGACACAATGATTCGTATTATTGACTCAAGATTTAGGCAAGTTTTTCCCTCTTTGTTAATATAAATGAGGGGTGCCAATCCTCATATGTATCTTTTATCATTTTATCAATTTGATATTCTAGTTTATTGATGTTTATTTGAGGTGTATTCCCCATTACTCGAATTTGCAAGTGTAAATGCAACCCTATATGAAAGGATGCCCCCTCTCTTTTCCTTGCTTTTGGCTCTGTATTGATAGTATTTGTTTTGGATAATCCATAGTTGTATTAGTAGTTCCCTTTTGAGCATAGGAACATGCATACAATTGGCTAGTCTGATATTTTTGGGATGGTTTTACATGTTCTCCCAAACTTTTCTTCATCTTTGTTGTTCTCCTAGGTTGTTGATTTAGAGTCAATACATTCATATCATTTATCCCTTGTTGTATCCATGCATTAGTAATGGGATAAAACACAATAAGAAGATTTCATTTATCTCATGGGTTATTAGAGTGGTTAGAGAGATATGTATATTCATTTAGAACAACCACCCTCTTTAGGATTTTCTTGGTACATGTAAAGAAAGAATTATTAAAGCTATTGGTACACAATATGTGGCATAATTCATCCTTCTAAAACACATGATTGGGGTGTAAGAGGCCTTACAATCAATAGAGGTTAATGATGTATATAAGCTTTAATAAAGTCAATAAATCTAATTGTAGAGAGTTTATTTGGGTTGCCTAGCACTAATTGAGTTTCATATTCTATCTATGTTTTTTGAATGCCTTTATACTTTAAGCACAAAAATGAAAAGGAAAGTGTTTTTCCTTATTTTGTGTGTATGAAGTTTATGTCTGATCTCTAAAACACTATGACCATGAGTTTTATTCTTGCTCTATGGTTTTTTCTACAAATTCCTAAGAGGTAATAGCATGTTATTAAAAGTAGACTAAATAATATTGATATTTTTATACACTGCCTTTCAATTTATGGAATATGACATGTTATTAAAAGTAAACTAAATAATAATGATATTTTTATAGACTCCCTTTCAATTTATGGAATATAGAGCATACTTGTTGAATCTTCATTAAGTACAAAACTTACTGTCAATATTTGAACTTCCCTTGCAAGTCATGTTTGCTTGCAAGATTCTGCCAAAAGTCCCTACATTTGACTGTAATATTATGTCTCACCTAATCTCTCAATGTATTAGAACACACTACCTTCCTTTTATAAACTTTACGTCTTTATTAATTTCAATACAATAAACTTTTCATACATTACAAAAATACCTTCCTTTTATAAACTTTATGTCTTTATTAATTTCAATACAATAATTTTTTGATACATTACACAAATCTTTTCACATTCTTAGGACATAATAGCATGTTACTAAAAATAGACTTAATAATATAATTTTGCAACCATCTCCCCCAATATATTAAGTTTGGAACATTATTTAAGAACATGTTTCATAATGGGTAATGGTTCTCCATGAAATGTTGGACCCACGGAAACTCCATAACAACTATAATCCAAAATCAATATGGGCAATATATATAGTTATTGAATATTCCTTTGAATACATATCTCAAAGTTTGAAATATCCTTTGTAGTCATTTCCACTTGCAATTTTCAATTAAACACACTCTATTTTTAGAATTGCATCTTTAAAATAAAAAACTACATATTCAAAAAATCCATTCAAAAATCTCTTCCTTAAGCCCCTGAAACTCAACATCGCAACTCCTACACAAGTTGTTTGAACAAGTCATGCAAAGATGGGCCATACCATTTTTTGAGTTGATAACACCATCTTCAACAATCCCATTCCATTCATAGAGACTTACATCACTTAACACACACACATGGTTCCCTCTGCTTCTTACCTTCCATGGTGTGAAAACACATTATGAATATCCCAATCTCTCAATGCTCTAACGATGAAATTGCTAGGTTTCCTAGTACCAAAACACTTGGATTTGATACCATGTTGTAACATAAAAACATAGAAGAATACATTGCAAACGTAACGAGACATATGAAACACATAATCAACATAAAAGGAGCACACATTAACCAACTAATGAACACATATTTAGGAAAATTCAATGAGATTGATACTATCACAGTAGAACCAATTCTCCCTACAATAGGTACAAAGAATAATATGCCCACAAAAGCCTCTAGTCTCACCTACAATGTGTCTACCTTCATTCTATGTGATATCAATTCCTCTTCATTACATTACAATAAAAATTTCAATTTCATTGTAAGAAACTTTTCACATTCTTAAAAAATAACATGTGACTAAAACTAGATTTAATCATACTAATTTCAACACTCCCCTTCAATATATTAAATCTAGAACATAATGTTAAAGTTTTTATTGATTACAAAACTCAATGTCACCATCCTACTTTCCCTTGCGAGTCATATCCACTTGTAGTATGCAATTGTATTATCCCTATCCCCATCTTTGACTATAACATCTCCAAAATCACCATGGTATATACATATCAACACCCCTCAAATATCTCTTCCATAAGTCCTTGAACACAACGTCCCAACTCCTTTACAAGTTCTCCAAATGCTTGCAAATCCCAAACACACTATCTTTTAAGTTGATAACATCTCAAGCATTACCATGCCATTCATTTGGAACCTCGCATCACTTGACAACTACTCATGGCTTTTTTTTCCTCTTGTCCTCTGCCTTATTTTGTGTGTGCATAAGCTTATTTTTGAGTTGTGAAATGTTGTGAACATAGGTTTTATTCTCATTGCAATATTAATGTTTATTTCCTCTTGGATGTTGCTGTGAATGCTCTATTTTTTTACATGGTTCCAAATATGTAGGTTGTCCGCAAAATGTTTAAACTCTCACTTTGTATTTTCACAAAGTGTTATGCTTGATAATAATATCTTCAAAAATACAATTTTTTTTAAAATGGCTTCGAGCATCGCTATAGTGTCACAAAATCTACTATGAGGATTTGATGGCCAAAGGTTTAGGCTCTAAAAACTTTGGATGGAAATGTTATTGTTGGAGAGGGAATTGCTTGATATTTTTAATGTGAAAGCAAAAGCCAATGGCTACACAAATGAGTAAACTTATGAATTAGAGTTAAAAGGATGGGAAAACATGAGCCTTTATTATTCTCCATTTAAGTGACAATTTTGTTTCAATTACGAGTTAGGTCGAAACCTTAAAGGATGCATAAGACAAATTAGTTCAGGAAAAAAGCTCTAAGCACCGAGTTCATCTAAGAAAAATTGTCTTCTAAAATATTTGAGATCATGGGGGCATATAGAAATTTTGGTCCCTCGTAGAAGAAATGGCAATGTGTGGTGCTCAAGTTTCTAATGAAGATGTCATCATTACTCTTCTAAAATCAAGCTTGCATTGTATGAAGAGATAGTGTTAACATTGGGGTTTAAGATCAAGTTGGCCTTTGAGGAAGTATGCCCTGATCCATTGAAGGAAGAAATCAAGGAAATCAAGGATGTTGAAATAATCTCAAAGGAAACATTAACATTATTTTCAGCAAGCAATAAAAGGCATGGAAAAGAAAGAGAACAAGGGGAAACATAATCAATAAAAGTTACATTTCCTAATGGAGAATTCAAAGGCCAAAAAGAAGAAGAAGCTGAAACACAACATTGGTATGAAATATTGCCTAAAAACGGAATTGTTTGGTCATCTTATTGCTAAGACAAGAAAGAAGAGGGATGAGGCCAATCTCTCTTCATAACAACTCTTCACATAAATAAATATGGCGGCGGTTGTTTCTTCTAGCTGCTAGTATCTAGATTTTTTCATGACTCAACATATGGGTCCTATGTACGTGCTTGGTTTGTGAAATATCACTGTCGTAAGAGGAAAGGATGTGATTTTTTGAGGTTTAGAAAATCATGAAATTGTAGGGAAGGGCACTATTTCGATGATAATGCTAGATGGTGCATACAATAAGATTTATAGTGTCCTGAAATGTTCCTACAATGATTAAGAATTTGTTGGTTGAGTCAAATTACAAAGCAAATTCACCATGGAATTTGATGTAGAAGGAGGCAAGCACAAGAATTGCAATGGGAAGGTGATTTCAAAAGAAGTGGGGGAAGGTAATTTGTATAGACTTTGTATAGATACACTTGAAGTAGCATTGAATGTTGTTTGTTGGGATTAATGATGTTGCCATTTAACAACATAGACTTGGGGATATCGGTGCACAATCAATGGAAACCATGACAAGGGGGAAGTTGGGTGAAGGTTTATAACTGAAAATACCAATTTCACATGGCATTTACGAAGGACGTGCCTTCAACAAACAACATCAATTTCCTTTTTCCAATGATGATGTCAATAAAGCTGAGAAATCACTAGAGATAGTCTACTTGGACACCTGCCGACCGATGCAAACTATGTTACACAAGGGAGCAATATATATTTTTAACTTTAATAATGACTTATCAAGAAATACTTTTGTATGTTTCTTAAAGGAGAAATCAACAACAATCGAGTGTTTTATATTGTTTCAGACTTCAATGGAGAATGAGAATGGGAATCCACTAAATATGCTAAGGAGCGGCAATGGTGGTGAGTCTCAAATGCCTTCAAATTTTGTGAACAACAAGTCATCAAATTTGAATTCACAGTTTCCTATACTTTGTTGCAGGATGGGGTGGTGGAAATGAAAATAGAACATTGATGGAGAGTGTAAAGTGCATGCTGAAAAATGTTGCATAGCCAAATATTTTTTTTGGGCAAAAGCCTTTACCACAACAATGTATTTTTTAAGATCCATTACCCACTATGGAATTGAAATAAAAAACTCACCATGCAGCATGGTGTGGGAAGAAGCAAACACTCAAAACCTGAAGGTTTTTGGGCTTCTTGCATATTTACATGTTCCTAATGAGAAACGAAAGACACAAGATGACAAAAGTGTAAAAAGCATCATCATTGGTTATGATGATGATGCTGATATTTACAAGGCTTAAGATCCAGTGAGGAAGAAGCTTACTACAAGTAGGTATGTGAACTTTGATGAAAATGCAGTGTTGTAGAGGAGAGTGGGAGATGTGAACATGGAAGCTGTTGTGGAAAAACAAACTCAAATGTTTGGACTCAGGTTGATAGTGTTGGTGTTGGTTCATTCAGAAGCATCAACAAGATATTTGGGTCCAACCCTAACATGATTTGCAAGTGGAAGAACTTGTCAACAACAGAAATGATCGAGGACTGGAGAAGTCACATCCTTGACCACTGGATCTTGAGGAGGTCGAAGAAATTGTTCTTAATCTGCATATTCTTAGAAGATCAATGAGGGATTGGAGGCCATTAAAGAGGTTCCAAGAAATCTCAGATGTCAAATAAATAATTGCAACCTACACTTGAGAGTTACCAGCCAAAAAAACTAGAAGAATGAATGGTGTTGGAACATTTTGCAAGAAGGGCTTTGGGATGGTCTTTGCAGCATGGATTTGTAAACTCTTCACTAAGTAGTAGTGTTGTAGATAGGAAGCCATCGAGTGTAAAGTAAATAAATCCAACTGTGGGGAGTTGACACGTTCGGTATGCTTAGAAATGTTAAAGTTTCATATTCCGTTTATGTATTTTAAAAATATTTACACAGTGATGTACAACAATGACAAGCAAGGGATTTTTCCCTCATTTTGTGTGTGCATAAACTTTATTTCTGATCTCTGAAACATTCTGAACATAGGATTTTATATTGGCTGCAATATTTCAATTTTCTGTCCATTGCATCTGATTTTATACCTGTCTTTGTGCATTATATTCTTCCATGTGGCTGTAAATGCCCTATTTTTTAACATCTAGGTGCGGGGCCCAAACACAGTGGATAGGAAAATGATATTAGATGATGATAGTTGGGAAAAAGTAGAACTGCATGGTTTTGAATTTGTAGCACCAATAGTGGAGATGATCTGCTATGTAGATTTGGATTCCCCTAGCCTTGGAGAGATTGAACATTGCACGACAGGGAAAGTCTATTTGTTTGATAGATCCTACATTGGCTTTTGTATAACAAATACAAATCATCATACAAACAAGATGAGATAAGTTGAATATCCCTCTTAACATGGTTGCGATCATGCTTGAGCCAAATTGGTTTGTGCAGATGTCTAGGAGAGTGACAACTATAGATGATACTAGGGTGGTGTTCAAAACAATCATCTCTAGGTCTATAAAATCTAGAGTAGGTAAGGGTAATTCAACAACAGTGTCTATATCTTGTTGAGCTTAGTTACTCTTTCAGCCCAATAGCAGCAAGGGAGATTAGACCAACCATTGGCAAAGAGGAACATGTCAAATGGTAGAGATGAATGGGGATGGAGCTGCAGAGATTTGTCAGCTTGACATCTTGTTAGTATCACAAGTTGTAACAAATTTTTAATTGCCGAAAGGAATTTGTCCACTTGTAGCTTCATCCATTTTGTTACATGAACATGCTTACCTCTTGGTGTGGAGAAGTAGGTATATGTGTGCAGCAGCCTTTATTTTCAAATAAGGAAGACTGTAGACCACTTTTAAGGATCATCAACACCTTGGGGGGTGGACCAAAAAGATGCCATGCTGGTTGATGAGGAGGAGGCTATAAATGGAAAGTTTAGAATGGTTGGTGTGCCACTAGATGATATTTTAGAGGTGGACCAACAAGATGCCATGCAGGTTGATGAGGAGGAAGCTATAAATGGAAAGTTTGGATTGGTTGGTGTGCCACTGGATATTCTAGAGGATCACAATCATAGTGATCATGGTGAAATTATCGACGCCCAATCTTTTTGGAATGTTTCAAGGAAAAAAGATGGAGAAAATGCCCCATGAATTATTTTTGCAATTTAAGGTGCTTTAAGGTTTTAAGCCTGAAAGAGGTTTACTGCAAATACTTTAGTTATCCATTATTAATTTATTTATTAGTTGAACTTGACATTGATGTAGTTGACGTTTTTCGATACTTTACTTTTCATTTGTTAATGAGAAAATCAGTGTTTCATCTATCATGGTACTCTATTTCTAAATCTCTGATAACTAATTTAATGTTTTATGCATTTTAAATAATAATTCTGTTATTTTAGAACTTAGATCTTTATATATTGACTTTTATACTGATCTTTAAAGTCATTATAAAAAGTTCATATTCTTTATATTTTTAGTTCCTGTTCTCCTATTCCATGGAAATTGAAGGTGGGTGGGGGGTTCTCCAAGCTGTCCTCGAACTTTGTCCCCGCATCCTCAAACCTTCGTGTAAGATAGGTTCATAGTCATGCAATTTTGTATCACTCTTCCAAACTATTTAAACATGAAATCCTGGTGCAAGTAACAAAAATAAGAATGGTGGTGCAAGTTCATACTATGCTCAAGTTCAAATTGCGTGCAAGTTCTAGCTACCTCTAAAGTTTTCTGTTTGTCAAACATAAGGTTTGTTGCTCCTTAATACAAAATCCAATGAAGAACTCACAATGTTCAAGAAGAATCACAATTGATTTGTTCAATAGGTTGATTCTATGTTTTTATCTGCACTGCAAATCATGAAGACGACTTTGTCAAGTACATATATTTTCTACTTAGAAGTGGCTCCCTGGAAAATGATATTGAAACTGATTACTAGGGCACCATATAACTACTCACATTAATAAGTCCAACTCTGATATTCAGGGACACTTGGGATACAGCTTAAGGATGCACCCAGAGTGTAAAGTTTAAACCTTAACTATAGCTTCAAGACCTTGAAATCATGGATAGAGTCTCACTATAGCAATCAGCAAAGAGGAACTGACAACTGTAATAAATCTACTCAAAAGTAGAGGGGAGTATTAATATAAAACAAAATCCCAGCATAGGGATATGACACCGTAGTAGTAATACTAGCAATTATTATGGAAATCACAAAGATGACAAAAGCAAGCCAAAGAGGGCCACAAGGCACAACACAAGGTATGACACCGGAACCGCCAGCAATGTTAGTACTGGAGTGAGGGAGGATGCAATCATATCAACCTGGGGATGTGCACCCTGAAGTCAACTTCTAAATTGGCAAAGCTTTAGCAAAAGGTATGCATGCATGGTCATAAGACCCTTTTACTAATATCCAAGATTCCAAACATTTTGGAACCCATTGTTTTCAAATGCTCGAGCCTCGAACAAAAAATATTCATTATTGCTTTATATGAATTAGACCATGAGGATAAATGAATGATTTTCGCAATCATTTAAGGCATATTGACAGAAAATGTTTCTAACAAGAAACTGTAGATAAGCCTCTAAGAGTCCACAGCTAATGTGATGGAAAAGAGAACATTGAAATGGAATAACAAGACCCCGCAATTCAATGCAAGTAGTAACAAACCACCAAAACAAAAGGAAAAATAAAGAAATGAAAGAAGCGACCACAGAAGGGTAAAGGATATAACCATGGAAAATCTGTGTAAAAGATCCATTTGCAAAAGGTTGATTCTCGTGAAAAAGAAAAAGAGCAGAGACTATTCCATTGATTGCCAAACCGTGAGATAAATTACATGGAGCAAAATACTTTACTAAATTAGACTTGAGACCAGGATGATATCAAATAGGAAATGGAGAGGACAAAATTTTATAGATAAGAGTGATTGTATGAATTCTGGACCATAATTTTTCATAGGCCTGAAACAGATTTTTGGTCAGTGGAGACACTGGAGACTAGATCTCAATCTAAATTTCATCTTGCTTAACAAATTCATCAAACCTCCTACAAGCATAGAATTTGACCAAAGCACAATGGGCACACTTTTGTTTGTGTATTTACAGCTATCATGCTTAGATAACTGAACTTGGAGCCTGGTGCTAAATGGCACATTCCATACATAGAATTTTAAAGATGCTTCAAAGGCCACAGTCAGCTCAAAAGAGCTAGTTTCATTGTAGTGTATTGGATTCCAATTTTTCATCAAGATCAAGTCCACTTATAGCACTAACAATACTTACCAAATAGTTATGATTAAATATAGCTCAGTCACTATCTATAGAATGCTAAAATGTCCAGGGGTGGCAGGTGCAGGGGGATCATTGCTGATCCTAGTGGAAACAAAAAAATGAACTATTAATGAAGCCTTGGAACAACCACAAATGATCAAGCAGAAACATATGCTCTCCTACAGGGATTAATTCTTGCCCACTCAATCAGGACAGACCCTCTTGTAGCTATTGGGGACTCAGCCATACTTATTGAGCTTATGAACACCTCCAAAACTCCAACAGATGGCACACTCGTCTGTCTCCTAGCAAGAATCAATCAAGAGAGAGGTAGTTCCAAGGATATCCAGTTTTTTCACATCCTAAGGGATCATAACCGAGTAGCGGACTATCATGCAAAAAAAGCCTCCAGACTGAATCAAGGCGAACTCAAAAAAACTGGGGGTCTTGAACATTATAAGTTTATAACATCCCCTTAAGGTCATGTTGGGAACCACAACTTTCATTCCCTCCATGTGACTCAGCTATAATTGAATGTATCAACCAAGTTTCATTTCATATTAAAAACAGTAGGACGCGAAGAGTTATACCTGCATGTGCTCGCACATGTTGAGTTTAATGTTGTCCCAGAGTTTTGAAGTCATGGTGGATGTTATATGGTTAGAAGTTGGGATATTGTGTGCATAGGCTCCAGTTTTGGGAGAGGTGGGTGAACAATGGCCGACTGTCTTAGTGGATTTACAGGTAAGTAAATCTCTCCTTGGAAGGTGGTTTCATGTTTCTTATGTCAATTGGCTTTGCTTGCCCCCTGTGCTTGTGGTGGTTGTTGGTTATATGCCGGTGTTTGTCTCTGGTAGAAGAGGTTTGACCTTCTCTTCCATAAGAAGGGTAGTAAGTTTTTTAACTTTTGAAAGTTCATATGTATGCTGGCCTCTGTTCGAGTTCTCTGGACACTTCTTTGGGCTCCCCCTGGTTCTCTGATTGGTGGTTCCCTTGGTTTTATCAGTATAAGTATTGATCCTGGTGCTCCTCTCCTTCTGCAGCGGTTTATTGGTATTTGGAGTGTTCTGTCGATCAGCCCCTGGTTGATTCTTCTTGTTGATTTTGGGCAATGGCTTGTCCAGGTTGCAATGGAAACTATCAGAGGGAAATCCAGGAGATTTGTAGGGTTCTCAAGAGACATGAAGCCTTCATTAGTGGTAACAGAACAGGGTTCTCAAGAGACATGAAGACCTTATTGGTGGTGACAAAACTTCCATCTTTTCAGTAATTACCAAGGTTCATGGAAATGAGCATTTATGTAACACTGAAACTGCTATGATTATGGATACATTGGTTCAGCAGAGGAGGGAAATTCAAGTCCTGGAGGCAGAAACTTACAGGCTCAGAAACATGGTATTGAACCTTAACAAAGGCTTGCACTCAGCAGCACCTAGTCCTAGAATGTCCATGGGTTCTGTCCATGTACAATTCAAAGAAGAAGAAACGGTCCATCAGATGCAAGAGTGTATGGAGTTGGACAAACAGGAAAATCATCCCTCCACCATTGGCCGAGACAAAGATTACAGCAAGCATGACTTTCTCTAATTTCTGTTTATCTCATGTTATGTAAATCTGTTTTGATTTTAGCCATCTATCAAAGGTTTATACTAGCCATCTATCATAGGATTTATACTAGCAGACCTTTCAGGAAATCCTCTGTGAAGGATCTTACAGTTCTTTTTGCTTTAGCTTCAAATTTTCTGGTACTTTTGTTGAATTTTGCTCCTCTAGACATTCTCAAATTTTGTATTTTCCTGCTGACCAGTTTGGCTGCAGCCTTTTGTTATAAAAAAAAACCATTTCTGTTGAAAAAACAGAATGCTAAAATGTCCATTTAAATAGTTTATGTTGCATAATATAAAACCAAGAGCAAACATTAGAAAATAGAAATCAAGCAAACTCCCATGTTCAGAAATGTAATTGTTTATTTTCGTTCTGAATCTTGAGAGCAATCAGCTCCTGCTCCCTAACCTTTGGGGCTGAACTTTTCGTGTAAAATAACAATCACCTACCCTTTCCCCATTGTTGGATTTTGTGGAACTTCGGAAGTTATTCTTATTGTATTTTTATTATATTGTTTTGTACCTCCTACAGGAGATCATACTGATGTAATCATTCATATCAACCCTTGAAAGAATCAATGTAAACCCTGGGAAATTTTATATAAGAAAATAACTAAAATAAAATTATTTTTATTTCTCCCCGAGGGAAGTCGGCCCAGTTAGGGTTAAATGTCAGTTTTGTAAAATGTATAAATAGAGAGGTTGGGTGCCTCATTTGGATGTGCAGCCAAGCAAGCAAGTTCGCTAGTCAAGAAGAAGTTCGCTCCAACAATGAGAAGCAGTCTTTTCTAGGTTTTTTCTTTAGAGAGATTTTCTTCTTTCTCTCTTTCTTCTTGTACTCTGTTCTTAGGATTGATCATCTCTATACGAAGGTTGTTGGGTTTTCTCTCGATTGGGTTTCCCAGGATAAACTCTTGTGTTCTTTGTTTTTGTGCTTTGTCTTTCTTCTAGAGAACCTATTGTTCATATAATCTTGTAAAAATATAACATGGTATCAGAGCAGTTCTAGAAGAAGCCATTGTCAGGAACTAGGGCTTGCTATTTGAAGGCCTTCCCTCATCATTTTTGAAGAAAAAGAGACTTGGAAAGTTCACTCTAGGGGAGACACATCTTCTGGTGAAGGAATAATCAAATTCCGAGAAGTTTCATTTTTTACCTAATTCCACTACTATAGCTACTGCAGAAATTAGGGTTTCAAGTTGTGAGCTGATCAGTCCACAGTTTTGGCTTGACCTCACCTTATCTCAACTTGCCTTGCTAGGGCACATCTATCTGTGAGGTCATTTTCACAAAATTACAACTTTCATTTTTTACCTAGCCCCTGCTAAGGTTTCTGGTTCAGATCTACAGGCAAGACGATTGGAATGAAGGTTGAAGATTGTCTTGGTGGAGCCTCCAACTTCATCTCTTGGAAGTCTAGAGTTCTTCTCATCTTGGAAGAAAATGACCTTTTGAAGTACGTCAATGAGAAGGTCCCAAATCCAGAAGCCAAAGAAGACAAGTCCTAATGGAGGAAGAATGATGCCCGAGCTAGGAGATTACTAGTGGACGCAGTCAAAAACCACTTGGTTCCTCAATTTTCACAAAAGAAGACGCTAGGAAGATGTTCAAATCCTAAGGAGGCTATTTGAGCACAGTAGCATCAATGTGACTCTCACATTGAGGAACCAACTATCGAACATGAAGATAGCCAAGTCTGAATCAATATCCTCATACTTCATGAGGATCACAGAACTTAGGGACAAGCTGAGATCTAGTGGAGAACCTATTGAAGATAAGGTGCTTGTCATGACTACGCTAAATGGGCTTCCACCATCTTGGGAATCTTTCATCCAAACCATCAGTGGACGCACCAAGTTGCCCAAATTTGATAGATTATGGGTAGATTGCACTCAAGAAGAGACGAGGATGGCAGCAAGACAAAGACTTCATGGCACTCAACCTGAGGAGAATCAAGCATTCATGGTCCATGCCAAGAAAGGCAAGGGAAAGGGAAGAAAATTTCACCACTATAAGCATCAAGGTAGAAGACCAAGCCCTTCTCCAGATCAACAAGAAAAGAAGAAGGATCTATCACAAGTACAATGCTTCAGGTGCAAGAAATATGGTCACTATGCAAACAAATGTCCAAGCTCAAGCAAAAGGAAACATGAAGCCACAACAACTAATGTAGAAGAAGATCATCATCACAAGAAGCAAAGGAGTAAAGATCGTACAAAATTCTTCTTCATATTGGCATTATCAGGTACTGTTCCCACCACTAGTGACACTTGGCTCATAGATAGTGGTGCTTTCAGGCATATGACTGGACATAAAGAAATATTTTTGAAATAGTTGAGAAAGAATCTCATCTCCGTGTTGTACTTGGAGATGATGCATACTATACTGTGAAGGGATCTAGAGCTACCTCCCTTCTACTAGAATCTAAAGATATGTTACATTTGAGTAATGTGTTATATGTTCCTGGTATGAAAATAAATCTTGTCTCCATATCTGCCCTAGAGGACAAGGGATATAAAGTTGCATTTTCAGATGGGAAAGTGCTTGCTTGGCACAAGAACTCAAGCATGGAAACAACGAAAGAAATTGGAGTAAGAGAGAAGAGCCTGTATTGATTGAGCACTCCACCAGCTCAAGCACTAGTTCATGACTCCACTAGCATGAGTGAGCTATGGCACAGAAGGCTAGCTCACATAAACTATAGAGCTTTCCCAACATTAAGAAACATTGTGACAGGTCTACTAGCACTTCACATGGACCATGACGGAGTTTGCAAGGGATGCGCGCTTGCAAGAACACCAAGGGATCTTTTCCAAATAGTGAGAGCAAATCCAAGGAAATATTGGATCTAGTGCACTCCAACTTGTGCAGACCTATGACTGTTGCTTTGCTGGGTAGTTACAACTACTATGTAAAATTTATTGACAACTTCTCATGGAAGACTTGGATATACTTTCTCAAGAACAAGGAATCCGAGGAAGGGGTCAGCAAGTTCAAAGAATTCAAAGCACAAGTCGAGAACCTGTCGGGAAAGAGGATTAAGACTCTGAGATCAGACAATGGTGGAGAGTATACATCCATAGAGTTTAATGATTTCTACAAGAAAGTAGGAATTAAGAGGGAGCTTACAGTTCCCTACAACCCTCAACAAAATGGGGTTGCTGAAAGAAAGAATCAAACAATTGTGGAGGCAGCCAAAGCCATGATACATGACCAGAGTCTATCGATATTATTGTGGGAAGAAGCTTCCAGAACAACTGTCTATGTACAAAACATATGCCCTAATAGAAACTTGAAGAACATGACTCCGAAAGAAGCCTTCACAGGAGTGAAGCCAGAAGTGGGCCGACTTCGTATCTTTGTTTGTCCAGTCTACATACATGTGCCCAAGGAGAAAAGGATGAAATTGGAGCCTTCGAGAAAGAAGGGGACTTTCGTGGGATACATTGAGTCTTCAAAGGCCTACAAAATTTACATTCTAGGATTGAAGCAAATCGAAGTCAGCAGGGATGTGTCCTTTGAAGAAATGGCTATCCATAAAGGAAGAGGATCTGACATGGAGATCGATGACAATGAAGAGATGAGATCATCTGCCCCTCCATCGGTTCAGAGGGAGTTGCCAAAGTGTTACGTTGCATCTATACCCAGTGCACCTTCAGGTGTGCCCTAGGAAGAGAGAGTTAAATTTTGACCAAGAAGGGCGTTAATGAGCAATGCCAATCATGGCTGGA
The DNA here is from genome assembly GCA_001517045.1 of Pseudotsuga menziesii. Classification (NCBI taxonomy): domain Eukaryota; kingdom Viridiplantae; phylum Streptophyta; class Pinopsida; order Pinales; family Pinaceae; genus Pseudotsuga; species Pseudotsuga menziesii. The sequence continues at coordinate 45,654 of LPNX010625832.1, read as the reverse complement.
TCCTTTTGGTTTCTTCTTTAGGGGTACTATGGCTTAATGGCATTGCTGACTACCCTTTGTTGGGGTTTAACCTTGGTTTAGTGACGGGGGGCCCTAAGGGTTGGCCACTGGGTCACATGGCTCCATATGTTGTTTATATGCTCTAGTGGCCTCTGCATAGCCACTAGGACACCCTCTTGGTCCTTTACACAACTGATTCTCCTTCTCATGGGCATTCTTCCTCATCAGGACGTTTTCTCCTTCAACAGGCCATATGTGTCGTTTAAGGAGGGTGTTGAGGGATGTTACAGCATCTTGGGGTTAGTAGGGGCGTAACACCCCCCTTCCAGCTCACTCCAGCCTTTTGTTTGGAGTGATTCACTTAATTAGGCTATTTTTGGCACCCATGGGAACAAATATCCCGGGTAGCCTACCTTAAGTCATATTCTATTATTATTTTGTTTTAATTTTGAGTTGACATTTTATAATTACAAATTGACATATTTTTTAAGGCATGTAGGCCTGGGTATTTTAATAAGTGAGTGTGAGATCATATAAATAGATCTCCTCACTTTCATTTTGAGACATGAGATAAGTGAGATTATTACTATGATATTGATTTACCCTGGCTAGGGCTCTTTGGAGAGAATGCGCCGATCTTGAGGAGGATTTTTCTTAGTAATGCAAGCTGGTTTTGGAAGTTCTTTGGATGAAATTCTTCTTTTATGGTGATGCTTAGATTTGTTGGCTAAACACGAGCACACTAAGGTTTGGTTTCTAATCTCTTTGTTTAATGTTGGTAGATGATGCATATTCATGATTGAATGGTAGCTTTAGGGCTGCATTTTTTCAAGGGTAGGCCATTACCAGCCTTTTGTCACCTTGGAAGGGAAGAGGAACGTCTCCTTGTGAGAGTTTCTCTAGGGTTTATCCATAGTTTATGGGATAGTTGCTTACCTAGGTCTACCCTTCTCACTTGGGAGCATTCTCTACTTAGATTCCCTAGGGTTAGGGTATTCTGGTATTATCCTTACCCTCATCCTAATAACAAAAATAGTCCATGCCTTAAAGGCAGCCCTAAGTCTTCCTCAAACCTCGCAGTACCCTCATCCTTCCTCGCTGGGCCCTTTTATCTCCAAAAGCACCCTCGCTACTACCCCCAAAACCTGTGCTGCCCCAGACAACCCTCTTTTCCACCTTCATTGCCTTTCCTTCAGCCTCTCCTCTACCTCGACTGACACCTAACAGGCTGTAGTCATCCTCGGGTGACCTTATCTTCTCCTTTTTCCCCCCCTTTCTCCCTCGGGTCTGCCTTAAGGCAGCCCTAAGATCCTTCCTCCCTCCCTCTCGGGCGTATCCTATGAAAGTTAGCACCCTAAGCTAAACCCTAACAACCCCCTTCTACCTTCGCTACCCATTTCTTATACCCTTTTCAGCCTCCCTTCCTCCTCGGGTGTAGTTTAGAGCATTCCTAAGACCATTCCCTAACCTTGCCTATCCTCTCCTCTCCATCCTCAAATCTACTGTTATTACAGCAGCGGCCTTTTATTCCCACCCGAGCAACTGCTACAGTCCCTCTATACCCTCGGTCCTTTCACAACAAGGTGTTAATACACCTCCCTTTCTCTTACAAATTTCCATCCGCCACACTGCTACCTTTACCAAGGTCTGGTGCAGACCTGTCTTAGTCCTTTACCCGAGTTTTCCAGCCTCCTATTTAGCCCAAAGGATGCCCTTACAGTGGTAGCCTGAGCCTTCCTTTCTATCTATAGTCATTCTTTCCCTAGCTCCAGTCGTTGCACCCTACACACAACAAGCCGACAAGGTGGTTAGATAATTGCATACTACAAGGCTAAGTTTACCTTTGATTTAAGCACACATATCTTGCTAGGACACTGTATGTGCGTAGTTTGGATTGAACACTGAAACATCATGATATTGTTACATAAGTGCATGGTTATTGCTGCAAATAACTAATATATTTTCACATACTGTTGTGCATATACCATCATGGTTGTTTAGTTGTGACGAATTACTCATGTTCTGCTAACGCCCACTTGTCGAATTTTGATTATCGCTGCTATACAACACTGATTTATGATATTGCTGCTGATAAGTAACTTGCAACCTGCTTTTACATTGAAGATAATGATAATGATGCATACATTGGTGATATTCACGCTAAGTATGTGATAAACCTTGAAACAACTAATGTCCTTGTAAACTGCAATACTTATTGACATGCTGCTAGGAATGGTATTGTGATAAACTTGCTTGGTATACATATGCTATCACCCATATTCAGTATTTTACTTGCACACATTCTGCATGGTGTTGTGGTAAACTTGTAGAAGTAATGTGCATGCAAAATGTGTGCAAGTAAAATACTTGCACATTCTGCATGGTGTTGTGGTAAACTTGTAGAAGTAATGTGCATGCAGGAAGAAGTTTACATTGAACAACCAGATGGGTTTGTTGTCCATGGGAAGGAGTCCCACATCTGCACACTGAAAAAGGCTCTATATGGACTCAAGCAAGCACCTCGTGCTTGGTATGGACGGATACTTGATGAGCTTGGGATTCGCCAAGAGTGATGCAGATCCCAATCTTCACTACAAGAATGTGGAAGATAAGCCACTGATTTTAGTTTTGTATGCTGATGATTTGTTTCTCACAAGAAACGAGAAGCTAATTGCATGGTGTATGAAGAAGCTTGCCTCTGAGTTTGAAGTGAAAGATGTTGGATTGATGCATTACTTCTTGGGATTAGAAGTATGGCAAAGGCAGAAGGAGAATTTCCTAAGTCAAGGAAAACACACCATCGATATACTGAAGAGATTTGGAATGTTGGACTGCAAGTCAATGGTTACTCCGATGGATGTAAACTTGAAGAAGTTGAGGGACTTAGCTTCAGATTCCTAATTGATTGATCCCACCATGTATCACTAGTTGATTGGATCGTTAATGTATCTGACGAACACCAGGCTGGATATATGTTTTGCTGTGAATGCTCTCAGCCAATTCATGAGTGAGCCGAGGCAGATTCACTGTGCTATTGCAAAACATGTACTCAGATATTTGTGTGGCATTGTGGGATATGGATTGAGATATGATTCAAAATGTGACTTGAGATTGCAGGGATTTTCAAACTCAGATTGGGTCGGATGCACTGTAGATAGGAAGAGTACTTCTGGATGTTGCTTCAGTTTGGATTTTGCAGTTATATACTGGTGCAGCGGAAAGCAGACCTCAGTACAACAGAGGCCGCGTATATGGCTACTAGTACAACAGTTCGAAAAGCAATATGGCTTCGAAAACTCCTTGCAGGATTGTTTGGTCAGATTCCAGGACCAACTATGATTCATTGTGACAACCAAAGCTATGTGCAGATATCAGTGAATCCTATGTTTCATGATAAGTCGAAGCATATAGAGATTCGATATCACTTCATTCGTGATATGGTGCAGAAGGGTGCGGTCGAGCTACAGTATGTGCCGACAGATGACCGCAGATGTTCTTACTCTTCCTAACGCAAAGTTTTAATACTGTCGTGGAAGACTTGGAGTAGAATAAAATGTATCCCTCCTTGAGAGGGAAAGGTGATCCAGACATCTACCTTACTTCTACACTGGTGCCTCTATTCATTCTGGTTCTCAGCCTAGTATGAGAGAAATCTCATTGGCGGTGGAGACAGACTGGTAGTAGATGGTCGTGTACACTGGTTCCTTTGCTCGTCTTGGTTCTCAGCCTGGTGTGGGAGAAATCCCATCAGCAGTAGAGACGGACAGGTAGTAGATGGCCGTGTGAAGCATGTCCAGGTTCTCAGCTAGGTATGGGAGATTCCCAACGGCAATAGAGACGAACTAGTTGTAGATGAGACATTGATGACAACTCTTCGATGGACTATGAGAGCTAATGGTTTCACCGATGGACTCTGTGGATAAGATGTATGATGACAACCCTCTGATGGACCGTGCAGAATTGATGGATTCACAGATGGAATGTGTGGATCGGATGTATGATGACAACAATCCGATGGACCGTGCAAAGTTGCAGAATTGATGGATTCACCGATGCGCTGTGTGGCTCAGACATATGATGATGATGAATCTTCGATGGAGTGTTCAGAATTGTAGAGTTAACAGATTCATCAATGGACTGAGTGGATCAGATGCATGATAATACCTCTTGACGGACAGAGATCGTGTTGACAACCTTTAGTATGTATAGAGATGATCGAGACAAATGTGCTGTATGGAAGAGACCCAGATGATCGTGATGTCGATGATGTCCATGATGCTTATATCCGAAGAATACCTTCCTTGTTGAGAGGGAGTATTGGATTTGCGCAACTTCGGAAGTTATTCCTATTGTATTTTTATTAGATTGTTTTGTACCTCCTATGGGAGATTATAGCGATGCAATCATTCATGTAAACCCTTGAAAGAATCAATGTAAACCTTGGGGAATTTTATATAAGAAAAGAACTGAAATAAAATTATTTTTATTATTTTTATTTCTCCCCAAGGAAAGTCGGCACCAGTCAGTTAGACAAGTTGGCCCAGTTAGGGTTAAATGTCAGTTTTGTAAAGTGTATAAATAGAGAGGCTGGGCGCCTCATTTGGACATGCAGCCAAGCAAGCAAGTTCGCTAGTCAGGGAGAAGTTCGCTCCAGCAGTGAGAAGTAGTCTTTTCTAGGGTTTTTTATTAGAGAGATTTTCTTCTTTCTCTCTCTCTTCTTGTACTCTGTTCTCAGGATTGATCATCTCTATACGAAGGTTGTTAGGTTTTCTCCTGATTGGGTTTCCTAGGATAAACTCTTATGTTCTTTGTTTATGTGCTTTGTCTTTCTTCTGGAGATCCTATTGTTCATTTGCAATAAAGTTATACTGCTATAATCTTGTAAAAATCTAACACCCAGTACTTTGAATTTGGGATGTAAAACCTGTGGAAAATAAGGGGCCTCTCTGAACTGAATATTTTCAATGAATTAATGAGCATGATAATGCAAGTGTTGCTATTTCGTATGAAAGCAGAAAGGCAAGGACTAGGCCCATCCAACTGCCAAAACATAATGATGACCCTAGCAGACAACTATGCAGATTCCTTTTGGGAAACTCATAACAGAAAGCCATGCATTGTGACATCACACTATATTCTTTATGCAAAGAGAATATAAGGTGCCCTGGAGACAAACTACAGAGAAGAACAAAACCTATTCATCCTTGAAATTGATCTTATGTATCATATAATGGGGTTGGTTACTGGAAGCTCAGTGGATCAGGGACAATGGTTTAATGACTACGAAGTCAATGGTTCAAATCACTTTTAGAAGATTAAGAAGGAATGAAGGCCAAGGATAATTCAGAAAGGAGTAAGTTGCAACATAACCAATTTCGGTTGGCAGGCTGCTTTGCTAGTGGGAGCTACATGCCCTTATATGGCACACACCCTTAGCTGTTTGAAGTGTAGATGGATGTGTCCAAAAGGAACTCCTTAAAGGTTAGATTTGGTACATCATTAACATTAGAAGTAAGAGAAGGTAAACTATATTGACACATCAGTTTTTTTTAAAGACAAGCTTGTTTAATACGAAGGCATAAAACATAATAGAAGAAATGAACTACGCAGGAAGGTCTTTTAGCTAGTAAGAGGCTGGTACAAACCTTCCAAAACATGGTGAGAACATGGGTACCTCATAAGAATGGAGTTATATTTAAACCCAAGTTTTCCATTTAAAAAAAAATGAAATGGCCAAAACACCTTTGCGTGCTTGTTACACCTAGAGAACTGAGGTGCACTTTACAGCCTAGGGTGGGGTGTGTATCATGTACATGCATAAACTAAAAAGGAAAAGAAATGGTGTCCTATATCTAATGTCAAAAAAAAAACCCTACGATCTTAACCCCGACTCTTTTAAGTACTGAGAGGTTTGTGAATGGATTTTGAATAGCCCTTATATGCTAATGTTTCTAAACCCTAATATGTCCCAATTATTATTATTTAAAAATCATCATATATTAGGTCAAAGAACAAAAAAGTAGAACAGAGTTCAAGATAGATACATCATACAGACAAGAGAGAACCAGGAAGTCTCAGTCCACGAATGTTAAAATGGTATCATATGACCCTGGACCCCATGGGCAGGAACCCAACATCACAGCAGAAAGCACATTGGTGAACTTGCAGGGGTAGAGGCAACTCCTGCTGAAAATTTTGCAAATCCTCAAGATAAAGGGGATGAGGAGCATCATCGAAGGTGACTTGACAATGGTCCTTGCACAAAAAAAATTAATTGCAACCAACAGAACTGAAAGCCCAACTCCATCTCTCTAACATCCCCAAGAGAAAGGGGATGAGGAACCTCATCCAAAAGTAACTTTACAACGATGTTTCCACAAAATAACAATTGCAGATACGGGGTCTGATTTAAAACACAAACCCTGAATTAAAACACAAACACGTCTTAATTATTTGATAGTTAGATTATTTGAAAGACCGGAAACAATGCATATTATCCACTTTGAATTTGATTGCATGCTACACGAAACCAAAAATTTCTTCAATTTCTCAGACAAAACAGAAACGATCAAATTCCATTACAGTATACTTTCTTTTTACAGTACAAACAGTAATGCTGCTAAAAGGATTATTACAGAGCAAAAAGGATTGAGAAAACTCATGGGATGTCCATGGTTTCCAAAATCGAAGACTTGGGATTGGACGTGGGGGCTCCCTTGCTCCGTTCCAAGTCCTCAAGCTTGAAACTCACCAACTTGCCCAGATTCCCACCCTCAAACAGCACCCCAACATTCCCATCAGTGACCTTCTGCACAGTCCCACTTAACTTGTGGTACGGATTCTCAGGATTCTTCACAATCACAGTCATGCCAGGCAGTAGGGGAGGCAGTGGTGCTGCACTAGGAATTGATAACTTTCCCAATTCAGAAGAAATTTCAGCTTCAGCACTATCCTTAGCAGGAGGGGGGTTATCTCTAAGGAATTTGATTAAGCCCTTCTCGCCTCCAGGGAATCCACCAGTCATCCCCTGCAATTCTTTCTCAAAGGTCTTATCATCACTAATCCAATTGGCAGCAATTGTACCTGCGGGATTGTTGAGTTCAGGTTTTTCTCCATTCTTCTCCTGTCCAGCTAAACTTGGGGACTGCCCACCAGATGGAATTTGCCTCTTTAGCTCATCTCTTAATCCCTCCTCGCCCCCTGCAAGTCCTCTGCCTCCTAGTAACTGCCACAGGTTGAATTTCTCTGCTCTGACCTTCAGTCTGGAGGGCCTAGAAGGGCTAACTCTAGGAACCCAAACGTTAATATCCTTCGTTTGGCCTGAAAAGTTGTGTTTTTCATCAGTTACAGAAGATGGGAACGCGAATGTGGATGCGCATGAAGCTCTTAATAGGTTGGGAAATAACAGGGAAGCCATTGTCGGACAACAGAAGCTATAAAATGTTAAAGTGTTTTAAAACCAAATGCCAAAGTGTTTTCTGTTTATTTATGCCATGATTTTTTTGTTTAACATATAGCATATTTATAGACAACTCACAGCATAAAAACATGATTTTGTTTAACATATAGCATAATTATGGAGAAACTGATAAACGATTTAGTCGTTGATGGATTTTGAGGGTTACCAAAATTGACTCAGACTCGTGGGTAGAGTGTTCGATATCCCTTGCTAAATGGACACGATTGATCAACTGATATGCCAGGAGTATGACTCAAGCCTCGACAAAATGGGCAGATTAGAGATTTAAAGCTCGCAACAAAGATGCCTCATTTTCCGATGGCAAATAGCTTTTGCAACTCGTTAGCGAGCACCACCTGTCCAGGCGAACCATGGAAGACTGTACTAACAACAATGTACTATCCATACGACACTACTAATTTCTAGACAACAATGTACGTATTCTTTAGTTGTTCAAGAGGATATTGAATTTATTTACGTAATTAAATAATGTTTTTTGAATTTGAATAAAGAAAATTGAGAGGATATTAAATTTATTTATGTAATTCAAAAATGCATAATGAAAAATTGAGATTATTAGAAAGTTCAAAAACTTCTCATATTTAGCCTATTTCTAGAATTTCTAATTGATATAGGACAAAATTGTTTAAAAGATGTTATTTTCTTTAGAATTTCTAATTGATATAGGACAAAATTGTTTAAAAGATGTTATTTTCAGAAAAGAGCAGCAAAAAAATTTCTGCGTTTGTAAAGATAATTCAATTATATTAATAAGATACCACATACAAGAACTAGATACACTAGTTCTCTATTTCATAATGGTATATCATAATTTCACTCCAATAAAGCTTCCTCTTTCCTATTGTCTAAAAATTTGAATATCTTGTTAAGAACATATTTTTTCTTTAGAACCAATTTGATGTAAATGACCATAATTCTTAGATCATGATAACATGATACTCAATATCTAAAATGTACTTACACTTCATATAAATTATTATTGTGATAAAATGAAGGAAATTAGTGGTATTGAGCCCAAATTATAAAAAAATGTTTTGTGTTTATCAATGCATTGTAGAGATGCAGTGCCATTGCACATAAAAGTGACACTTGTCAATATGTATTACTTATTTATTGTTAAAGCTTTGCATGCAAAGCAATCTGAAATGCAATTAGTATATTACAAATTTAGTGTAGATTCAATTGGTTGGTGATTCAAGTGAGATAACATGAACCAAATCCATATAGAACATCGACTGTAACTATGCATTATTCTTCATTGCATCCTTCAATATCAAAATTTTCATAGGTGGTAGCAGTGGGGACTGAAGCGCTCGTTCTACAACAGGCCTAGGGTTTTTGTTTTCTCTGGTTGTCGGTCTTTGCCATTCTTACCAGTCTCCCTTCCACTTCCTTTGTGATAGTCATCGTCGCTAACTTATGGTAGGCAACATAGCCTCATTGCAGGAGGGGGGGGGGGTTTACAAGGCCCCTTCCCAGTTGGCTCAATGCTTGACCTTTCCTTGTTCCGTGAAAAACTTGCAATAATTCTCATAATTCCCCCTTCCCTCCATGTATGAATTTACTCAATTTTTTGTGTTTTTTTAAAAACAATTTGAAGTATATAGAGTAGGGGTGATTCCCATCATCACACCCTTTTCCTTCATGATTGATTTTTGTTTTGAGATATTTGTCTAAATTTTGACCAATTTTGAGCATGGAGGGAGGGGAATTATGATGGGAATTGTCTGACAGATATTCTTAACTACCCCACCCGACTCTATACATTAAATTTCTCAAAATTTCTCAAAATTCCACTAAATTAAAGGAAAATATATTCTTAATTATAGTTTGTAAAATTTATGAAAAAAATATTCTAATTTTATAACATCAAGGTAAAATTTCCATTAAATATTGTAGAATTAAGGAAATTAAGGTGGGAATTGAGTGATTTCTCAACTCTTAAAAATAAAAATGGTGTTACTAGGGAGGGATACCAATGATGGTCACCCTTAGGAGCCGATGTTTATTGGACAATTCCATCACCCAGTGGACCACACAATGAAATATGAGAGTGATACTAGATGTGTACAACATATGTGTGAATCGTTGGGTATTAAAAAGTGGTGGTTTTCTTAAGGTTTCGGTTGATTTGGTAAGGTCATTCATTAAATCCATGTTTTGAAGTGTGCACCATTACCTTCTCGTCGATGAAAGCGAAAACTTGCATGACCTACACCCATTATCTTTGAAGTGATTTGTCCCTTTGATTATACACTAACCCCCATACTAGAATAACCAACTCCCTTTCATTCTATGTGTATCATCTTTTATTTGTGAGTTGTGGGACCTTTGTGTTTCCTAGCTTGTGTTATAATTTGTCTGACCCATATTATCATTTTGTCTTCTTTAGTTTTGTTTTGCATAATGTAGAATATGGAGAAGGTTTAGGGTGACCTTGGCCTTCTTACCATTGGGAGTAAACTTGACTTTGATGCCAAAATGTTGCACCAATGCCTTTTAGATTCCTTTTCTTGAAGAATCTACACAATGGAATTTCTAAGGTTACCATATGCTTCACTAGGTGGTTTGTAGTTGTTTGGGATCATAATAACAATCTCAATTGTATTTTCGATGGTTGATATAGAATTTAAGTCATGGATAATTATAGTTACAAAGAAAACAATGATGATCTACTTGGAGGTAAGATGCCCATTTCTCCCAATGTTTACAAATTTCAAAATCCTTTTAAAATGCATTATGATATTTGTAATGTGGAATGTGCGGGGTTGTATAATTGGAATTAGTGAAGACCGCCATGATCTATCTCTAGTATGCATATTCATGAAGTGCTTAAATTCTCTACAAACTAGAAACTCCTCTACACACATTGTGACATCTTCATGGCATAATCTATCTACATTATTGGTAGGAATATCTTCTTATGCAACAATTGATGACCCTTCTCGTGTTTGTAAAAAAGATAAGATCTGTCATGGAAATATGCTATGTCGCTATGCTTTATAGATTCACTAAGTGTAATGATTCATTGTGTTCTACTAGTGGACTTCATTAGGTGCTTTAATTATTTATGTTATGTGTAATGTTATTTTCATTTTATTTTTACTACGATTGTGGGACATCAAAGTCAAGTTAATTTGAGTTGCTTTGATACTTTATATATATTTGATTGTGCTAGTAGGGTTATGTTTTCATGATATTCTAAATAGGTAAATAAGGGTTTAGTAACACCTACCTAATTATAAGCAAGGCATATTCTTACAATTAATTAAATTGGTAAGTATACTCCTCATAATTTCATTGAATTTTAAATTTAGCAATAATGCCACTAAAATGATTTTTGAGAATTTCCAAGTTGAATAGTTATTATTTATCTTTGAAAGCTATTGTTTTCAAATTGACCTAAAATCCCCAAATAACATAAAAATAGAAAGAATTTAAGTAATTCCACATTTTGAGAGTGACAAAGAGTGAATCAATAATAAGCCTCTTTAAAGGAAAACCCTCTTTATAATATATCAAATGCACAATATAAGATGGTCCCTAAAGCTAGGTCTAATCGATATATATATATATATATATATATATATATATATATATATAGGAGACAAAAGGGTACAATTATGAAATATGAGAGTAACTAGTCAACAATAATATAACAATAGAAATGTAATGCCCCAATATCTTTGGATGAACATTTTATGCCCCTTCAAAAAGTGTTTCCCTTAATGTTTGATTACTTGTGGATTCCTTTGTGTTGGAAATCTAATTCGTTAGGGTTATGGTAAATTGTATTTTCTATTCATACTAGTCATCAATGAAAATGAAAAGTTAAAGGCTTAGAGTCTGAGAGGCAAATTGGAAAATGAAACCAAACATTATATTTGATGTATTAACATTCTATGATCCTATAGAAAAAATGGGCATTCACACTTATCCTTATTTTGGGTGTTCCAAAAGACAACTTGAAAAATGAAACCAAGCATCATATTTGATGCATTAACATTCTATCATCCTAATGAAATAATGTAAAAAGTGGGCATTCAAGTTGATCCTTATTTTGGGTGTTCCAACAATAGAGTGGTATGTTATGAGTGCAGCAAGTGCCTCCTATGGCAGCTCTTGCTATTGTTACCTTACCTCCAGGCATGCCTATGTCTCTAACCTTGTATTCACATGGGATGTTATCACCATTAATTATAATTACCCTAATCTATGCATATTGTATCCATCTCCATTCGATTCCAATAATAATCTAGTGTGCCCCTCCTATGGTAACTGTTAAAATAATGTAACTTCGAAAGATATTCTAGTTGTATTGTATTCCTCCTATTGGAGATGAGTTTGGTCTTGTTAGAATCATTGAAGGATGCAATGTAAACCTTCGAATGTAAGTCGGATCATTAGTACCCAAGTGTCAATATAATAAATGTTATTTGTAATGTCCATTTGGACAAGTCGGCCTTGACATCTAGTGAAGTCGGCCCCACCAAGTTAGAGGTCAAGTCAACAGATGAAAATAAATAGGAGGGCGATCCTCTTCATTTGTACTCACTCACTCAAGTTGGTTTTAGCAAGAGAGAGAAGTAGTAGCGCAGGAAGAAGAAGGAAGCAGTTGTTGTCTGTATTTTACACTGCACTGGTTGAGTTTTGTACTAAGGAATTTTTGCGGGGTTTTATCCCTTGTGGTTTTCCCAAGGAAAATCTTTGTGTTCTTATGGTTTTGTGCATGTTTTTCTTTCAGTGATATTCTAGTGGCAAATTGTTTTAAGATGTCATCTAAGCAATTATAAATAATTTTAACATGGTATTGGAGCCACCCTGAAAGGAGACACTACACAACTAGGGTTTGTTGTTCTTAACAAATCCCTCGACAGTTCAACCAGAAAAGAGGGCTCATCCAACTCGCATCTGAAGGGAACATCTTTCTGTGGTGACATAATTGAATTTCAAGAATTTTCAATTTTGGACATGTTACTGCTGTCGGGACAAACTAGGGTTTCATTTTTCCCATGGTTTCATCATCAATCTCAGAAAAAGGAAGATACAATCTACCTCTCCTCGGGAGCACGCATCTTTTCCACCTCTCAACCCTATTAGGGTTTCCAGTTGAGAAATTAGGGTTTCTACATCAAACCCTAAGTCTTCCAAAAGGAGGTCTGCCAGAAACTATTTTCTTCAAGTAAGTACTCTTCCTCCTAGTTCCATTTGAAGTTCTAATTATGTTGAAGATGACTAAGAGCACCAAGCTAGATGAAAATCTTGAAGGAGCTGAAAACTTTAGAGCATGGAAGGATAGGATCATGCTCATCCTACAAGAGAATGATATAAACAAATTTGTGAAGGAGGAAGTGAAAGAACTAGAAGAGGAGGAAGATAAGTCCAAGCATAAGAAGGACATGATCATAGCCAAAAGGATCATAGCTGACTCCATCAAAGATAACTTGATTCTTCAAGTATCATCAAGAGAAACTCCAAAAGAAATGTTTGATTCCCTCTCTAGTTTATTTGAAGGGAGAAATATCAACAGGAAAATGACTATGAGGAATCACCTCAAAAGTGTCAAGGCTCAAAAGTTAGAGACTATGCAATCTTATTTTTCAAGAGTGGCTCAAATTAAAGATCAGCTAGAAGCCATTGGTGATACAGTAGAAGACGCAAAAATTGTGATGACCACCCTAAATGGTCTTCCAATAGATTGGGAAGCTTTTATCCGAGGAATCTGCTCAAGAAGAAGGCTAACCAAATTCAGAAATCTATGGGAAGAATGTGTTCAGGAAGAAGAAAGAATCTTAGCCAGAGAAGTGAAGCTAAATGAAAATGAAGATCAAGCCTTGACAACCCATGCCAAAGGAAAGCACAAAAGAAAGAACTATGATCATCCCCACAAGACTCAAGGGTTCAAAAGACCCAAGAAAGACTTCTCAGATTATGAGTTCTTCACTTGTCATAAGATGGGACACATTGATATCAGCTATCCCATGAAAGCAGAAAGAGTTAAAAAGATGAGAAGGTTCCAAGCTCATGCTGCTGAAGATAGTGATCAAGAAGTAGAAGAGGAAGCAAAGAAAGATGGAGAATCTAGTGAAGAATATATACTGATTTCTGCCCTAACATGATCAGTCTCACCGAGAAATGACACCTAGTTAGTAGACATTGGTGCATCCAAACACATGCCAGGTTACAAGGACTCACCAGCATGCCTTGTACAAAATTATTCACCACACAAAGCAATGCTTGGAGATGAATCTCAATATCCCATTAAAGGAATGGGAGAAGCATCCTATAAGTTGGATTCTGGAAAATCCATGAAGATGAAGGATGTCCTATATGTCCCTGGACTAAAGAAGAACCTCTTGTCTATTTCAGCCTTGGACAAGAGAGGATTCATAGTTTCCTTCATAGATGGAAAAGTTCTCATGTGGTCAAAAGGAAAGACCATAAATGATGCAGTAGAAATTGGAATTGAAGAAGGAGAACTCTACAAACTGAAGGGACATGCAGATTTAGCTTTAGCAACAAGTACAATAAATCCATGTGAGCTTTGGCACATAAGGCTTGCTCATGTTCATTACAGATCTCTTCCAATAGTAAGCAAGGTTGTGACTGGTCTACCGAAAATTCAGATAGAACATGAAGGTGTATGCAAAGGATGTGCACAAGGAAAGAATACTAAGAATCCCTATTCGGAGAGTGATAGAAAAGCAAAGGGGATCTTAGATATTATCCATTCAGATATATGCGAGCCAATGCAAACAACTTCATTAAGCGGGTATGTTTACTATGCTTCCTTCATTGATGACTACTCCCACAAGACTTGGATATATTTTTTGAGAAAGAAGGATGAAGTGTTTGAAAGGTTTAAAGAGTTTAAGGCCCTAATAGAAAACCTCTCTGAGAGGAAAAACAAAATCTTAAGATTAGATAATGGAGGAGAGTTCACATAAAATGAATTCAATGATTTTTGTAAGGAAGCTGGGATTAAGAGGGAGCTCACCATTCCCTACAATCCTCATCAAAATGGTGTTGCAGAAAGAAAGAATAGATCTATCATGGAAGTAGTAAAAGCCATGATACATGATCAAGATCTACCAATGTACATGTGGGTAGAAGCAACCAAAACAACAGTATATGTACATCATAGAATCTCCCACAGTGCCCTTGGGAACAAAACTCCAAAAGAAATGTTCTCTGGAGAAAATCCTAAGGTAAGTCACCTAAAGATATTTGGTTTCCCTGTGTATATTCATATTCCCAAGGAGAAAAGAACTAAGCTAGAACCTTCAAGAAAGAAGGGACTATTTGTGGGATATAGTGAACAATCAAAAGCATATTGAATCTATATCCTAGGATACCGTTAGATTGAGATTAGCAGAGATGTAACATTTGATGAAGACTCAGCTTTTAGAAAGTCAAAGAAAGATAGAGAAGATGAAGAGGAACATGAAACTATCAAAGCTACAAAGAATCTTAAACCAGTTGGAAATGAAGAAGAAAGTCAAATACCTGAGGATCATGACATGAGTGAACCTCAGTTGCTTGAAGAAGTTCCCAATGAAATGATCTCTCGAAAGAGAAAGCCTGCTTGGGCTTGTGATGTAATTGAAGAAGCAAAAAGACTTGGTATTTTAGAAGGAATCACTAGAGAAAGAAAGAAGCCAAAGTCTTATCCCAATTATATGGCCTTGATGAGTGATCTAGTTGATAAAGAACCAACTTGTTTTGAATATGCAACAAAACAGAAGGAATGGGTTGATGCAATGGTCAAGGAATACCAATCCATAATAAAGAATGATGTGTGGGAAACAGTCCTAAGACCAAAAGACAAATCAGTGGTTTCCTCAAAATGGATCTTCAAAACAAAGCATTCCGCAAATGGTAGTATAGAAAAATACAAGGAAAGATTTGTAGCAAGAAGGTTCTCCCAAAAGGAAGGAATTGATTATGAAGAGACTTTTGCTCCAGTAGCTAGGTACACTTCAATTAGAACTACCCTTGCCTTGGAAGCTAAGAATAATTGGAAGTTAGATCAAATGGATGTGAAGACAACTTTTATAAATGGTTTGATAAAAGAAGAAGTGTATATCGAACAACCGCAAGGTTTCGAGATTGATGATCGAGAAACTTATGTATGTAGACTCAAGAAAACATTGTATGGGCTAAAACAAGCACCCAGAGCATGGTACAAAAGAATAGATGGATTCTTGATGAGTTTAGGTTTTACCAAGAGTAAGACAAATTCTAACCTTTACTATAAGACGAAGAATGATGGGATTATGATACTACTTTTATACGTGGATGACCTATTCCTAACGGGAGAAGATAAACTCATCATTGAATGCAAAAAGAAGCTGGATGCAGAATTTGAGATGAAAGACCTTGGAATGATGCACTACTTTCTAGGTCTTGAAGTTTGGCAATCCTCAGATGAGATTTTCCTAAACCAAGGGAAAGATACATTAGAAATTATGAAGAGGTTTGGAATGCTAGATTGTAAGGCTATGACCACTCCCATGACAAAAAACTTGAAGTTACTAAATGATGATACATCAGAAGTTATAGATGCTACTCTATACAGACAGATTATTGGTTCACTGATTTACTTAACCAATAAAAGACCTGATATTTGTTTTGTTGTAAACACACTAAGTCAGTACATAGTGAATCCCAAGCATATTCACCTGATAGGAGCAAAACATGTGTTGAGGTATCTAAAAGGAACTTTAGATTATGGGCTCAGATATACCTCAGACAACGAGATCGGTTTACATGGGTTCACAGACTCAAATTGGGCAGGAAGTGCTAAAGACAGAAATAGTACTTCGGGTGGTTGTTTTAGTTTGGGATATGGAATGATCTCTTGGTTCAGTAGAAAGCATATCAGCATTGCACTTAGCACATCAGAAGCAGAATACATTGCTACTTGTTCAACTTGTAGTGAAGCAGTATGGTTTCGAAAGATGTTGGAAGGTTTATTTGATGAAGAGATATATGTTACGGATATCTTTTGTGATAATCAGAGTTGTATCAAGATGACAGAAAATATAGTGTTTCATGATAAGTCAAAACATATTGAAGTAAGATATCACTTCATTCGAGACATGGTTTAGAAAGGAGCTATCAAGCTCAAGTATGTTCCTACAGAGGAACAAGTGGCAGATGTGTTGAATAAGCCTCTGGCTCATGCAAAGTTTGAATACTTTCGAGACAAGCTTGGTGTAGTTTGGAAGAACCTCTCTCAAATGAGGGAGTGACAATAGATGGAAGTAGGATGCAGTGGTGAGTAGCTCAGTCTAGAGTAGGGTAAGTCTGGCTAGGATAGTTTGGTCCGAAAGGGTTAGTCAGACGAGGCCTGTTGATCCTAGGGGGATTAGTATGTCTGGCTAGATTAGTTTAACCCAAGTGGGTTTGTAATCCAGGATAAGGCTTGTTGGTCCCCAAGAAGATCCATCTGTATAACTAGGCTTGTTGGCTTGAAAAGGGTTAGTAAGTTAGACAAAATGCCCAAGTGGATCTACCAAAGAACTCATCATGATGCTGCTCCGAGATGGTTAGAGGGCAGGATGGTTGTTACAATATTTGTATACAGTTGAGATGTGTAGTTCAGTATTATTATATTGATGACTGTTTAGCTCAATATTGTCATACTGATGGCTATTGAGATGATTGATTCAGCATTAATATGTTGAGATGTGTAGTTCAGTATTGTTATACTGATGAGCTCGGTATTGTTATACTGATGGCTGTTGAGATGATAGTTCAGTATTGTTATACTGATGATTGTTGAGATGATAGTTCAGTATTGTTATACTGTTGACTGATGAGATGTTAGTTCAGTATGGTTATACTGATGACTGTTGAGATGTTAGCTCAATATTGTTATATTGATGATTGTTGAGATGTTAGCTCAGTACTATTATACTGATGACTGTTGATTGCTATGCTGATTGTTGAGTACTATTGTACTGATTGAGATGTATGAGTCAGTATTGGTTATACTGATGATTGATGAGATGCTTGATGAGATGTGTACATTGTAGTCACACTGTTGATTGCTAAGATGATTGATTGAGATATTTACATTTGATTGTTGGGATGATTATTGAGATAGTTACAGTTGATTATTGTTGAGATGGTTACAATTGATTGCTGAGATGCTTGATTAATGATTGATTGATGCTGAGATGTTTACTATGATAGTTTCAGTACTTATATACTGATGATGATGTTTGTGATGTTCCAACATCTCTATGCTGGTAATGCAGATGATGATCTAACATTACAGATGATTTTTTCCTTAGCACTAATATGCTAATGATGTTGTTGATTGTTTCAATACTTACACATTATTAATGCAGATATGATGCTTCAATATTTCCATATTGAAGAGATAGATAATGATGTTTCAATATTCATATACTAAAGTTATAGATGATGGTGACTCAGTATTCACATATTGAAGATATAGTTGATCATACTTATGATGCAGATGATGATGTTCTCAGTATTCACATACTGAAGATGCAAATGATGATGGTTCAATATTTACCTACTGAAGATGTAGATGATAAAGGTTCAGTATTCACATACTGAAGATGCAAATGATGATGGCTCAGTATCTACATACTGAATATGCAGATGATGACGGTTCAATGCAAATGATGATGGCTTGATATCTACACACCGAAGATGCAGATGATGACGGTTTAGTATTCCCATACTGAAGATGTAGATGATGATGGCTCAGTATTCACATACTGACAATACAGATGATGATAGTTCAGATGATGATACAAATGATGGTTTAGTATTCACACACCGATGATGACCAGTGGATGATTCAGAAGATGATGTTGACCATTGAATGATTCAAAAGATGACTACAGGATATGTTCCAGAAGATGACAAGAAGAAGATTGAAGAAAGGTAATTACAGAATAAAATTCAGCCAAGATCGATGATGAAGATGTATGATGTTGTACCAAAACTTCCTATGACATATAGAGTCTCACCATTTAGTTGTACAGTTGTAATAGTAGCAGTTGCTACTATAGTTGAATACCTTCTTAGTTAAGAGGGAGTGTTAAAATAATGTAACTTCAGAAGATATTCTAGTTGTGTTGTATTCCTCTTATTGGAGATGAGTTTGGTCTTGTTAGAATCATTGAATGATGCAATGTAAACCTCCAAATGTAAGTCGGGTCATTAGTACCCAAGTGTCAATATAATAAATGCTATTAGTAATGTCCAGTTGGACAAGTCGGCCCTAATAGCTAGTGAAGTTGGCCCCACCAAGTTAGAGGTTAAGTCAACAGAAGAATATAAATAGGAGGGTGCTCCTCTTCATTTGTACTCACTCACTCAAGCTGGTTTTAGCAAGAGAGAGAAGTAGTAGCGCACCAAGAAGAAGGAAGCAGTTGTTTTCAGGGTTTTACATTTCACTGGTTGAGTTCAATACTGAGGAAGTTTTGCAGGGTTTTCTCCCTTGTGATTTCCCCGAGGAAAATCTTTGTGTTCTTGTGTTCTTATGGTTTTGTGCATGTTGTTCTTTCAGTGATCTTCCAGTGGCAAATTGTTTTAAGATATCATCTAAGCAATTATACAGAATTTTAACAATAACCCTACTATGTATCATGGTATTCACCTGCATATTCATCTCTAGTGAGTGGATTGCAATCCCTATGTGTGAGTTACCTTCTACAAACCACATGTGTGGGATACCTCTGTGCAACTCTACGTAAAGACATCTCTTTGCATGCGAGCTACTTCTGGAGTTGGGAGTTGGAGTTGTTGTGTGTTGATTCCTAGCATGGCTATGTATTCCTCTCATGTTCCATAATAGTGACCTCAAATATGCATGTGTGGAAGGCTCTCTACGTGCACCTCATCAAACTTAGGCATGACCTGTAGTATTTGAACCATTGGTGCGATTTGATACAATGATCATGGATAGTAGAAAGAAGAATGAGGAAATGGATTTGGATTTTATTTTGAAGAAATATGGGGCCTTTTATAGAGATCGACTTTACCTATGCATAAAGAATTTCCCATTGGACAAATCAATGAACATTAGAGGAATTGGGTTCTCGAATTGGTTCACAATTTTGAGTTCATGCTACGAAAATTGCTCAGGCAAGAGATAACAATGAGAGACATACTAGACTAGATTAATGGTCTACTATCAAATTTCTAGACCTATAAAAAATCCAAACAAAGAAGTGTAGAAGAAGAGGCCTCGATGGTTTAAAGAAAGGATTCGACGTGGTGTCACATCTACATATTGCAACTAATAATCCAGGAGGTGTGGTGGGGATGTGTTCTCCTTCTATGCGTGATCTATCTCATTGAGCTGCATGTTACCTATGCATATATGTTGGTATCATCTTTGCATGTGGTATAACCTTTGATTGCAGGTATTGAAGTCTAGAATTATTGACCATAGTGGAAGACGAAGTGACAACTTCAATATTCTCCTCAGTGTGCCGGTCCATTGTTTCACCTTTGCATGGTATCTTTATATGGGTTGACATTAATCACACCATACTTGGTAAATTACGTTCATAACTAAGATGCATGCCTCCAAAACTCAAGATTCAAGATAGTGTATCACCTCTACACGTGTGATTCTCCATTCATCTACATATGAAGTTGTGTATCATCACCTCCATCACACATATCTCTATCTATCATTTCCACTACTATGTATTACCATCTCCTCCATAAACTACCTCTGCATGGTCAACTTACAACTTGCTTTGCATGGTGTATTACGAACCTACAACGTCACACATTGCATATCTCTGTTGTGAAACATTACCAAAGAATGTCTTTGACTTTAATTTATAGTGTTCATGTTGATTTTGTGTGAACTATAATGTGAGTTTCGATAGGTCCAAGGAAGGGGGTTGAAAACCATATGGTAGAGAATCTATTATTGGTATAAGTAGCTTTTGTTGAGTAGACTGTAGTGGAGTGAGAGCCATTGTTTTATTCTTTATGCTATATACATTTATGTGATTCTAGTATTCATCCTACCTATAGTGCCTTGAAGACTCAATTCTCTGACGCAATCACATAAAAAAAACAAAATATCTTGAGGATCTATCCTCATATCGTTACGTTGATCAAGTGGAAAATTCATATATTATGTTACTGGCTTAGCTACTAATCGATATTGCATTATTGTTATGCGTTAGTGGTTTGTGGAAATATGTAACCATTACAGCCACAACCGACTTACAATGCCCTTTGATATCATTATTTTACGGTTACTTGGCACTATTGGAGGCTTAATTACAATAAGTGTTTTTAGGATTTGTATGTATAGATGTCTAATATCATCTCTTATTCATTATACCTTTATTATATATTTTTCATTTATGGATTATTTTTTCTTTTTACATTGGGTTTTTTAGTAACAAAGTGTACTTCGTCACATTGGTATTAGAGCACTTTTTTAAGAAATTTCGTTGATTTTGACTTCTGCTTACATCCAATATTCAAGAGCTTTTCTTATTCGGCTTTTGGCCATCCCTAATTCTATAGAGCTTCTTTCATTTCCAGGTCTTTGGCCACCAATAGGCCTTTGGCCATTTTCAAAATTTCATTGAAGAAGAGTCATTCCACTGCAAATTTGAAGAAGACAATAAAAATTCAAGAGAAACTATTACAAAACAATAATTGTGTGCAAGTCCGTGCTTTATATAACATATTATATAAACAAAAATATTTATTAAATACGGTAAGACACAATATAAACTAAATAAAATAGTTCACAAATTCAATATAATTTAGTCATGATGATCTTCGTAAGCATATTTGGCATCATAATAGTATCATATCACCCACAAACATATATTAAAGTAATACTACTTATTACTATGAATTGAATGTTACTGGTACTATTTCAATATAGACATATGGATTTAAGTTGCATAAGTTTTTGGAATGGATAAAGAATACACACAACAACTGGTTGTGGCTTCTACATGACATAAATATATGATTGTGCATATATATTTGATATCTCGTTTTATTTTTTCTTAGTAAAATTATGACTTTTCCTTAGAGAGTGTATATATATATATATATAATGTTAATGATACTATTTCAATATAAACATATAGATTTATGTTGTATAAGTTTTTGGAATAGGTAGATAATATATATGAAGTGATAGTAGTACAACACTATGAAGTGATAACAATGAAACACTAACATAAATATTTCATGAACTTGTAAAGTTTTTATAATGTATGTGATTTTTTTTTCTTATTTTTATCTAACCAAGTCAATGATGAAATTAGTCTTATCAAGGCCTATAGACCAATCAAAATTCAACACACGAAAATACATTAAAATAAATAAAAACAAATTAATATTATTTTTCATAAACTGTAAAGATATCTTTGATTTCTTTATATCACTATCCAAACTTATAGGGTGAGGTGAAACATATAGTCTCTACGGTTTATAGGGTGAGGTGAAACATATAGTCTCTACGGTTAATAGGGTGAAGTGGAACATATAGTCTCTATAGTAGACATAGACTAAAAAATAATTGTCAACACAAATTGCATATATTTGCATCGACAACAATAGTGAAACAAAGTCTCCTAATCAATTCTACTTAGAAATCCAACTAGAGATAAATTGCAAAAATGACATCACCAAAAATTGAGAAAAAGTCAATCAAATGAACAATAATTAAATGAAGTTGCGTTTGATAAAATAAGTGTGGAAGCCATAACTTGTCAACAACAATGATAAGAAGGGCCAACACAGAGATCACCATTTACACTCGGCATAGTCACATTGTGAAATGGAGATGTTTAAAAATTTGACGATTGGATTGAGCGACCATTTTTTTCACGAAATCCGACGTTTTTTATTTTGCAAAATTGGAATGTAACTATGTTTTATTCCCAATTTTGATAATAGAAATAAATTTAACACTCTCAAAAACCCTTTACAAACCTAAAATTCCAAAACTTGACAACTATAATCTTAATTGAAAAGAATATAAACCATGTAAATTATGCGTTATAAAACCACTCACCAAATATATTTTTGAGCTGTATTTTTCACTTGAATTGACGTGGCTAAGATGCAAAGGATCTTGAAATTCTGGGATAATTAAAAGAATTACACAAAGAAAACCATTATTCGTGCACCTTGCAAACAACCAAATACAATAATAATAATAATAACAACAATATTCTATTTTTAAAGTCACTGTCAAGCGATACACCAATTTGGAGTATGAGACCCCCTTGTTTGTGGGACAAGTGACCCTCTCTGCACAGTGATTTAACTGCTAAAGTCTACAGAGGTGTACATACACTACCCCCTCTGGATTTGAACCTGTAACCTCCTAAGAGGAAACACATACTCTTAACCATTAGGCCACTCATGTTGTACTCGAAGCTTACAATTACACAACATTTTAAATCGTTCTTATCAAATTCATGGATTGTCAAACTCACTGATTCGCTAGGGTTTGATTTCTAATTTTTGTTTGTGGAGATTTGTGCCACGATCTCAATGCTACTAGAAAGCTAGCAAAAGTAAGGGATAAATTTTACTTAAAGCAGGAATGTTACACTCCTTAATCGCATGTCGTGACCATTAACAAAAAAAAAGTTTGCATTTTTCGGTTGAAAAATAAAAAAAACTAACCGCTAATACCCAAGTCAAATATTATTAATTAATTTCTTGATATATTAAGAAGAATATTAAGGGTATTTAATACTTTGACTTTTGGTATTAAGCTGTGACTAGTGGTAAAAGTATTATTAATTAATTTCTCGATATATTAAGAAGAATATTAAGGGTATTTAATACTTTCAGTTTTGGTATTAAGCCGTGACTAGTGGTAAAAGGGCGTCCCTATAAAAGTCATATAATAAAGAGCCCAAGGTTTAAAGAAACAAAAAAACAAAAGGAGTGAAATATTTGCATTAAAGCATTCCTTTCAAGTTAAAAGGTGTAGTGTTGAAAGGATTAAGAAAAGTGCCTATAATATTCAAAATTGAAAAATATATAAGAAGAAAATATATATCTTGGAAATATAAAGTGTGTATTTGTTAATATAGAAGATTAATAAAAATATATATAGAGCCTAAGTACCATATTCTAGTGCATGTAAATCCGTAATGAAAATGTAAATGATTTGCATGTTTCCGTACACAAACAACACACTACTATTGAAGGCGAACAAATAAAGGTTGTGATTCAAGAATATAAGGAGCGACTAGTTTGCATAACACATGTAACAAGGTTTTGGTGGTGATAACAGTGATCTTCGTAAGAGCAACTGGAGTGCATGCATGGAGATTTCATAAAGAGATGGTATACATCCTTACAAATGGAAACAAGGTGTACTGGAGTGCATGCATGGAGATTTCATAAAGATATGGTATACATCCTTATAAATGGAAACAAGGTGTCACACCCATGTCTAGGGAGGAACCTTGGGAAACTCTCTTACCCATGGGAAGACTTTAGGTGGCAGTGTGTTCGGCGAAGATCCCTGATGGACATGGTTGACATGGACTAAAGAACCCACTTTGGAAGTCTGCACCAAAGACCTTCTCGTAACAAAGACCACATGGTGGACAAGTGGATGGGTGCATCAACACGAGGGGATTCTGGATCATGGCAAGATGGGCTTGCCTTGGCAAGGTGCTTGGCGACCATGCCAAAGACGAGGCATGTTGGGAGGAGAGACCAACATGTTGAGGTGGAAGGGATCAATGACACCATGAAACACTTGGGCGCTCGACACAATGGATGTGTGGACAGGGGTGCACAAGAGAAGTCAAGGAGTAGTGTGTGGTGGTAGAGCACCCACACCAAAGCATAGCACAACAACTAGGAAAGGAGTATCACAGATCGGGAGCCTGCAGTTGGACATAACTTATAAGTAGGTGGACATTAGTGCACAACACAGTTTGGAGCACGCCGAATGCAACATGGATTGGGATCCTTGACAAAGTACTACCAAAGTGGTTGACCAAGTATAGAACGATCACACGCTAGACGATATGTGACACTTGTCATGGCATTGCACATATAAGTAAGAGTGCATGACATGGGAGAGAACACAACACCCAAGAAGCAATAAAAAGAAAGTGCACACAAGGGAGAAGCAAGGAAAGAGTCCAAGGGAAGTGCGAGTTGGCCATAGTTTGTCACAAATCTGGGGAAGAATGACTTGGAATCTTGGTAGGTTGAAAGGTGACCAAGATAGGTGCCACAAGAGGTAGACGCATGGGTGTGATAGGGGAGTCTGCCGAAAGTATAGAAGTTTGGTTCTGGAATAATTTGGGGTTTTTGTGTATGGAACTACTACTATGTTTTGGGTGCACTCTTGGAGAGGTTGCCTTGGGTGCCCTCCACTGTTGTACTTGTAACTGCACTTTCATATAAATGTTTGGCACACCCCATTGAAGTGACGTGCATCTCGCACTCGTGATATTCTTGTGTCTATCTTGGTTGTATTATAATATGGATTAACTAAGTATAAGAATACACATAAGTGAACGAGAGGGATAGCTTGGAAAACTCGCCCCAGGATGGTCAGTACACCACTGAGATTGAATCTTGGGTAGTGTCGCATGACTAAGGAAATAAATGAAACCTCATTTTTTTATTGGATCCTTAATCTTGTGATATTTGGTATCAAATATTTTGGGACACAACACTGCACCATTGTATCCAAAAGTGCTAAAAGTAGTTCTAAGACACTCTCTGGTGGACCCTAGTTAGTTGTGGTTGAAGAGTAGGACAACTCTTCATCAATGTAGTGTGATAGGATGCAAGTTAAGGAGGATCCTTCAAGTGAAATGGTGCATGGCAAGGCATTAGGAGAACCACAAAGTAGTCAATCACATATGCGATAGTGTAACATTAAGTTCTCAAAGGTGCGAACTTCCTACTTGAGGGAAGGTGCAGATTTTGTGGTGGAAAAGGCACCTTATGGATTATTAAGAATGATAGGACGCAACCCCCGTATTGCAAACATGTTGATTGATGGTTCAAAATATGTTGAGGATGTGAAATCAAGAGTGGATGACCTTGTTGTTAAACTCGAGATCTGAGAAAGAGTCAAACCAAGAATAATCAAAAGTGAGCAGTAAATAAGAGTTTGGAATGGTGGAGGAAGGAAGTCCCCTAGATATTCCAAACACACGAGTTTAAGATAAACTAGATCAAATTGCAAAGAGAGGCATTGACCCAAAAATGGTTGTCCCTTGTGTACCAAGTGCAAAATTAAAGGAGGATTTAGTTATAAGAAGTAACGACCTGGACAATACCACACCATGTTCATTCAAGAAGGAATGCATGGAGATTGTGTGCCCATTTCTAGGATCAAGTTGTCCTAGTAGCGAAAGGTATTTGAGAAGAGGAGTTGGGAATTAGATAGATGAACCATTAGAACGACACAGGTGGAACTTTGAGAACATTGGGGACAATCTACTCTTGATGTTGGGATGAAAGCCTTAACTATTGACCTAGAAACATGTTCGCAAGACGAGAGGTCACCTAAACTTTGTTTCATAAATGCTACTATGAATGGGTTGAAAGTAGTAGTGCTTGTGGACATGAGCGCTACCCAAAACTTTATTGATGAGAGGACTACAATGACAATTCATATCAAACTGATAAGTAGTAAGTCCATTATGAAGGTAGTCAACCCAGGGACAAAGAAGACAATTGGAGTAGTGCATGTTTCCCCAATTAGAGTAGGGGATTTGTATGAACAACTAGACCTAATAGTGATGCCAATGGATGATCATTCAGTTGTCCTAGGACAACATTTATTTTAGATTTCCAAGGTGGCATTGATGTTGCACATAAAAAAGTTGGTATTCCTTGACAAAGTGAAACCGATGATCGTAAATAAAAGGCTAGGGATGATACCTTATATGTTAGGCATGAAAATAGTTGAGGACAACATGGGATCCTTAAGGAGTAAACTTATCATACAACAGATGGAGGAGGAGACATATATAAAGGAAGTAGTAGAAATGATCGATGAATCCTTGTTGAGAAGAAACCTAATGGCCCTAGAGATATGTGTGAATTCAATTGTGGAGGCAACTTCTAGGAAGAGACATCCCTTAGAAGAGCAAAGAAGGGATGAAGAAGGCAGGGAAAAGTTTTCCTTAAGAAAGATCAAGAGTGGTCAATAATTTTATGAGGAACAATTTGATGAGGATCTTGTTCAACATAATGACTTGACATTTGAAGAACCGATGGCCGAGATAGAAGAGACCGACGTGTCGGAGCAAGATGCAGAAGAAGTATTTTCAGAGCAAGGCATTGTTGATATCATGGAATTTTGTACTTTGGTTATTGGTATACAAGAGGCACAATTGGTGATGCATAAGGTAGGATGTTATCCGAGAGAGACAAAGGAATTCCTTAAAAAAGTACAAATGTGAGGACTCAAGTGGTCAAACTTGATTTTGGAGTCCATTAGACTCTGTGATAATTAGAGGAATGGGACGAGCTACTCATGGGTAGACACCAATGAAGCGTGAACATGCCTTAGTGAGGCAATAAAGAATTTGAAGCTTGAGATCCCACATAACCTATGTGAGATAACTAAGATTCTTGATAGATCATGTAGGCACATTAGATAAGCATGGGTGATGAGATCATAGAGGAAGCTAAGGCATGAAGGAATTTGTGCAAATTGTAATGGAATTAAAGGTGGTTAATTGGGTAGCCACCTACTTTCCTTATAGAATCGAAGAAGGAGGTTTCAACTCATTTCCCTCGATATAGGAAGTGAGATTGTGAGAATATAACGGGTGTGTTCTAAAGAGTATTCACCACATGGAGTCGTGAAATATTGGTGAGCAGGATGATTTACTACCCATGACACCCACAATGCCAAGTTTCATATGGCTATTGTCATGAGAATGTAGAAGGCATGGAAAAAGGGACCAAGAAATGGTGCCTTGGGTATTTATTGATTCGTAGAAGGTGATTTGACATGGAGTAGACATAGGTGATAGATTTTCCTTGGACTGATAGAATAGCATGGGATGGACAAATTATGAAAATAAGAAACCAATTTTGGACACGAGGAAGTGCATCCTCGGGAATTGGGTGTGATGGTTTGACTAGATATCTAATTAGTCCAGGACTTCAGAGGTATTGATGTGCAAAAACATGACATAAGGTGACAAAGTATTGGGTAGCAATAGGTTGGGGTGAGTGCATTCGCATAACAATTTGGAAGTCTTAGTTGTAGTTGCAAATGACAACAACAACATTGACCGATGATTTTTCAGGAGCAACACGCATTCTTGAAGACGTTGTCGAGGACAAAATCAACTTGGAGTGGGGGGAGGATGTCACACCCTTGGCTAAGAAAGATCCTTGGAAAAAATTCTTACCCATGGAAATACTTTAGGTGGAAGCATGTTCGATGAAGAGCACTAATGGACATGGTTGGCATGGATTGGTGAACCCACTTTGGAAGCTCGCATCGAGGACATGCTTAACACAAAGACCACTTGGTGGAAAAGTGGATGTGTGCATCCACACGAGGGGATTATATATGGTGAAAACATGGGATTTCATTAGAAATGATTTTGGTAACCATGCCAAAGACAAGGTGTGTTCGAAGGAGAGACTAGTATGTTGAGGTGGAATGGCTCAACGATGCCACATCACACTTGGGTGCTCAACACAATGGACATGTGGATGGGGTTGCACACAAGAGAATATTAGGAGTCAGGGTTGACATGTAGTTGCAGAGCACCCACATCAAATCATATCAACATGGTTGGGAAAGGAGTAGCACAGGCCAATATCCCACAGTTGGATGTCGATAGGTGGACTTGAGTGCACAACATGGTTTGGGAGCATGTGACACACAACATGACTTAGGAGCCCTGTTAGAGTACTACCAAAGTGTTTGTCCAAGTACGGAATGGGCGCATGCTGGAGGATACGTGATGTTTCGAATGATATGATGCATATAATTAAGAGCACGTGACATGGGAGATAACCCAACACACTACAAGCATCAACAAGCAAGCACATCTGAGGGAGAAGCAAGGCAAGAGTCCAAGAGAAGTACAACTTGGGCACAGTCTGCCACAACTCCAGGGAATCATGACTTGAAATCTTGGAAAGTTAAAAGGTGATGGGGATAGGTTCCGCAAGAGGAGGACCTACATATGTGACATGGGAGACTGTAGAAAATCTAGAAATTTGGTTTGGAATATTTTGGGATTTTTGTGTAAGGAGTTGTTGTTGTGTTTTGGGTGCACTCTTGACTCTATTGAGGTTACACCCAACCCACAAATGTGTTGTTCTTTTTTATATCTTGGTTTTTTTCACTTTGATTATAATATGCATTAACTAAGTATAAGAATTCACATAAGCGAACGAGAGGCATAGTGTAAAAATCTCGCCTCGGGTTGGTCAGGTCACCAGGAATGAATCTTGGGCAATGCCACACAGATAAGGAAGGAAATGAGGGTTGTGTTGATCCTTAGGTTTGTGACACAAATCCTTTGTGTCGTCCAGGTACTACATGCACATATTGTTGGGTGATTTTCCCAAATGTTTGTGTTGTCGATTCTAAAATAAGGCACCAATTTCCTTTAGCGGACTTGAATGAACATTTGTTCACCAAATTTTATATTAAGTGGGCCATAAATGATAAAGGTGACATGGTAGTGGTGTAATGGAATGGATTTTGACTACATCATGTGATAGGTTGATGACATGATAAGAACCATTTCTTAACTTTATGATAGAGTTTTTATTTATTATTCAAATTTATAAAATCAATGGAAATTAAATGTTTAAAATAAGTTGTTTGATAATGATGTGGATGTAAACAAAAGCAACAAACATAAAAATGCATGTAAAATAACACACTTAGAAGGTTGTTTAATAGAGGTAGGCTGCACTGGCACAACCTTAGCAGGAATTGTCATAATCCTCCTTCTTCATGCTAATGATAATGTTCTTCTTGCAATATACCCCTATGATCTTGATAAGAAATTAAGAATTCTCAAGGATTTTTGCTCTGGTATGGGTGTAGCTATCAATACCAATAAAACCAAAGTGATCTTGATAATGTCTAATAAGGTCACTTAAATGCTCATTTTTTGTATGATAGTAGCAACTTGGATGAAGTGACTTCCTACGAATATCTTGGGATTGATATCCACCACAAGCTTAATTGGAACTACAACATCAAGAAAAGGATCAATGGACGATGAAAAGCTTATTTGGTCTTGAGAAAAATTGCAAGTTAGAAAATGTTGCAATGTGGGATAAAAATAAATTCCTCTTTGAAACTCTCGTCACTCTCATTCTCCTATATGGGTGTGAAGTTTGGGATTGCAACCTTTCTAGAAAAAATTGAAGAAGAATTGAGAAAATCTAGAAGCAAACTTACAATATTAAAATTAAAAGCAATACGCCATATCTTATTCTCTTGACTGAAGTGGGTCTTTCCCCCATTGAGAGCATAACTATGAATAGGCACCTAATGTGCAAGAAAATATTAAATAACTTGGGAGAATAGAGACTTATGAAAATCGCTTCAAGTTCCAATCAAAACCACTTAAGGCTCAAGCGAGGTTGGAATAAAGATGTCATGTCTTGGTTAAAGATGTGTAGGAATGCTGAAAATGTTACTTTGTAAAATATATATGATATTAAAAATATTATTACCTCGAATTTCAAAGAGAAGATGTGGTGTGATGAAATTTAGAGGATAAAAGAAAATTAATATATTACAAAGAGGTCATTAACCCTAATATTGAAGATCATAATTATCTCTTTGTTTTAACGGGTGTAAAGGAGAAGATCGACATAACAAACTCTCATGAGATTCGTAGTGAAATAAGGCATTGGACCTTTCCTAAAACTCCATGGGCTGAAAGGATATGCCATCCTAGTTAGACTATGAGTGTTGAGGATGAAAATCACTTCCTCTTAGATTTCCCTACGTACAACTACATAAGATCTTAGTTTCAAATTTTTTGTTACAATATGAACGTGCCCAGTCTTCTAGCTCATCAAAATTATATCAATTTAGGAACACTCCTCTCCAATATTTTTGAGCACACAAATAAAATTATAAAGCAAACCAAGTAAGTTCCTTAATTTTCTTGTGGAAATTTTACACACACACACATATTGCCTTGAAAAAAATTGTAATTTTATTTCATCAATAGAGAACAAAATTAAATTTGCAGATGCATAATGAATTTATCCAGGAGTAGGGCTACAATCCTGAGATAGAAAATCAAACAAAAATAATAAAAAATTTACAATACTGAGAAATGGGACTAGGATTTGAAGAAATCATCTATTTTCTCTTCCTTCCCCTTCTTCTTCTTCTTCTTCTTCTTTGATTTCACTTCAATCCATGCAACTGGTTGAGGCACTACAACAATCATTTGTTTGGTTTCCACATCCTCATTATTCGACACAATAACTTGATCCTCATCTAAATCAGATATTTTCGATTAATGTGCATGCTTTAGTGTGCCTAAAGATGCATCCATAGGAATCACATCCTTTGATAGAGAAAGATCTAAGTTTTGTGTTTCCTCAAATTGCTGCTTTTGTTCTACATTCTGTGTGGCCATAGATTCTTGATTCACCTTTTCTTCCTTGTATTTACGGGAATCCTTCCATTCTTCTTCATCATCCTCTTTTTCCAATTCAAGGGGATGTATATAGTCTTCCTACCAACTTTTAGACTTTGTATTCTACCCTTTTTTATTCTTTAAGATATTTATAGCTTACGGAAAAGAGTCATGGAGTTGGCCTGGAAGGTGACATGTTCTGCACATGAATGTCATATTTTCATAGTCCACACTTTGGATCCAATGGAAGGATCCATGATTCAACTATAATCTGTCTGGAATACCTTTACTAAGATCAATTTCCACACAAATTCAAGCATAAGTGAATAAACCCTGCCCATTCCTTTCACTATTGCTTTTAATACACCTCCCTAATAAATTACCAATGTCTTTCAAAACTAAATGATTCCATTAAGGTAATGATAGATTTGGAAACCTCACCCAAATAATAATATTTGAAGCCACCATGGAATTTGCATCAAACTCCGGAAACCAAGGGGTTATGAAGAGCCCAACTCTCCCCCAAAACCATAGGCCCTACTCATAGATCTTCCGATAATCTTCCTGATGGTCAGACTGAAGTTGAACTATAAAGAAGCCCTTAGAACATAAGAGAATTTGGCAGTTTGTGAACCAATTTGAATAAATCCATTGGTGAATATCTGCCAAGGGAGGCCAAAAACCATTAATACAACAAATGACATCCTTAGATTGTAACGAGTTGAAAATTTGGGTTATCTGAGTGTTATTGACCTCTAGAGATGGTGTTAAATCCATTTTTTCCACTATATATAGACTGGGATGAGTAGGGGGTGGGACTACAAGATTTGTCCCCCTAGGGTGTCCTAGTTTCTTATAAGAATAAGAGAAATAGGGTACTCTTCTTCGTCCTGCTCCCCCCCTCAAGTGGGACACCAGGTATAGCGCTGAATTGCTAGAAATTTGATACTCTAATAGATGAGAGCCTTCATGCATGACCTTGCCTTCATGTATGAAGTAGATAGTGTCTCTCAGAATCCCCTAACTTTGTTCTACATTGGTTTTAGCTGAACCTACTATGTACGACCTATGAACCCATATCTAGATCATCTTACATGTGAGCATTTTAATAAAAAAATTGAAACCTATCTAAGTCACCCAAAGCACTATAATCATAGGGGATAGGAGATTTATTTGAGAAGGATTTGGAACAGGAAGATCCCTAGAACCAATGGCAGAAACATGATAAAGTTCTGTATCGATATTTTTCTCAGTCTTAGAAAAATGAGCCCTTAACAACAACAGACTCCTTTTTTGGGATATTCTTGACCCCTTCCAACTATCATCCACCTGATCAAGAGAGGTTGAAAGGAACAAAATCCCACAGACACATGGAGCCCTAAAATTTGTTGGGCTAGTGAGCTTCATCGTAACCACAATTCTTCCCTTCACCACAAATGACAAAAACATAAATCTCTGATCCCACATTTGAAACATAGCTCACGAGTATGTGAGAGAAAGTCTAGAATCTAGTTAGACTCCTTTGGATCAACCCCTTCACCACTAGATCCAAATAATAAAACCTTGCAAAAAATGTGAGCTTGAAACTCGTCCATTTCTGAGTATCTCTCACCATTGTTGCAGTCTAAATGTGTGTGTGTGTGTGTGTGGTTCACAACAATGGATATCAGTGCTTTCTACATTCATAGAAAACTCTCCCAGTTTTCCGTGAGGAATGTGGGAAGGTCGAATATTATCGCTACAAAGGTGGCTTAACAAGAGCATCAAATATGCACAATTAAAAGCTCAACATGCCACTTACAAGGATTGAACCTAGGTGGGGAGAGTAACAACCATTCCTCCCAACCACCCAAGCTACGTCCAATGGACACACTTACATACACACATTAAATTAATTATAAATATAAACAATTATATTATTAATTATTTATTAAAATATAGACATTAACTACATTATTAACTAACATGAAAATAACTTGGAAATATAAATTGTTAATAAAATAAGAAATACAAAGTTACTAACATATTAACAAGTGGAATAAGCAACAAAGTTGCTTAGTACCTGCCTCCTAAGAAGAGATTGAAAATATATAGCAATAGGATAATTTTGCTATAAAAATATATGATAAAACAAATATAATTACAATTTGAAAGAAATTAAAACAAAAATGAATTAAAAAATGTCCATTTAAATACGATATAGGTTATTGCAATGTAGCATAAAACAAGCATATTCAAGCTTCCTTACATACTTCTAGTAATATTCTTGACTTATGTTATAAAAATATGCAAGTTTCTTTATAGACTAGCATAAATAGGAAATGAGAAATAATAGCTTATAAGACTATAAATTAGTATCATTGTTGTGAGAATAGTTTATTTATATTTTATTATAAATTTATAATGTTATACAAATATGCGAGTTTTTTTTATAGACTAGCATAAATAGGAAATGAGAAATAATAGCTTATAAGACTATAAATTAATGCAGTAGCAATGCTTTGATCTCCTCGGCTGTAGCATTCCCATTGGGTTGCTGATGACAATGTGCAAAACGACAGAGTTAGACCATTATATAGCTATTGAGGATTCATGCATAATCAATTATCCCTGTTTAGTGCAAATCCATTGAAGCAGGTTATGACTACAAATATTTCATTACCTCTGCTTGAAGGACTTCTAGTGCAAATCCATTGAAGCAGCTTATGACTGCTTGCTTAACATCAAGACCAACTCCATCCAAGGCGCTGATTGTGGATAGAAGCATGCCAGATTTTTTCGAACAGAACATGTGAATGTTTAGGGCCTTCCCTTCTCTCGTGTTTACTTCCACCTGCATTTCCAGACTTAGGGTATCAAATGATTCACTTTCTTAACTAATCACCATGGATAAATTCTTTGTAAAAGACCTTCCAAAGAAACCGTCGATGAGACATAACGACACAGAACTTCTGAACATAAATATTTTCCACACTGAATTCATGAATCGTCTGAACATAAAGAGATTGATTGATTGGGACATTGACATTGCATTGTGATAATGGAATATTAGAATAGTTAAGAATGTGTCTTTTTTTATCTGTAAAGGTTATATGTAAAAAGAAGAATATGTATAATATGTCCATTTTTGTAAACTGACTAATCAAATTTATTTTTATTTTTATTTGTGAAGTTGCTTATTTTATAACTGAAATTTCTTAAATATGAATTTTTAATAAATAAATAAAATATATAATATTTATAATGATAAGGGTTTATATTTTCAATTTGATATGGGAGATGAAAGATTATTTTGCTAAATTATATATGAATTTTTGATAAAACTATTAAAAATATATAATTATGTTCATAACCGTATAAGATTAACCCAAGTGTAAAAAGTGTATTTCAAGTACTGTATCTTGTTATGTTTAAATGCATCGTGATTATTATTTAAATAAGGTTTAATTAAAAGTGGTTAAAGAAACAGTAAATTGCTAACAATTTGTTTTTTTATCATATCATTTTTGTTTTATTAAATAGTAATTGTTTTGTGCTTATATTAACTCTAACAATCTGGTATGAATAATAGATATAAATTATATATTTTAGCTTTGTTTAAAAGTTGGTTATCTTCA